>OY992879.1:78347006-78629506 GCA_963921405.1 Cepaea hortensis
AGTTACAGCTCAAAGGCACTTCCGAGGTTTATTTAGCAGCATAACACCTGATTTACCCCATTTTAAGTGAACTCAGCTGGCCATTAATAATTAAACTACACGAACACATATTCTTGTACCTATAGATGTTACTTACACCCAAAAGGAACTTCTAATTGTAGCTAAAACACTAATCTTGGCCTTTGTTTACATTCTCCGTTTTAGCTGCCTGCCAATGCCAGCAGTAAAAAACTAACAGGCGATCTATTAATAGGTATGGCCTATTCGCCGTTTCCGGTTTATTCGGGGGAGGTCTCATTTACATCCTTCACAAAGCCTTAACATTATTCTAACACCTATCTCTTAACTTCAACAACTATTCTAATTATCTGTTACTAAACCTTAGGCCATTAATACATGTGGGGCTAGTCATGACCCAAATTTCCTACATTCTTTAATAAAAGCAAGCAATTTGATTCACAACATACCTCAACCATCGTGCACCAGTGTTCCAGGAGTAATGTTTCTGCGAGCCATATTCTACGGGCTCTCTTCACTGTCTTATTTGTTTCACAGGTCTATGCACCTGAATTAATATATTTGGCAACACCTGGTTAGCGCTGGTCACACACACACACGGTTTCCGACTGGAGATGGTGTGAGGGGGACGATCACATTCCCCCTCTCTGCTTGGTGTCAGTGCGGCTATCGGCCGCTGAGGCCACTCCAGCACTGAATCCCCTGGGCAAAAACGCGCGCTCAATTTTTAACCATTCAAATTACCCATGATCCTCCAGCTGCAGGGGAAGGGTTTCTTGTTGTTGCATCAGCCAAACATCCTGTGGAGCCGTGTCGTGTCACGCGGCTTCATATATATATATATATATATATATATATATATATATATATATATATATATCTATAAAACAGAGTGTATGTTTGTGGGTTTGTGGGTCTTGGATGCGTTCGATAACGGTACATCCGATTGAGGTGAAATTTTCTACACGTCTTCCTTTCATTCCTGTGCAACCGACTATAATAATTTCTTAATGTAAAATCTTCTACTTATTTAATAACATTAACTTTTCCATTTTCATTATATAATGTCTATATAGCAGGGGGACTTCACTCTAGAAAAGTTATTTCAAGGGGCATAACTTTTAGAAACATTTCTATATACTTTATAGTCATATTGTTGGACTTACCTGCACTATTGTTAAACTCTTTGTCTATAGTTATTTTTAGGCATATGAGTTATATTAAATAATGATATAATCTTTAAGGTATTTTTAAAGTTTGCATAAAAATAATGCATTATGCATTACATTTTAACCCATCTTTTTCTGCTTACAAAACTTATCAACTGTCATGTCGGTGATTAAAAACAGTTTTCATTAAAAATAATGAATGGTGTGTGGAAGGACATTCTTTAAAGTTACTGTGCGCCAGGAGCTGGGCGAAACCACGCCGGGTCAGATAGATAGACAGATAGTCGGGAACGGAAGCTTATTTGACTACTTATATGAATGAATTAAATGACATGCTCCCCACCAGGGACTGGGTGAAGCCGGGCCGGGTCAGACAGACAGACAGATAAACAGACAGTCGGGAACGGAAGCTTATTTGACTACTTATATGAATGAATTAAATGAGATGCTCTTTGATCTTAGCCAAAAGGCCGAACAGCCCTTCCTAACACTCGTCTACCGCACATAAATTCTCTATTTTGCATGTTACATTAGCATAGAATACATATTGTCAAATAAATGCTGTGTACATAAATACTACATATTATCATGTTATGAGACAGACCGGCAGACATACACACACGCATACACACACACATAGACACACAGACACTTACACATTCACAAACACAGACACACAACACATTCATATATACATTCATCATTTATATAAACTTTCACAAGCTTGGGGAGAAGACTAAAGACAACAGGAAAAGGAATCAGAACAAGCGGTACAACAACAAAATGACTAAGAAGACGAAGAAGAAGAAGAAGAAAGAAAGAAAGAAAGAAAGAAAGAAAAATAGCAGACAGACTGACAAAAAGAAAGAAAGAAAGAAAGAAAGAAAAACAGCAGGCAGACTGACAAGAAAGAAAGAAAGAAAGAAAGAAAGAAAGAAAGAAAGAAAGAAAGAAAGATTACAAAAAGGAACAAAATCAGAACAGCCTAAACACTAACAAACCTACAAGAAATCGCGTAGGATGAAGCAAAAATCCCCAACTATCGATAGTTCAGTTAAGGAGGATGAAAGAAAAGCTGCATGAATGCAGAGCCATTCATTGAACAGCCCAATGAATATCGCCTTTTGCTGGAGACTCGACTCTGACTAACATCGCAGGTTCGATACAGAAGTGGGGGTATTGATTCTCAAACTTCCCTCACCAACGAAACTTCCAATAGCAGTCTTTTAATGTATTCTCGAGTGCTGATACACCTTGTGCTAGTGCTTGAGGGAGACGGGATAGGGATATCCCCTTTCAAAGGCGAAGTAAGGTTCCTCCTTAACTCCGCTAGCCTACTGGACACCCTTTTAACCCTCCCCCCTCAACCCCCCCCCCCCCCCCCCCCGCCCCCATACTCGATCAGGTTAACTTGTGTGCAGGTGGTGGATGAAGTTGAAGAGCAGCCGACGTATAGTTAATTGTAGGCTACGGTCTTTAATTTCACGATGGTAGGCAGAGGCTCTCTTTGTGGAGATTACGGCTACGGTTATCGACCAGTATGGTCACTGTTAAGAATGAAAGCAATGGCAAACTACCTTCTTTACAAATACCAAGAAAGTCGTGGAAAATCTTAGAAACGGCGTTAATGGATGCTCCACAGGAGCAGCCTCGCCCGGGAGGGGTTGTCATGTGCACCAGGTGACTCCAGACCGTCAAAATATCTGGATGGCTTGCCCACATGGCATGGTCGGGACAAGAAAATAGAGCTGATCCACGACTCTGATAATCAAGATGGCGAAACATGACTGCCCAAGCTAACCGACATGGCACATGATGATGAGTGCTTGATTAAACTCATTGTCGCTGCAACCAGAAGGAGAATGTGCGTCGAGGCTATACTGAAGTCGTCTGTCACCTGGAAACATTCTCAAAATAAAATTCTTCTGTTTTTGGAGCTTCATGATCCACGGAAATTGTCATTGCCTTTCTTTTCCCTCGCTCAGTTGATTTAAGAATGGGGATTTTAATGCTGAGAATGCCAGGCCATGAGTTATTACAATCCAACATTTTTGGTCTCATAGTCCATGTTGAGTCGGTGATCATGTCTGTTCACAGCCTTCTGTCTCTTGCGCTGCAAATCATTTCTAATACCATGATGTCAAACTGTCTGGCACCTTCTCTCTTGGCCTGCCCCTGTCTCTCTTTCCCTCCAACGTTCCAGTTTCCATGACTTACTCCAGATTTCCCATTCACATGACATGTCCAAAGAATGTAGCTCTCTTCTTCTGATGCGAGTGACCAGTTCTCTTTGTCAGTTAACATCTTTCAAGATCTCTTCATCGCTATTTCTAGCCGTCCACGACGTTATCATCATTCCTCTATGAAAACCCCATCTACACATCGTCCACACAATTTCCAAAGTCTGCAAATTATCCATGATTCGCTTCCATACATCATAACTGGCTAAATATAGTTCTTAAGAACTCTTTTTCTCACCATGATTAACAAAGATAAATACAAGAGAATATTTTTAATATTGTGAAATGTTATCTTTCCTTGTTCTATTGTATATTTAACTTCATTAAAAACATCTCCCATCTCCTGTTATTAAAGTACCCAAATACTTAAATAAATGGAGTTGTTTCAGATCTATTTCACGCACTTTGATGTTGCATTACTTGGGTATACAATTGTTCTCTGTAATAACCATTACTTCTGTTTTTCTGTTATTCCCGCTAAGTGAAATTCAACTAGCCCAACAGACATGTATGTTTCTTTCTATATTTGCTTCCACTACCATCATCACCATCATCATCATTATCATCTTTAACATCGTCGTCATCATCATCATCATCATCATCATCATCATCATCATCATCATCATCATCATCATCATCATTAAGTCGGAGCTGTGGCAAAGGGATTACGAACTTAATTTTAAATCCTGCATACCACGTTCGAAACTCCGCTACGTGCGATTTGGAAGCTGACTCCTAGAGCTGGTTTTAATACAAAGGTATAAGTGCATTACTGAGACAGCAATGACCAACTACTGAAAGTAAACTTGCAAAGAAATCACAAACAGCCAATAAATGTTGGGATTGACTACGACGTTCTGTAAAGGATATGCTACTAGCTAACAGGATCATCATGTTGGGATCCTTCTGAGAACGTGGTGCCCATAACGCCTCTTCCTAGGGTGCTTCGATCACTTACCCTTTCTCCTGTTTAATGCATCCTCGAGTCTGCGTCTATGACCAAGTGTTTAGTGAACGCAGTTTCACACATTCGCCTACATGCCGGATCAAGGGTTCGAAAACAGACACAGGTGATTTGGAAGAAAAATGCTTTGAGTTGACTTTTTTCCAGTTGACCAACTTTCATAAGCACTCTTACATCTTATACTCCCATAACCAATGCTGTAATTCTTAATATGGCTACCGAAGCAGGAGGATGGTCTGATGACACATTTACAGAATAGGATCTGGAAATATTACTCATCCGTGTCGCACCCCTCTCTTGGTTTGACTACCACAGCTGGAGGACGGTCAGGTGACATATTTACAGAACGGGATCTGGAAACATTACTCATCCGTGTCACCCCCCCCCCCCCCGATGTGTCTCAACCGTGTCGCTGTGGGAGGGAGGTGGTGGGGGCTTGCGTGTCCCAGTAACCCCAGGAGAATTGTCGACGGAAATAAAACTGCATATCGGACAGGCCTTGGGATAGGGACCAGAATAAGCGAGACACAACCTGCTGCTCTGCAGGTAAGACTGAGGATAGCAGTCAAAGTCTAAATCAGGCGCACGATGCCGCTATTTCGAGGTCCAGACACATACTCTAAGGCTCCCATTCGAGGGATATGGCTGAACGGCTCTGAGCCTCGGATGTGAGAGCCAGGCCGATACCCACCTACCGAATAATGGAGGTGAGATGCTGAGCACGCTACATGCTCAGTTCAGACACTTATTCGAAGGCTCTCATCTGGGGGACATGTGGAATCCACAAATGAGAGGGCCTGGCCGTTTCTCGCTCACTAGTGCACGGAGGTAAGGTGCTGAGCCGGCAGCACATGTAGCCTACCTCGTGAGCGAGAACAAAAGGTAGAAAATGTCGCATGAAATGGTTACGCAAAATGTCTGTATATTCACAGAGAGTGTAGTCAAAGGTGGAAAAACGTCTCAATAACACGAAATGGAACGCTTGGCTAGCGAACCCACTGCGTGGTCCGAAGTCCGAAGCGAAAGCTTACCTAGTGGATGTCGCCTGCAGACTGACCGTTTCTGGTGTGTGCTGAGCGTCCAGTGGCAAGCGAAATACCCAATACATGGAAGTGAGGAATTAAAGCAGTCATGAGCTGGACGTGGCAACTCCTCAGGTGAGCCCAGTCTCAGAGCAATATGTGTCGGTTCGGCAATCATGGAAGAATCCTTGGATAGCGGAGGAATGCCCATGGTCTGCCCCTGCCTTCTCTTGAGGGTTGACCGTGATGTCGTTGACCGTTCTACCTTGACCATTGAGATGTGGGCGATACCACAGCAAAAAAAGTCTAACGTCTCTCGAAACTTCGGGAAGGCAAACCCGTAAAAATGCCCGCCGAAGTCGGATGTGCTGGCCTACGGGTGCAAATAAATCAGGCACAACGCATAAAACGTCCGAGTGAAATGTCTTTCGTGCTAGGAACAGCTCTAACTAACTAGTTTTCCCGAATAGCTCGTGTCCGGAACAGCTCTGACTAGTTAAGTTTACGAATGTCCGTCGTACCCGGAACTATAGAGTCGTGTCTGACTATATTGTCCCCGGGCACAACGACAAGCACATGTCCGAATCGAAAACTCGCTGAGTGGATACCGTCTGCAGCCCTGTCTGGTTTGTGCGGGAGCGGCCCGGGGCGAACGAAATGCCCAATATATTGAAGTGAGAAATTAAAGCAGCCATGAGCAGGACGTGACGATTCCTTCGGTGAGCCCAGCACCAGGGCGCTATGTGTCGGCTCTGCAACTATGGATGCCACCTTGGATGGCGGAAAATGCTATGGACTGTCCCTGCCTTCTCTTGAGGGATGACCGTGAAGTCTTCGAGTATTCCAACTTGACAAGCTGGGATGCAGACAGTACCACAAAAATGAGAGTCTTCCAGGAATGCTAACCTGGTCAAAAATGAACGCAGAAGTCGGATGAGTTGGCCCAAGGGTTTTGGCTCAAGGGTGCTCAACAACTCTCTGCAATCACATCTGAAAAAAAAAAAAAACTCCGGATGAACGCTGTCGTGTCCTCCTTTAAAGTGTCGTCCCTGGAGTGAGGAGATCCGACACCCACATTATAATATTTTTTTTTTCCTTCTCAATATTCTGGAGAATCCACCAGCTTCCGTCCAACACACTCCATCAGCCTATGGACACCTCTTCCTATCACTCTCACACTGTCGTACTATGCCCCCTTCTCATACTTCCCCAACGCAACATACTCAACAACTCTTGCTTCTAGAAATTAATAAAGAGTAATTTATTAAAATAAAAGTGTAACGTATATGAGACGTGTATGTGAAGAAAATGTGTGACGTGTTCTATAAAGTGTGTAGACTCTGACTCTCAGACAGCAACCCAGTCAGCTGATCCCAGCAAAGATAGACCACAGCACGTTACGTCAGAACATGTACTTCTCACCCGTTGCCGAAACCATCTTGCCGGATACTGCTTTGCCTCTGTAGACCTCTGGTAATCCAATTTCATGAACATCCGAAATAGACACCGGTGGTATTAACAGTTAATCATGGACCGGTTGCACTCTACACAATGTCCGTTCCTAACGTTCCTTAACAAACTGCACAAGTCTTTTGTAGTGCGTACGCAGTTAGTTAGTTAGTTAGTTAGTCGACAGATCATCCTCGTTGCACATCGAACCATTCAGTCCATAAGTGCTAATTTCTAATGTTAATTGTTGCTGTACTAACACTAGGTACTCTTAGCCGGTTCTCGGTTCGTTACTACTGTCTAATGCTGTGTGGTGCATCAGTATGCATCACTCTCTTTGATGAATCAATTTCCTTCTAGCGTAAGTTACGTTCTGTATGCAACTCTAGTGACTCTTGAACTGGTGTTCTTCCCTTTTGGATTTGATTTTTTCCCAAAAACTTGTTGAGTTTCCTTGGATCTGGTAGGGAACCTAGGATAGAAACAACACATCTGGTGATAGTACTAGTCACTGATCCTTTCGGCTGAGTGTAAGCCTATCACCTTGCTTAATGATCTTTAGCTAACTAGACTTAGTCATAGAGCAGATTAGCTACCCACCTAGAGCCGAATCAGGCTATGACAAAGAAAAAATCAGCAAACAGAATGCGGAACCCCGCCCACCAGGGACACCTACGGGAAGATCCCAATTATCCCTCATTACTCAATTCTCAACTAGTAAAGCTTATCAGCACTTCACTAATCTATTCTAGCTAACAGAGCCACGTATCACTTCACTACTCTAGCTAGTTTCCACTAACAGTGCTAATCATCACACTATAGTTTAACAAGGCCACAGTCTATATTAATTATAACGAATATATATATAATAGGTTATACCTTAAATGGCACTACTGCAGTCCTATCAATCATATCTACATCTGCCATTATAGGCACGTGCAAAATTAAGTCACTAATTAACACACGGTAGATATTATTTCCACTAAGCACTGCAGTGCCCTGGCACTCTGACTAGAGCATTTTTCAAGTCCCCCCTAGTTGATCCCAACTCGGGTTTATATGGCAAACTACCAAAGTTGGCCACGTGACGTTATCCTTTATGCCCCCACACAGGTGGCACAGTGGCAGATCATCCCTTGTCAGGAAACTATTTTCCTGGCTTAAGTCCTGTCAAAGTTGTCAGTAATAGTTTAGATTCTCAAAACAAGCCAGCGAGTTTCTGTCGAGTTACAACAAAGAGTTGCAAATAACCCCGTCAATCCTCTCGATGTGCCGGAAACCAAGAATTGACAGATGCACTGTTTTCTCCCTAGTCGGGCACTTCCGACCTGTTGATAAACTGTCAATCTTCTGTTCCGTGGTGACAATCCCAGCAGCCATTTCCGTCTGATGTCCGGCAGTATAGATGACAAACGGAACCATTCCATATCCTAAGCCGACAATCATATGTGATTCTAACTGTTAATGAACTGCCAACTCGATGTATCCATTCCTTCTCACTCACCACCAAATGTGTTTATGGGCTGACACGATGTAACCTGTGCAGCTGTGTTTACTCTGGTAGTACGACTGTTGTGGCCTAGAAAATATACGCCAAGCAAACGTCGGTATTATTATCTGGTTAACTCATGGCGAGCTCGTGACATAGGCCCCCTCTTAAGAGAGTAGTCCATCTCACTCTTCTCCACCATGAGTTAAATCCAGATGATTCATTCCTCTTCTTCAGGAGCTGGGTGTCTTGACAAGAAGTCCGCTCCAACATTTTCCTTCCCAGGAATGTACTCTACTGTGAAATTATACGGTTGAAGTAACAACGACCACCTCATCAAACGTGCGTTGAGCTTCTGAGAAGTAGCCAGGAACATCAGGGGCTGATGATCCGACTGGACCCGAAACTTAACTCCATACAAATATGGCTGAAATTTTTGCACTGCCCATACAAGGGACAAGCACTCTCTCTCGACAGTTGAATAATTCCTCTCCGCCTGTAGAAGTTTCTTACTTGCGTATGCCACAGGTTTCAAAACCGAAGCATCGTCTTTTCCTTCCTGTAACAAAGCGGCTCCAATTCCAATCGCACTCGCATCCGTTCTCAACACAAATGGTTTGGAAAGGTCAGGGAGCTGTAATACAGGTTTGCTGACCAAGGCCTCCTTTAACTGACTATAGGCATTCTCACATTCTGGTGTCCAAATGATTTGATCCGGTAATCCCTTTTTCAAGGTTTCCGTCAACGGAGCTCCCAGTTCCGTGAAATGTGGGATAAATTTGTGGTAGAACCCACACAACGAGAGAAAAGATCGCACATCCTTCTTCGTTTTTGGTCTAGGTGCATTTCTGATTTTCTCCAGGTTCTTCTCTTCTGGAACAATGTGTCCTGGAGTGATGGTGTGACCTAGAAATTCCAGAGTCTGGTAACCAATCATGCACTTGGTTGGACGAGCAGTAAGCCCTGCTTTCTTGAGCCTATTAAACACTCTCTCCAAGGATTGTAAGTGGTCATCCAGGCTGTCACTGGAAATCAGAATATCATCCATGAATGAGATGATGGATGGATCCTGTAACGGATCTAGTAAAGTCCTCATCATGCGTGTAAACACACTAGGTGCATTGCTGAGTCCAAAGGGCATGACCTTGAATTCGTAGTGTCCACTGGGTGTACTGAAAGCTAACAGTGGTCGAATCTCCGGTTTGACTGGTATCTGATAGTACCCCCGACTCAGATCCACCTTTGAAAAGTACCGAGCCTTATGGAGCCTAGCGAATAACTGAGTTGGATTCGGCAAAGGTTCCACCTGAAACTGTGTATGACTGTTCAGAAGTCGGTAATCTATACACAACCGGTGTTCTCCACTTGGTTTGCGTAACAAAACTACCCCCGCATTGTATGGGGATGTGGATGGTGCAATCACGTCATCCTCCAGCAGTTTTTGTATTTCCTCCTCCAGGGCCTTTTCTTTAGAGAATGGCACTGGGTAAACCTTTTGGCGAACAGGCTCCTGTGTGGTCAAAGTCATCTCGAACTCAACCAACCTCGTTCGTCCTGGTTTATCAGTCAGTATCTCCTTATGAGACTTGAGAACCTGGGTTATCCTTTCCCTCTCCTGGGAGGTCAGATCAGGGTTCACTTGCACATCCCTATAGGTTTCCTGGTGTACTAAGGGATATTCCCTGCCCTCGCGGGTTCCCACTTCAGTCTCCACTGCAACTGCCATTGCCATGAGGTGAGCTGCCTTGTCTCCGGGTCTCTCTTCATATTTCCGCAAGAGATTGATATGGAAAATCTTCGACTTTCCCCGGATCCGGATCTGATAGTTGGTTCTGGATATCACCCTTTCCACGGGAAATGGTCCTTGCCAACCTATCTCCAGTTTGTTGTTTCCCGTTGGGAGTAGCAACAAGACTTTATCTCCCACCTCTAGAGATCTTTCTTTAGACCTACGGTTGTAGTAAGCCGCATGTCTTTTCCTGGCCTTTTTCAAGTTTTGATTTGCCAGAGTCCATCCCTTGTGGAGTTTTTCTTTCAGTTCCTCCACGTATTGATAGGATGAGATCACTTCTTCTGACGTCCCCTCTTCAGTCCAACTCCTCAACATGGCTTCCAACGGTCCTTTGATTGGACGACCAAACAGCAACGTAGCGGGTGGTAGTCCTGTTGAGCCATGAGGAACTTCCCGATAGGCAAAGAGTGCTGCTGGGATATATTCATCCCACCTATCAGGTTTTTCCTGCGCTAGTTTCCTGAGCATTGTCATCAACATGCCGTTGAAACGCTCTACTTGTCCATTGGCTTGAGGGTGGTAAGGGCTGGTATGTATGTGGTTAGAGTGAAACACCCTAAATACCTCCTCCATGAGTTTTCCACAAAACTGAGATCCATTGTCCGTCAGAATTTGATCCGGAAAGCCTAATCTGGTAAAGGCCTCCATCAGTGCGTCCGCCACTCTTTTCGATTCAATCGTGGTCAACGGTATAGCCTCACCCCACATTGTACAGCAATCCACCATTGTGAGTATATACATGTTCCTCTTCCTAGTCCTGGGAAGTGGACCCACGATATCGATGGCTACCCTCTCGAAAGGAGAGTTCATGATGGGCATCTCACCCAACACCACCGGTGCTGTCCAGTGTTTCGGTGCCACCCTCTGGCACTCAGGGCATGACTTCACATACCGACGCACATCATCTGTCATTCCCGGCCAATAGTAGTGGCAGGAAATCCGCTGCATGGTGGCGGCAATACCCATGTGTCCACTAAAGGAGATGGTATGCCCCATATGAAGAATCTGGGACCGATGAGCTTTCGGGACGACCAACTGACCGTATAGGTTGTCTCCCCTTCCTGCTCTCCTGTAGAGTATCCTATTCTTCATGTAGTACTGCCCCCGTCCTGGTGGATCAGCACTTTTCTGCAGCTTTTTGTAGCAAGGACGTAAAGTATCATCCTCACTCTGGGCAGTTCGTAGCTCCCCCGGCATTGGGTTAGTCACAATTGCGTCTGCCTCTTCCGTTTTCGTCTGAGAGCGAGTCTGCATTGCTCCCATATGGATTGGCTCCCTGGGCATTCCCAGAAAGACATACCGGCAACCTAGGATGACTGGAAAAATGGGATCGGTCAATACAGCGGCCTTGATGGTGCCGGTGACGTACCTTGACCGAATCTCCACATTAGCAATGGGCAACTTCATAGTTACAGCACTCTTCTGTGCAGGCTGTATGTCCAATGTTTCACCTGTGAATTGTTCTGGATGTACCAGATCCGCAGAAATCACGGCCTCCCCGTCCAGTCCTGTGTCGTATAAACACTCCACTTGACGACCGTTAACCTCTACCAATTCCACTACAGGTGGTTTTTCCTGGTCTGGAGTCTCTTCCTCGGCCTCGACCTGTTCGGTGGGCTCCACCTTAGGTTTTCCTGAGCACACGACGAATTGAGTGTCTCCTGACATTCCCTTGCAGTCAATAGCATTGTGCGTATTCGACTGGCATTGGTTGCACCATTTCCCTGTCCTAGATTTTCTATTGCCAGACTTGAGTGAGCTCTCCTGGTGGCGAGCTTCCTTGTTGACCTTGGCCTTTTCCGTGACAACCTCCTTGGAAGTCACTTGACATGCTGCGAAGTGAGGGTTCTTAGCCTTCGATTTGCAGTCCCTCGTATTGTGAGAGGGTGACTTACAAATTGAACACCACTTCTCCGACCACGGTCGTTTTGGTGTAGAGCTTGAAGTGCTCTTGCTTCCCTCCTTCTTCTTTTCTGAACTATCCTCTGATTTTTGCACATAAGGTTCCCACTTTTTTGTTCCTGAGTTTTTGGCTTTCTTCTTGTCATGTTTCTCTTGACTTTTGGAGTTGGTGGAAAGGTTCTCCCCTGCCTCCCCATGTACCTCGACGAACCGTTCTGCTAATTTAGTCACGAGGTCAATACGTTCTGCTCCTTGTTCCCCCAGGAACGTCCTGAGAGGTTTAGACATTTGCTTCTTCAGCTGGTCGACCACCATGAGCTCTTCCAGACTCTCATAGTCATGTGCGAACCCAGCCAAATCCATCCACTTATGGAGATAAGATTTAAGACGCAAACTGTAGGCGGCAAACAACTCTCCCGGTTCTCGTTTCGCTGCTCGAAATTTTTTTCGGTAGGTATGTCACGTAACCTCAAATCGTTTCAGCAAAGCCGTCTTTAACTCGTCATAATTGTTCTCATGTCCTGGTGGCAGGCGAGTATAAACCTCGTATCCCGTCCCGCGTAATCCCTGGGATAGCTTAAGATTCCATTTGTTACGCTCCAGACCCATAGCAACTGACATAGCCTCGAAGCGTTGAAGGTATTGATCAATCTTCTCTTTGTCCTCCTCGTAGACCGCTAAAGGAAACTTCATAGCATGGTACCCATGTCCACCTACTGGTGTTGATCCTGGGATGGAGGAACCTCCAACTGCTCCCTCAGTTTCTCCATTAGATTGACTCTTCAACTCGAGTTCCCTCAACCGGTACTCGTGCTCCCTTTTCTGTGCTTCCTGTTCAGCTTCTAATTTCCTAGCTGCTTGCTCAGCTTCAAATTTCCTAGCTGCTTGCTCAGCTTCCAATTTCTTAGCTGCTTGCTCAGCTTCCAATTCCATCCTTCTCAATTCCAACTCGGCCTTTCGATCTTCCCTTTCTGCTTGACGATACTCTCTCTCCACTTCCTGTATGTAATCCGTTAGAGCAGAACCCCCCAATCCCATGTCCTCCCCCTTTGCCTTTAATTCTGCTGTGCTAAGTTTAGGGGTGGCCATTATACAGAGAGGTAAGCTAGCAGGTCGAGTACAATATAACTACAAATTACTATACAGATATATGAACAAGTAATATAAATCTAGATATTACCACACACAGCACATTCACTCAGTGACAAGAGTAGAATCAGGACCACAGACCTATGCAGACGTGTGACGTGTGAACAGGTAAGATATTAATTAGTCCTAACCCCTATCCACATTCACTCTAGCTGGATTCTCCAAAATGATATCTCCCTCTTATAACTAAGAATCCCGTGTCCAAAGACCCCGTTGTCAGAAGATCCCACTGTCAAACGTTCCTGCTTGCAGGAGATCTCGCTGTCCAAGGATTCCGTTTACGGGAGATCCCGCTGTCCAAATATCCCGTTTACGAGAGATCCCGCTGTCCAAAGATCACGTTTACGAGAGATCCCGCTGTCCAAAGATCACGTTTACGAGAGATCCCGCTGTCCAAAGATCCCGTTTACGAGAGATCCCGCTGTCCAAAGATCACGTTTACGAGCCCCCAATAATGTCGTGTCCTCCTTTAAAGTGTCGTCCCTGGAGTGAGGAGATCCGACACCCACATTATAATATTTTTTTTTCCTTCTCAATATTCTGGAGAATCCACCAGCTTCCGTCCAACACACTCCATCAGCCTATGGACACCTCTTCCTATCACTCTCACACTGTCGTACTATGCCCCCTTCTCATACTTCCCCAACGCAACATACTCAACAACTCTTGCTTCTAGAAATTAATAAAGAAAGTGTAACGTATATGAGACGTGTATGTGAAGAAAATGTGTGACGTGTTCTATAAAGTGTGTAGACTCTGACTCTCAGACAGCAACCCAGTCAGCTGATCCCAGCAAAGATAGACCACAGCACGTTACGTCAGAACATGTACTTCTCACCCGTTGCCGAAACCATCTTGCCGGATACTGCTTTGCCTCTGTAGACCTCTGGTAATCCAATTTCATGAACATCCGAAATAGACACCGGTGGTATTAACAGTTAATCATGGACCGGTTGCACTCTACACAATGTCCGTTCCTAACGTTCCTTAACAAACTGCACAAGTCTTTTGTAGTGTGTACGCAGTTAGTTAGTTAGTTAGTTAGTCGACAGACCATCCTCGTTGCACATCGAACCATTCAGTCCATAAGTGCTAATTTCTAATGTTAATTGTTGCTGTACTAACACTAGGTACTCTTAGCCGGTTCTCGGTTCGTTACTACTGTCTAATGCTGTGTGGTGCATCAGTATGCATCACTCTCTTTGATGAATCAATTTCCTTCTAGCGTAAGTTACGTTCTGTATGCAACTCTAGTGACTCTTGAACTGGTGTTCTTCCCTTTTGGATTTGATTTTTTCCCAAAAACTTGTTGAGTTTCCTTGGATCTGGTAGGGAACCTAGGATAGAAACAACACATCTGGTGATAGTACTAGTCACTGATCCTTTCGGCTGAGTGTAAGCCTATCACCTTGCTTAATGATCTTTAGCTAACTAGACTTAGTCATAGAGCAGATTAGCTACCCACCTAGAGCCGAATCAGGCTATGACAAAGAAAAAATCAGCAAACAGAATGCGGAACCCCGCCCACCAGGGACACCTACGGGAAGATCCCAATTATCCCTCATTACTCAATTCTCAACTAGTAAAGCTTATCAGCACTTCACTAATCTATTCTAGCTAACAGAGCCACGTATCACTTCACTACTCTAGCTAGTTTCCACTAACAGTGCTAATCATCACACTATAGTTTAACAAGGCCACAGTCTATATTAATTATAACGAATATATATATAATAGGTTATACCTTAAATGGCACTACTGCAGTCCTATCAATCATATCTACATCTGCCATTATAGGCACGTGCAAAATTAAGTCACTAATTAACACACGGTAGATATTATTTCCACTAAGCACTGCAGTGCCCTGGCACTCTGACTAGAGCATTTTTCAAGTCCCCCCTAGTTGATCCCAACTCGGGTTTATATGGCAAACTACCAAAGTTGGCCACGTGACGTTATCCTTTATGCCCCCACACAGGTGGCACCAGTGGCAGATCATCCCTTGTCAGGAAACTATTTTCCTGGCTTAAGTCCTGTCAAAGTTGTCAGTAATAGTTTAGATTCTCAAAACAAGCCAGCGAGTTTCTGTCGAGTTACAACAAAGAGTTGCAAATAACCCCGTCAATCCTCTCGATGTGCCGGAAACCAAGAATTGACAGATGCACTGTTTTCTCCCTAGTCGGTCACTTCCGACCTGTTGATAAACTGTCAATCTTCTGTTCCGTGGTGACAATCCCAGCAGCCATTTCCGTCTGATGTCCGGCAGTATAGATGACAAACGGAACCATTCCATATCCTAAGCCGACAATCATATGTGATTCTAACTGTTAATGAACTGCCAACTCGATGTATCCATTCCTTCTCACTCACCACCAAATGTGTTTATGGGCTGACACGATGTAACCTGTGCAGCTGTGTTTACTCTGGTAGTACGACTGTTGTGGCCTAGAAAATATACGCCAAGCAAACGTCGGTATTATTATCTGGTTAACTCATGGCGAGCTCGTGACAAACGCAAAGAAGAAAAAGAAGATCCGTGTCACACGCCTCTCTTGGTTTGGCTACCACAGCTGGAGGACGGTCTGGTGACACATTTACATTTAATAAACTGCACTGAATGAGAGGGACAACAATTGATCCACAACAATTCGTGACCATCTACACCGATGGCTCTATGCTAAGAGGTGTAAGATGTGCCTGAGGAGTTCGACGCGAAGGTTGGTGGCCTATGTTTGGTGCAGGAGAGCCTGGCATATGATACCACAGTATCTAGTCTGAGAATGGAGGTGAATGGAGTCACGGTGGCATTCCGTTGGCTGGAGGACAACCATATGAAGCATGTCGTGATTTTAACAGATTCAACATGTATGATGAAAAAAGTGATAGAGAGGAATGCTTCGAGCAGAGTGGCAAGGCTTCAATTCAACAATCAAACATAGAGAGCACTTGTTGGATGTTTTTTTCACCAGGACATGCTGATGTGTTAAACGATTACACAATCAGATTTACTGGATCTGAGCCGCTGGCTGGTGTATTGGTGCATGATACGGCAGGCATGGTTAGGGCCCTTTGGGATCGTGTTTATTAAGCGGAAGAACAGATAGACACCGCGGCCTGGAGAGAATGGTGCTGCAGAAAGTGACCGAAGATCTGGCCGTAACTAAGGACTCTAAGGAAAGGCCAGACGGGCACATAATTCGACTTACTGATACCATTAGTTTTGGGACTTTTCGTTGGCTGTTGAAGATGAGGACGGGGTGCGTATGGAAATGTCCCGAGTGCTGTTATGTCGGTTCATTACTCAACTCAAATCAACTCAGGATCCGGAAGAATTGTCCATGCTTGTCACTCACCTCTCTAAATTTGGTAATATTGGCAGCCTTTATGATCATTTTGCAGAGCCACATACTGGATTCCAAATATGTTCTTTACAAATATGGAATCGATCCAATCAGTTGTGAAATCTGTAAGCGGTTTTACCACGTCGCCCTGTCTACCTCTATGGAAAGCCTTTATATGATCAAATTGTAACATACAAAGTTTTTAAAACCATGTTTTCCCGTCATGAATTTGAATAATTAACACACACACACACACACACACACACACACACACACACACACACACACACACACACACGCACAATTGATTTCACGATGTATTTCCTGGCATATTTTCGCTGCATTTAGTCAGGTGCTTGCAGCAGAAATCACATAACATAAACTAAAGCACTAAGACAAATCATTCAAGCTGAAATATACAACACATATATTAACACAGTAATTTTAATTGTCCACCACGGTAATTTTAAACTGACCATGGTGTCTTTTTGTTTGCAAAAAAAATGGCTTTTGTAAATGAATGTAAATTGTCTCCGCCAGCTTTAACATGCGACCATTATGTGTGTTAAACAACACACGAAACACAATGTCACTATTAATCACTTGACCCGTTTCCAAAATGAGCCGTCCAATCAATATAAAGTATTCTTCTAGATGCTTGAAAAAAAAAAGACTAGCCTCTAAAATTGAAAAGTCATCGGATTTCCAGCTCTAGTTAAGATCTGCGCCGTTGCGAATATCTTGTTGTTGCAAATTGTATTTCTTGGTAATTTGAAACTGACGAATCTTGTTATCTCGAGTACTGCTTGGTGTGGGGCAATTCCTAGTAAACAGAGTGCAAATGTGTGTACCATAACTTTGGGAAAACTTTGTATTTGTCTTTCCAAACTGGGGGAATAACTCACGGTGTTGACAGGTTACTGAGCGTTGATAGCTCGCTGATAGTACAAAAGATATCCTAGCGCGGGGAAATGTTTGTGAAATTTGTTAAACGGCACGTTTCCTACAATTTAGACCTTGTTATACCGGAACCAGGACGTCTGTATCTTTACGGCAGTGAACGTAGGTACCGGATACCGGGTTCGAAACTGGAAGCAGACAATTTGGGAGCAGGCCGTCTTGCATTGCTTTTCATAATGGTATGAACGCCAGTCGATCAGAAAGCAATGGTAAACATGTCCTTATCCGCATAGTCCACACGTGTGGCGTTGGTGATCATGTCTGTCCCGAGACGTCTATCTCTTGCAATGTCAATAATTTATGATACCGATGTTTCTTCATGCCATTCATTACACTGGTCTATACACATTTTGGTACCTTAAATTTTATAGCTGTTCTTGTGTAATTTTGCGTTGCTGATTCCAAACATGTAATCAGATTTTTTTTTCTATCAGCTCTAGTTTTTGAGATAACTAAGAATGACCTTCTTAGTAGGGCAATTGTTATGTACAAGCCTAGAGTTAGGTGCCATCAGTGGCATTTTGACTGTAATCTGCATTCATATTATATGCAATTACTGTGCATTTATTGCCTTCATATAAAACACAAAAATATATTAAATTTTTATCATTAGCATTTTACTATATGTAGTCCACACACAAAAATCTTCTTTTCGAGGACTTCCTGGAATGTTATTTGCCAGGACAGTCATGCTTAAGGGACCAACAGTAATCTGCCATAATGTGGGCACTCTGAAGGTTCAGGATTCGTTTCCCAGCTTACACGTTCAGACCACGACTGAAATTGATCCTGCGGGTCATCGCTGGAGCTACGGAGTTGGTGCCTCTGTAAGAGTCTTGTCGTTCTCCTGTTGAGACATATCTAGCCAGATGGGGTCACACCCGGTGCAATGAAGTCGACCATCTTGACTCTAGAAATTTAGTAAAATTACGCCAGTGTGAGATCTGTCGATAAATTAACTATTCTATTTCTTCTATCTTTGACAACTAATATTACTCAAGATTTCGACATTGACAACGACGTATAATTAAGTTTGCTGTCTGTACCCCTTGCTGAACAAGTTATCGTCTGCTTCCGTGATTCCAAGTGCAAAGTTCATTTTATGACTACATAATTTATTTTAACGGTATTCGTATTTTGTGTATCACATTTTATAATACCACAAAATAAAACTTAACGGTAATATCAATTTCGGGATTTCTTTTAAGACATAACACAAACCTGTCAACAACCTAACGGGCGCGCGTTGTGAATACGATGTTAATGCCATGGCTATTGGCTTTCTGAACGACCCTCGTACCATCGAAGTCAAGCAAAGCGAATGACCAGCGGCTGTCTGTGGTGTATGTGTCTATGTATATGTTTATGTATGTATCTGTAGTTGTGTCTATGTATGTGTCTATGTATTTGGTGTATGTGTCTGCTTACATGTCTGTGTATATGTATATGTATGTGTCTATGTATACGGAGCGCTTATGGGAATGTCCCGAATGCTGTGATGTCGCTTTCTATATATATATATATGTGTGTGTGTGTGTCTATGTATGTGTATATGCATGTTTCTGTGTATGTATCTATGTATGTTTCAATGGTACGAGGGCATTAAGACAAGAGTTCGTTGTCAACTCTCGTCCTTCGCTACGAAGGAATCACACACAAAGAAAAACGAGAAGTAGACGGTAAGCTATACTAGAACAAGATCACAAGGTAAAAACAAAATGAACAAAAGCCTTCGTCAGCACAGAAAAAAGCAAACAAACACAAATCGACATAACTATATGAAAAACACAACATGAAAATATAAATATGAAAGTTAAGTATAATCAATATTTTAAAAAAAAATGGAAGGTAAACATCAACAAAATCTTAACGAACTACGAAGACGAAACAAGAAATAATTATTCCACTGTTATTCCAGTGTTATTACACTGTTATTCCAATTATTACAGTGTTATTCCAGTGTTATCCCAGTGTTATTCAGGTCCTTCACTACGGCAGAGAAAGCGTGACAACCTTTTCCTTCGTACACTCCGGCCTACAAAAATGTGGTTGCTGGTCCAGAATTTCACATACTCACAGGAGGTTCTTGCTGTGGGATTTCATATGTTTGTTTATTTGCTTGTTTGTTCATTTGTTTATTTGCTCATTTCATTATTTGCTGGTTTGTTTATTTCTTTGTTTGTGAAAGCAACTAATTTTAAATAAATGAATTATTTTCAAAGGCTAACAAACGTTCTGTGATCGACAAGCTAAAATGAAGTGAGGACTGTCTACTGGCTGTGGAACAGGGAAAGAGGGATCTGACATTTCATTTAGTGGACATCAAGTGAGAACAGGCAACAATGAGCTGCCCGGTGAAGAAGGCAATGGAAGATGACGTCCTCAAGGCCCGGGCAGCGGCCCGGCCTATCGGCCTTGCTGGTAGAGGAGACTTTCGAAGATCCAGCAGCACTAGCGACTCATCCCTCAACACCAACAACAAGAGGCACTCCATGTCCAGCAACAGCACCTCCAACGATGTGGGCTCGGGCGCGTTCACTAACTCCCTCCCATCCTCTCCTGGAAGATCATCCAGTTCTGGAGACTTAACCTCCAGACGCAAGATATCCCCAGCCAATTCCAACCCGGGTGTCCACTCCAACCACAAGAGCTCGCCGCCCAGCGCCAACCTGGTCAAGTGTTACACGATCCAAGAGGACGGCCTCGCCAAAGGAGGGGACGACAATTCTGAGCCGAGCAACTACGGGTCCGGGGAGGGATCTCCCAGGAGGAGGAAGGCCAGCAACCTCTCCACCACTTCTTCTTTTGGGTCTGAGCAAGACAGCGAGGCGGGAGGGGAGAGAAAGGTGGATGTTAAGTCACTGATAGAAGGAGTAGGGACCGTCATCATCCCCGCGGTGAGTTACTTGTCTATGTATGTGTCCATGTATGTGTCTTTATATGTATATATGTCTATGTATGTGTCCACGTATGTGTCTATATTTATGTATGTGTCCATGTATGTGTCTATATTTATGTATGTGTCTATGTATGTGTCCATGTATATTCCATGTATGTGGTGTATGTGTTTATGTATGTGGTCCGTGTGTCATGTATGTGTCCATGTATGTGGTCCGTGTGTCATGTATGTGTCTATGCATGAACCTATATTTGTTCCTATGTATACGTCTATGTATGTGTCTATGTATACGTCTATGTATATGTCTATTTATATGGCTATGTGTGTGTCTGTGTATGTGATGTATGTGCTATGTTTGAATCTATGTACATGTTTATGTATTGTTTGTGAATTTGTCTAAATGGTTATGTATGTGATTATGTATGTGTCTTTGTGCCTGTGTGGTTTATATGCCCATGTATGGGGGTATATGTCTATGCATATGGCGTATAGTGTCTATGATTTTCTCTCTCTCTCTCTCTCTCTCTCTCTCTCTCTCTCTCTCTCTCTCTCTGTATATACCCACACACGCGTATATGGTCAATATATCTGTATGTTTGCTTGTCTGTCCGTCTGTTTGTCTGTCTTTGTATATCTGTCTGCCTGCATTCTGTCACTATGTATTTTGCGTGTATGCCTATGGCCATGTCTGTCTGTTATCGGTTTACCGACTTGCCTGCCACCTTGTATGTCTGTCAGCTTGTCTGTATTATGTTACTCTTTAGACTGTCTGTCTATCTGTCTGGATATCTGTCGGCATGTCTGTCTGTTTCCGCGTTGCTTTCACGGCACCCTGTTTGTCCGCCCACCTTTTTCTCTGTCTGTATTTCTGCTAGTCTGTATACCTATCTATAAACATGCTGTATCTTTATTGTCACTTTAATTCCTTCTACCTCAGATGTCTCACTTTGTAACCTACTCATTGTTTGTTACTTCTATCCCCGTTGTCTCACATTGTAACCTACTCCTTTTTTGTTACTTCTATCCCAGAAGTCTCACAGTGTAACATACTCCCTGTTTGTTACTTCAATCCCAGATGTTTCACATTGTAACCTACTCCTTGTTTATTACTTCTATCCCAGATGTTTCACATTGTAACCCACTCCTTGTTTGTTACTTCTATCTCAGATATTTCATCTTGTAACCTACTCCCTGTTTGTTACTTCAATCCCAGAAGTCTCACATTGTAATCTACTCCTTGTTTGTTACTTCTGTCTCAAATGTTTCACATTGTAACCCACTCCTTGTTTGGTATGTCTATCCCTGATGTTTCACATTGTAACCTACCCCTTGTCTGTTACTCCTACAGAAGTCATCAACATACAACATTCACCACTCGTCTGTCGAAGACGTTAAGTTTGTTGCATGTCCTTTACAGGACGTCACAATCAACCTAAGCATTTAATTGCTGTATGTGTGTGGGTAGATTGTATCTATGGCGAAGTGGTTAAGCATCCTGCCTTGCCACTTGATGGTTGTGGATTCGATTCCAGACTGCGTCATAATGTTCACAAGTGCAATTTGCTCGGAGACTCATGGGAGTCGTCGCTGGAGCTACGGAGTTTGTGCTAAAAGCGATGCTTTCGGCAGACAGCCCTTCTGAAAGAGATAAAGCGACATGATATAAAACTCAGTATAGTTAAGTCGATCCTCTCCCTTTCAGACCCCCTTTTTACTATGTGTGATTTACTGCTACTATTCATTTTGCTTTCTGAGCGACCGATACTCATATCGTCGAAATCATTGCAAAACGGTCTGATTCAAATTTCCTGCAGCTCATTCGCAACCCTCTACTCGGTACGTCATGCAATTGTGAAACACGTTCACTGCCGCTAAGCCGCATGTTTTAATTATTCCTAAATTAGCGGATGAAATTATTACTTGAATGGGCACTCTTCCGAATAACGGTCTTAAACTATTTAGAGTAAAACGCACCCCTTACAGGGCCACATTAGGTGATACATTAAAAAAAAAAAATTATTAAACACTACGAACTAAAATATAGAACTGAGAAAATGGAATTACGTACCAATACTATTTCACAGTTATATGTGGAAATTGTAGCACAAAAGTTGTAAATACTGTCCGAAAGCATGTTCTTTGTGAAAAAATTGTACATATCGGAACGAGCATTGAATGTGTTGTCGATCATTTCCGGTTCAGTGTGACGTGGACTCCTAGACAGATGGATGGATGCAATAAATGTTTTTGGGCCCGGAGGGCCCTCACAGTCGTCGGAGTGTACACCTATCAGTCAGGGCCACTCCAGGCCCAGGAAACATTTATTGCATGCATTGATCGGTCTAGCAGTCCCCGTCACACTGAACCGGAAGTGATCGACAACATCAACTAATGAGGCCCTGTAAGGGATGCTAGTTAGTTAGTTAGTTATTTAGTTCGTTCGTTCGTTCGTTCGTTCGTTCGTTCGTTCATTCGTTCGTTCGTCCGTCCGTCTGTCCGTCCGTCCGTCAGTCAGTCAGTCAGTCAGTCAGTCAGTCAGTCAGTCAGTCAGTCAGTCAGTTAGTTAGTTAGTTAGTTAGTTAGTTAGTTAGTTAGGTTAGTTAGTTAGTTAGTTAGTTAGTTAGTTAGTTAGTTAGTTAGTTAGTTAGTTAGTTAGTTAGTTAGTTGAAAGATCATCCTCATTGCACATCGAACCATTCAGTCCATAAGTGCTCGGATCCCCTCCTCAGAATATCCCGCAGCGTGTAGCGGCTAACGACACCAGTTATGTGTTGGTTTATCAATCTTCTTTGGCTTCCTGCGCAGTATTCTTGTTTGGCCACCCCTCTTTTAATATGCTGTTCTCGCAGTCTGGCCATGGTTGTGGATTCACAGTCATCACTTGGTTCACGCAAAAGTCTTACTTCTCGTAGAGCATCAGAATGTCAGCCTGATCCATGGCGCGTCCGCCCTTCACCGTAGCCTCACCTGCGAGCTTGTCAGCCCGCTCATTTCCTTGTACTCCCGCATGCCCTGGCACGAAAATGAAACTAATCTTTGCCAGCCGAGACCGCTCCAGAGGCAGCAACCATTCTCTTTGGATCGACCCCTCTTCTATCCTCTTGATCATGTTCATTGATATTACACTAAATAATTTAGGACTGTTATTCGGAAGAGTGCCCTTGAATGTACCTCAAAGTTTGCCTACATCTAACCGTTAATTTTATAGTAATAGTAGTAGTATTACTGAACTGCATTCTGTCAAATGAAGAACATTTCATGCAATAAGTTCTTGTCATTGGAAGCTAGAAAAATAATTCTTACACGTTACATACAACCAGTTTTATCATACGCTGTGAATCATGGACAATTAGAAAATGGGCAAAAAAACATCCATTGCAGTCTTATAGATGTGGTTTATAGAAAAATGCTGAAAATTCCTTGGACAGTCAAAAATAGTAATCTGGACATTTTGAGGGAAATTAAGTCACAAAAAAACTTATCTCAAACATCAGAAAGAGGCAGCCTTCATGTTGTGGCAACATTACGAGAAGCTAACAAATAGAACATGTTGCCCCTCTGCTGTGTGTCCACCGTGACGAGGTAGAGGGGCTTGCGCGTCCCAATGACCCCAAGAGCTATGCCGACGGTAGCACAGCTACTGGTAGGGCACCCATGTCGGACAGGTCAAGGGAGAGGGACCAGACGAAGAGACACACAAACCTGCTGCCTTGTAGGTAGACTGGGGACAGTCAAAGGCTAGGGAAAGCACCCCAAATACATGCTTGTCGAAATCGGATGTACTGAGCCACAGGCTTGACAAAGCAGTGCAACGTAAAACTTGCTGCCTTGTAGGTAGACTGGGGACAGTCAAAGGCTAGGGAAAGCATCCCGAATAAATGCTTGTCGAAATCGGATGTACTGAGCCACAGGCTTGACAAAGCAGTGCAACGTAACTTATTCATGATGTCACAAATCAAAATTAATCGTTATGGTGCTAATCCCGTGAAGTCCCATCAGGCGGCGATAGTGCCGGGCCCCCTGCCTCGAGGGGGTCCACCCATGACTACTGGTGGTCACCTTCCCCTGTGCTGTGGAGTCAAGGCACAGAGGAGTAGGTTAAGGGCTATTTACCAAATACCCCGGACACTCAACATACTACAGTGGAATGCCAAAGGAGTTTACAAGAAGAAAGACTCCCTAACACAGCGTCTTCATAAAGATAGAATAGATGTGGGATGCATTCAAGAGACACACCTCAACGCCAATCACAAATTCTATATCAGGCCACACGTTTCGACCGCGAAGGACACAAAGGAGGAGTTCTAGTACTTACACGAAATACAATACCTTGCAGCGAAGTATCTGTGATCTCTGACAACCAAACGGAAATTATATGTGTTGATATAATGATAAAGGACGTGAAAATAAGAATCTACAATCTGTATAGCCCAGCAGATAAGGACCTTACACTCTCAAACATGAAAATAACTGACACAAACTGCATTATTGTCGGAGACTTTAATAGCTGTTCAGAAAGATGGGGATACCCAGATACTGACAAAAGAGGAGATGAATTGGAGGACTGGGAAATAGACTCAAATCTCCATCTACTCAACAAAGCGGATGACAAACCGAGCTTCTACTCCAGAAGATGGCTTACCACTTCTACTCCAGACTTAGCTTTCTGCACAGGAGACATCCTCCACAAAATCGATCGCCATATGCTGGACCAATTAGCAGGTAGTGACCACAGACCAATCAAGCTTGTAATGAATATGGAGTATGTTCCACAGGAGCAAAAGCCCTTGCCCCGCTGGAATTACAAACGAGCAGATTGGGACAGATTTGCCATACTAACAGACAAATATTGTGAAAACATGAATACACGATATGGAAACATAAAGCAAATGGTGGAAAGTCTAAACAGAGCGATAATACAGGCATCCACTGAGTCCATTCCAAGAGGAGCGAGGAAAAATTACAAACCATACTGGACTGAAGAACTACAAAGTTTGGAGGACAAAGTTGAAGATACCAGGAAGACAGCAGAGAGAGAACAAACAATTGAAGTGAACATCTCTCTCAAAGCCATCTCATCAAAATACAAAAGAAGAGTAAATCAAACAACAAGAGATTGTTGGAGGGAAAAATCAGAAAACTTAAATTTTGACATGGATGAAAACAAACTATGGAAACTAGTGAAAGCCATGAACAATGAAGGACCTCGAAACAAACAAATAACAATTAAACAAGGAAATGCCTTGCTTACAGGAAAAAAGGCTGCAAATGCACTAATGGAACACTATGCAAATGCAAACCACATTGATATTACAACCGAACAGAAGAAAGCAATCAAAGACAAACAGATACATCATAGAAATACAGAGACAGCAGCAGAATATATGATGGCAAATCTAACAATGGAAGAAATGGAACAGGCAATGAATACCCTAAAAAAGAAGAAATCACCAGGAAAGGATGGAATCACAAATGAAATGCTAATAGGACTAGGCACCAAGGCAAAGAAGAAACTACTAGCAGTCCTAAATAACAGCTGGAAGAGAGGAATAGTCCCACAGGCATGGAAGGAAGCTATACTAATACCAGTCCCAAAGAAAGGAAAAGACCTGGAAGAACCAAATGGCTATCGACCTATCAGTCTACTTAGCTGTGTAGGAAAATTAATGGAACGCATTATCAATGGCAGGCTAACATGGCATCTGGAAGAAAACAAACTCTTAACACCACACCAAGCAGGATTCAGAAAGTACAGATCCACTGAAGATCAAATAACCTATATAGCTCAGGAAATAGAGGATGCCTTCCAAGAGAAAAAGCACACACTAGCAGTCTGGATAGATTTAGAAAAAGCATTTGATAAAGTATGGAAGGAAGGACTGAAAGTAAAACTGCAAAACATGCATGTTTGTGGAAAAATGTATAAATGGATCAGCCACTACCTTGAGAACAGAACTGCCAGGACAAAAGTACAAGGACAAACAAGCAAAATGATGCTGTTGGAGCAAGGTGTCCCCCAAGGAGGAGTTCTTTCACCAACATTATTCCTAGCATATATAAATGACATCACAGAAAATTTTCCAGCCAGAGTACACACATCCTCCTTTGCAGATGACCTAGCCATATGGACATCTGAAGAATATATTAGTTCAGCTAACAGCAGAATACAGCAAGCCTTATTAGCGCTAGAGGACTGGTCAAAATCATGGCTAGTGAAGATAAGTGAGGAGAAAACAACATGCACAGTGTTCTCCCTCTCAAATAAAACTCAGCAACCTAAGCTGGTATTGAATGGAAAAATATTGCGCCATGAAGAAAATCCAAACTATCTAGGAGTCACCTTTGATCGTCGCCTGACATGGAAGACACAGGTTGAGAAAAATCGAACAAGAGCAAGGCAGAGAATGGCAATCATGAAAAAGCTTGCTGGTACAACGTGGGGAGCAGATGAGAAAGTTCTCAAGAACTTATATACTGGACGGGTGAGGCCAGTACTGGAATATGGCATTGCGGCTTGGGCAACAGCAGCTAAGTCAAACTTTAACAAAATAAGTAGAGTCCAAAACCAAGGAATGCGAATCATAACTGGAAGCCTGAAGACAACGCCTATTAATGAACTAGAAAAGATCACTTGTTTACAACCAATGCAGGACAGAAGAGATAGCAGAGCCCAGCAACAAGCAGAACAATTTAGAAGATTGACAGACCACCCTATGTATAACAGGTTTAATGGTTTTGGAAAAGGAAGACTGAAGCGTAGCAACTTTGTAGAAACTGCAAAACGAAAGATTAGGGCAGATCCCATACTTAACATATCAACAGTCAAGGCCATTTACAATGCACACAACTTCCCAGCTTGGAGACAGCAGCAATTGCCTGAGATGATAGAAAACATTCCTGGTATTGAGAAAAAGAACACTCAGCATGAAACCGAAAGAAGAAAAATAACCCTCAACTACATAAAAGAACATTACCCAAGCAGCAATTGGACCCATGCATATACAGATGGATCAGCCAAAGATTCAATTAAAAATGGAGGAGGAGGAATTCTCCTTAATTTAAAAAATGGAGTGATAAAAACACAGTCAGTGGCAACTGGAAAATTTTCAAGTAACTTCAAAGCGGAGGTAGAGGCTTTGAAAACTGCAGCAGAAATGCTCTTGATGGAGGAAAATAAAGAGAAGCACATAGCTATCTTCACAGATGCAAAGTCAGCTGTCTCAATACTGAAGAGCAAAAACAGCACAGAACTAGCTGACCTAAGAGCAGCACTCCATGGTCTATGCCAGAAATTCAAAAAAGTTGTAATACAGTGGATCCCATCACATTGCAGTATACCTGGAAATGAAGAGGTTGACAGATTAGCAAATGATGGTGGACGATTACCACAGCCTGACATAGACATAACCTATAATGAGGCAAAAAGGTTTATAAAAAGCACTTATAGAACCAAATGGGAATCAGAGCATCCAGGCCACCAGAAGGATGATGCATATTACAAACTCGACCGAAGAGAACAAGTAGCAATCTTCAGACTCCGCACAGGACATAACAGGCTGAAACACCACTTGTTCAATAAACTAAAGATAGGAGATACCGATGAATGTAATTGTGGAACTGGTAAAATGACAGCTAAACATTTGCTGCAGGAGTGCCCAATATATGCAGAACAGAGAAAGATATTTTGGCCCACGCCTGCTTCATTTGAGGACAAGCTCTATGGAGATATCAACAAGCTCAAGTTGACTGCAGCTTACTTTAACTACATTCAGGTTGACATCTAAAGGTGCATGAAGATGTATTTAGACTGCCACACATTGCTTGGATAGCAAATCCATTACGTGGAAAGTCCGAATCAAAAGCCCATTGTGTGGGCTTCATAAAAAGGTGGAAAAGTGTCCTAGTGGCATGAAATGGAATATTGCTTGGATAGCAAATCCAGTACGTGGAAAGTCTTAATCAAAAGCCCACTGTGTGGGCTTCATAAAAGGTGGAAAAGTGTCCTAATGGCACGAAATGGAATATTGCTTGGATAGCAAATCCATTACATGGAAAGTCCGAATCGAAAGCTCACTGTGTGGATGTCATCTGCAGACTGCATACTTCTGGTTTCCGGAGGAACAGCCTATGGTGAACGGAAGGCCCAATATACGGAAGTGAGGCTAAGCAGCCATGTGCAGGACGTGACGATTCCTTGGGTGAGCCCAGTACCAGAGCGCTATGTATCGGTTCTGCAAGTATGGAAGCCTCCTTGGATGGCGGGGAATGCCCATGGTCTGCCCCTGCCTTCCCTTGAAGGCTGACCAGGATCTTTGGCTGTTCTATATGGGCCAGCTGGGATGGAGGATAACACCACAACAGTGAGAGTCTAACGTCCTAAGAAACCCCCGGGAAGGTTAACCCGGTCAACAAATGCCCGCAGAAGTCGGATGTGTCGGCCTAACGGCGCAAGAACGCAGCTCTGCTGTAAACAGGCACAACGCAATCACATCCGAAAAAAACACCGGATGAACGCAGAAGAAGAAGAAGAAGAACATGTTGTGAAAATCGGAAATATTTGGGGAAAGAGAGATAGAGAATGACAGAGAAAGAAAATTATTGACAGTCTTGCGTCGTGGCAAGAAAGGGAGTCAATACAAGACCTGATCTATGCCGTCGGAGATCGCAATTTGTGGAGAAGTCGGCAAGGCACTTGATGCTGATTAATACCAATAAGTCAGCGTGGTCAAACCTTCCTGTTCACTGATAACGGTGTCGTGGGTTCATTCCATACGTAAGTTGCTCTATCACGTTGACTTCTCGTTCAGAAAACAATGGTAGGCTACTAAACGTAAACATTTCCTAAAAAATTCAACCTGCAGGGGTTATTAAAGTGTTAATGACCCTAACGTAAACTTTGTCGACAAACTGAGACGACGAATGATAAAGCCAAAGTCATGTTTGCAAGGCCGGAACTAAGCATATCGCACTTTATTCTGGGAAAGCACCGAGGTTAAAGATCCATAAAGCGATTTAAATGCAAATCTGGGCCGCCATTTTCTCAAGCAGCCCCGAGGTTAAAATCCGGAAAATGGCCGAACATCAAGACAAAAGAGGGGGAAAAAAGTCTTAATTTATCAGCAAAGGCAAAAGCTATCAGCAACGGAACAAAAAAAAAATGTTTACAAGAATGCATATTTTTGCGGTACATAAAGGTATTGATTTTACATGTCCTTTATACTGGTTTTTCTTGTTGTTGTTGTTGTTGTTGTTGTTGTTGTTGTTGTTGTTGTTGTTGTTGTTGTTGTTGTTGTTGTTGTTGTGCTTCTTCTTCTTCTTCTTCTTCTTCTTCTTCTTCTTCTTCTTCTTCTTCTTCTTCTTCTTCTTCTTATTCTTCTTCTTCTTCTTCTTCTTCTTCTTCTTCTTCTTCTTCTTCTTCTTCTTCTTCTTCTTCTTCTTCCTCCTCCTCCTCCTCCTCTTCTTCTTCTTCTTCTTCTCCTTCTTCTTCTTCTTCTTCTTCGTATGCAAATTAACATCACTAAAACAAAATCAATGTTATTAACAACCAGACAAAGACTTCAAACTCTAAGCTCACACACATCACTTCAACTTCACATCGATAGCATGCCAGTAGAAAGTGTAATTGAGCACAAAACATTAGGCCTAATCATTGATAGAAACCTAACCTTTAATTCCCACGTTCAAGCGCTCATTAAACAAACAGCGAAAAAAGTCTACCAACTCGCCAAGATTAAAAACTTCCTTGATGAGGACACAAGGAAACTATTCTATACTTCTCATATACAGACACACTTTGACTACTGCTCTACAATCTGGGACGGTTGTTCTAATTCAAACACCAAGCGACTTTACTCACTCCAGAAACGGGCCATGAGTCTAATTTATATCAAACATTTATCTGACAATCCTAGCTTGTATAAACGCCTTCAGTTACCACCACTCCGCAAACGCCTGCTTTTCAATAAAGCTAAACTAATTCACAAAATCCTGCATCGGAATGCCTCAAATTACCTTTGGCCATTGTTTAAATATAATGCTAGACACATTAAACGTTTAAATATATTACACATTCAGAAGCCTAGGATTGACTTTTACAAAACAAGCTTAACGTACTCCGCAGCTCAGCTGTGGAACAATCTTCCACAAGAAATCAAAGACATCACCAATCCCTATTCATATAATCGGAAATTATTCGAACACTATCTCAGTACGGATTACCTTCCCCCTTAATAATAGAGATAATAATAATAATAACAAAACCATAGTATAACAGCCAGTCCCCTTTTGGTAGGCCAGTATATTCCACATGGCTAATAACAAGTGTCAGATCATTATCTAATATTACTGAGTCGTGTAGTTTTGTTGTTCGCATTTTGCTTATGCCTTTATAATGCATATCTTTTATATTGTTGCTGTTCTCTGTTAGCCTTGAATGATGTGTGAATGAAATAATGCATGAAAGAGAGTGATAGAAGGGCAGAATGATAGACGGGCCTGCGTGCCCAATTCTTAACCCTTTGAAAATAAAGTTTGTTCGTTCGTTCGTTCTTCTTCTTCTTCTTCTTCTTCTTCTTCTTCTTCTTCTTCTTCTTCTTCTTCTTCTTCTTCTTCTTCCTTCTTCTTCTTCTTCTTCTTCTTCTTCTTCTTCTTCTTCTTCTTCTTCTTCTTCTTCTTCTTCTTCTTCTTTTCTTCTTCTTCTTCTTCTTCTTCTTCTTCTTCTTCTTCTTCTTCTTCTTCTTCTTCTTCTTCTTCTTCTTCTTCTTCTTCTTCTTTTCTTCTTCTTCTTCTTCTTCTTCTTCTTCTTCTTTCGCTGCTTTGTCATTTCTTCTACTTATCTTGTCTTCTCTTCTGTATGTTATTTTCTCCCCCCCCCCACCCCTCCTACTCCCCCCTGTGTCCTCCTTTAAATATTACCATTATTATTATTATTATTATTATTATTATTATTATTATTATTATTATTAATATTATTATTGTTATTTTATTATTATTATTATTATTATTATTATTATTATTATTATTACAGTTGTTATTATTATTATATTGACATCATGGTCTTTTGCAAAAAGAAATGTTTCTGATAAAACACTCTGCTTTTATTTCCCCCCAACCAACCCACCACTTACCCTCCCCCAGCCCCAGCCCCCCCCCCCCAAAAAAAAAGAAATAAATTATGAGGACACTTTCTTAAATACACGAATAAACTAGTCCCACAGTCCAGCGCTAAGATGTTGCCTATGAACGTTGCAACCAACCCCAGGTTCGTGTTTCTAAGAAATTGTACGCCCACGTGCAGTGGTGGGCATATCCACATTAGCTGCGCCGTGTGGGGAACATCAAACACGCCAACAAAACACGCAATCAAGTATCCCTGAAACAACATGCAAGTAAGAAATGAACACCCATTCATACGCGATCCTTCCATTTCCTAACACCGCATCATCATCTTCGCCTATGCAGTTAAAAATTCATTTACCTCGGATTCACAGCCGGGCATATTTTCCAACACAAAAGCATAATTCCTAATTGTGCACACATTTGGTTAGAAAGACATGGCATACATTGACAAGATATGCATTCTATAAAAGTCCCGCTTTATCTCCGAATCCCTCTTCAATGTTTTTCTAGCAAATTCCTATGCAATCGGCAAAACAACTCTTTATAGCATAAATAAACCCTTTATGATCACTTTTCCCAAACGGACATGCAAAAACTTATCTCTATTGACAAGGGGGACAATTCTTGTTGTGTTAATGAAACGAGATTTATCTTTCTTAATGTTGAGGGGGGATAACACCAATTAACGGGCTTGAATCTGCAATTGTTTCCCCTGGTGGAATTTGCCAGGAAAAAGCATAATTTGTTGACTTTTCTGGCTTGTCCCAAATATTTATTCTTTCTGGCTGGTTGTTATTTATGGCGGGATGTGACGGGAGGATCTGGGCGGACAATGAAGCAAAAATGAAGAGAGATTGAAATATTTGACATTTTATGGAAATTCGCTAGCCATGTTTCGGTTGTTTCTGATCTACCAAAACAGATATGAGCAACAAAGATGGATAGTTGGTTGAGTAGTTAGTTCACGCATTTTGCTCTTTATTAAGGACGTGGCGTTATCCACATAATTTTAATAAAACATGGTAAAAGGATAGGGGATTTAATTATTAGGAATTTCACATCAAAGAAATGACAGACGTAAGGATTGAATAAATGACAGAAAGAAAGAAAGAAAGACACCATGAGGAAAACAATATTAATAAAAGACAATTTGAAAAACAGAAATTAAGAATACAAAATAGGAATGATAGTAAAAACAAGAAAGACCGATTAACGTGAGTAGGAGAGATAGAAGGAAAACAAGAATGAAAAGTAAGTAAGAAAGAAAGAAAGAAAGAAATAATGAAAGAAAGAAAGAAAGAAAGAAATAATGAAAGAAAGAAAGAAAGAAAGAAATAATGAAAGAAAGAAAGAAAGAAAGAAAGAAATAATGAAAGAAAGAAAGAAAGAAAGAAAGAAAGAAAGAAAGAAAGACCTGGACGCGATTTTAATAATTAAAACACTTGGACTGGCTGACACCTGAGGCCACGTCGCCTGTAGAAAATGTCACGTGACATTGGTGTCATCTTGTCATTGGGAAATGATTTTGCTGCCGTTTCCCGCTCACCTTTATTATTATATTTATTATAAATTAGTGTGTTGCTGGGTCCACAAGTGTTGCAAAGGAAAGTAACACCGTAACCTGCCATGCGTGCCGTAGGCGGCCACTGAGAAGGGTTGGCGTGAGAAGGCAATGTCATCCGGTAAAAAAAATTGTTTTAGTCGCACCATGCAACCAGTCTAGGACAAGTCTACAGATGGGAGGGGGTGGGTTGGGCTGGTCGCCGGCCTATGCTCCTTTGTGAATCACCAGAAACCGTGAAGTAGATTGTGAGCTTTACTAGGACACACAAGGAACAAAGTGGACGTTGCGATTAAAGCCTTTGTCAGCACAGAATAAGCAAACGCAAACCAACACAACTACATGACAAACGCTACATGAAAACACACTGTGAGCGTAAAGAGAAGAAGTAGAAGAAGAAGAAGGAGGAGGAGGAGGAGGAGGAGGAGGAGGAGGAGGAGGAGGAGGAGGAGGAGGAGGAGGAGGAAGAAGACTAAGAAACAGAATAATTAAGAGTACGTCAGAACGTAGACATTAAACCCCCCAAAAATAATATAAAGTAATCACTTATACAGACACGCAGAAACTGGTAGAGATGGGCAGTTCTTTTCAATTCACCAAATAAGGCTCGGACAATCTGTTAAGTGCCCTGGTCTGGTCTGAGACGGGTTCATCTACATAATCTGCCCTAAAAGAGACAGCAAATGGACCCAATATTTGTGGAAAGCTCACACTTGCTGACCATGTTTGTCCGACTCCCACATCTCGTGGTGAAGTCTCACCAACGTTATTTGATCTGAGTAGGCGAGAAGTGCAGTGTTAAGACTCGGTAACTGAAAGATCTAGAATTGTTGATTGTCGTTTCTTTTCTTTTGTCACTGAGCTTTCATTCTATGCTTCTTTAGTCTGGTCGTGGAGCTTACTCCAGGAGTTCTGTAATTAATTGTTCCTTTATTCTGTGTTATCATTTCTGTGACAGTCGCGAGAAGACTAGGGAACTGTTTTTGATAGGAAGATTATACCATACATGAATATGTAGCTATGAAGACTATTACCTGCTTCTTTCTTTCTTTCTTTCTTTCTTTCTTTCTTTCTTTCTTTCTTTCTTTCTTTCTTTCTTTCTTTCATTTTTATTCTGTCTGTCTGTCTGTCTGTCTGTCTGTCTGTCTGTCTGTCTGTCTGTCTGTCTGTCTGTCTGTCTGTCTGTCTGTTTGTCTGTTCGTTTGTCCGTCTGCCTGTCCGTCTTTCTGTCTGTATGTTTTATGTCTGTCTGTATGTCTGTCTGCATGTCTGTCTCTCTGTCTCTACATCTCTCTGGCAGCTAGGAAAAATGACCATGTCAGAACAGCTGTATTACGTAGATCAATATTTCATAGAAACATGTAAACTACAATCTTACAGATGAATTCTTACACAACCCAGGTACACAAAGAGGAGAAGTAGAGAAATCATCAAAAACGTAAACATACAAAAAGTTTACTCAAGTAAACTACCCTTGTCAGAAACTTGGAGAGCGTTTAAAAGAATTACTAATACTCTACTACAAACATTCAGTAAACGGTGCCTGGGCAGAATAAGTTAGTTGTATATCATTTACAGTACCTCACAGTCAATCCCATCGTGTTTTTGTTTCTGGTGTATAAGGCACATTTAAATTCAGTAGCTTGCCGTTGCTTTCTGAACGAGACACGACTGCCTCTGTCTGATGTTTGTGATAAGTTGTCTTTGTGACTCGGCTTCCCTATTGCTCTTTTTGGCTATCCAACTAATTTTCATCATTCTTCTATGAAACCACATCTCCAAGGCTTCCAGGGATTTTTTCGCCTGTGAACTAATTGTCTAGGACTCGCAACCGTATGTTAAAGCTGGTTCTATGTAACATGCAAGAACTCTTTTCCTGACGTTCAAGGACAGCGGCTTATTGCATAAAGCGTTCTTCATTTGATAGAACGTAGTTTGATATTAACGAGGGGTAACAAATGCTCCACATTGGAACAATATCCGTGACTGTGTGTTTTATTGTTTCAGTCAAAGTTGTATCCATTTACTTCATACGATAGTCATTAGACCAGTGGTTTTCAACCTTTTTTGGCCCGTGCCCCCCTTCACCATATTTTCAGAACGTCATTCCCCCCTTTCGTATTTCCTACCTAAAAATCCCGCCCCCGCCCCTACACAGTATACGTAGTAATGGAAGCTAAATTTAATAGCACATACTAAAACAAGTCTAGATGTCCACATAAAACATGATTTGAGGGTCTACTTACCTTATAAATTGAATTTTAGAAGGGTGAGACATACAGAACCGTACAGTATGAAAAGAAAAACAATATCAAGTAATCGGTTCTTGTATTAACGCGATCTTGAAATAATCTTAAGCCCCCCCCCCCCCCCCGGAAACCCTAAAATTCCCCTTGGGGGGATTCCTCACCGGTTGAGAACCACTGCATTAGACGGTAGTATCTGCTCTCTGTTAGCGACGAATGCTGACCGGCGTTCACCAAACCAGACACTCCACAGTGTGCCAATGACTTCAGGCGGACGAGTGCAATTGGGAGGGTACAAGCTGTACCATAGTGAGAGGAAATGCAACCTAAAGACTAAATGTAATATCAGAGCAGACGAGGCCCTAAACCCTGGTCGGCAAGTAGTCTGGGATGGAAGCTCCAACAGCCGGACAGTTAGAGCATTGCTTTGCTGATCCGGCAGCTTTCGCAGTCTGTCCTGTTCCAGATGTATTGGGGTTACTTTTCCTCTGGTGTAAGCTAGGCAGGTCAAGAGAAGGATCATGTTGCATAGGCAACACATAGTCTCTAAACTAAATTCAGCCCAGGCTTTTGCTATGGAGAGTTATAACTCCATTTTACGAACTCTATACTGCCAAGACAGAAATTTTCCAATCATAATATAAAAACTCTGCAGTATGCACCTAACGAAATGTGGCTAAATATGCCAACTAACAATTTGTAAAACATATTGTTTTAAGACTCATCTCATCATCTCATCTTGTTCCGCTTTGCGGGGTCGAGGTGAGGCATAAAATAGCAGGAGTGCCCGTTTATGGACTTCGTGTATCGAGATTCCCATGGACTCCTCCATTCCCATGGCTTTTCGTTCTGTCCATCGTTTACGTTGTCTGCTTCTTCTTCTGCGTCTATTTCTTTTGTGAAGCATTGCTTATAATGATATACTATCAGTGGTTAGTTACTGTCTCTGTTAGTTTATTAAGCTGCCACAGTTGATGACGAAGTTAATGCAAGAATCTCCCAGGCCAGAGCAGCCTTTAGCACACTGTACAAGAATGTGTGGGACAGAAATGTAATATGCCTGCAAACAAAGCAGTTGTCTACAAAGCAGTTGTATTATCCACACTGATATATGTTTGTGAAACCAGGACTGTTCACCAGCAGCATGATAGGAAATTAAACCACTTCCACACAGTCTGCCTTAGGAGGCATTGAAATTGAAATGGCAAGACTGAAGCCCTAGAAAGAGCGTCCATGCCCAGTATCCATACTCTACTAATGAAGAATTAGATTCACTGGGCTGGTCACTTAACTCGCATGTCAGATAACAGGCTCCCTAAACGAAATTTTTTTTTTTTTTACGGCGAGCTGCGTTGTGGTAATCGCTCCCAAGGCGGCAAGAGGAACCGCTTCAAAGACACTCTGAAAGTCTCACTGAAAGCTTTTGGAATTCATCTTGACACCTGGGAAACTGCTGCCAAAGACCGAAATTCATGGCGTGCATCATTACACAAGGGTGAAGTAAACACTTGTGACGCAAACAGAACTGCAAGAGCTGTGAAAAAAGAAGGCTGGACAGAAAAATCATTACTGGAGATCCTCCTCCTGGAACGCCAAGCATTCTTTGCCCACATTGTCAAAGAACATTTCGAGCCAAAATTATCCTTACCAGCCATCTTAGAACTCACGGCTCCATACTTTCAACCCCACTGGATGAAATGATGGTCATAATCATTCCTGATGGACAAACAACAAACATACTGTTAGTTGGTAATCTAGTTAAATGGCCAAATCATTTAACTTGCTGTTTTCTGATGAAATCTATCGCTGCTATAACACTAATTTTAGTCCTGATTTCCTCATTTCTGATTTTCTCATTTCTTAACACATTTAGTATTCCTCTCAGGAATCTAATTCCTGTTGTTGTGATTTTTCTTTCCTGTTTTTCTGTCATTATCTAGGTTTGGCATTTATGGCATAGAATTGCTAGGAAGAATGTGTTGTAGAATGCTGTCTTAGTAACTATTAATACGTGTTTCTTTTTTATTATTAGTGCCATTTGTCCAATGAGTTATTTTCCTTTATTGCATATATTTTCGATCTCGTATTCTGATTTGCCATTTGATGGTATTATAATCCCTAAGTACTTGAAGTTTTTACTTGTTTCAGAGGGTGTTCTTACAGATGAATCTTTGTTGTTGTTTCTTCTTTGGTTATAATCATTTCTTCTTATGTACTGATGCTAATTTTCATGTTATGTACTTTACACATTTTGTTTAGACTATTCATGTGGTCTTGTAAATCTGCTTCTGATTTTGATATTAATGCTTGATCGTCCACAAATAAGAGTTCTTTAATGGTGTACTTTGCCGTTGGTTTTTCTTCTGGGTTCTGTTCATCTTGCGGTATTGTTACTGTTTGTGTTTGGCTGGTTTCTTTACATATGCTGTCTATGTAGGTTATGAACTGGAGGGGGACAGGACACAACCTTGTTGTACTCTGGATCTTATGGTGAAGGGTTCTGAGTTTCCTCCATTCGTTCTCACCGTGCATTTACTGTTGTTGTATAAGCTTCTATATAAGTTTGTTAGATGTATGCTCACTTCATTTCGTTTAAGGATTTCCCACAGCTTGTTTCTATTTACTCCATCACATGCCTTTTCTTGGTCGACAAAGGCTAAATGAAGTGTTTTATTAAAGTCGATTCATTTTTCTATTAGTTGTCTAAGAGCAAAGATGGCATCTGTGCATCCTTCGTTTTTCCTCAATCCAAGTTGTGTTTCGCTTAGCTGGGGTTCTATTGTAGATCGTCATCTTTTCTCAAGAATTTTGCAAAATATTGTTCCAGTATGACCCACAATGGAAATGCCTCTGTATATGAGCAGTCTCTTTTAGTGCCTTTGGTTTCTAAACTGGGATAATTATGGCGCTTCCCCGGTCTCGCGGTGTCTGTTGTTCTATCTAAACATGGTTGAATAGTCTATGTAGCCATGCTGTTCCTACTTCTCTTGCTGCTTTAATTAGTTCATTTGGTATTTCGTCTGTTCCTGGTGATTTATTCAATGGGGCTAATCTGACGGCTTCTCCAATTTCTTCTTTCTGTATGTCTGGTTCTAGTTCTTCGATGGCATCTGTGTTGGTTACTTAAATTCAAATGGCATTTGATGGAATGTTGAGAAGCTGTTCGAAGTACTGCTTCAATCTTTCTTTTTTTTTAAGATTTGGTTTTGTTCACTTATTGGTTCTCCTTTTTCGCTGCTAATTATTTCATTTGACTCAAAGGGTTCTACTCTGGTTCTCATTGCAGTGATTTTTTTAGAAGTTTTTAGTTGCCTCCTTGTAGTTTTTATTTAGGGTTTCTCCAAATTCCTCCCAGTCTTATTTTGTTTTTCTCTCTTCATCATTCCATTCGCGTGTCTTCTTGCTATTCTATATTCTATGTAATCACAACCTTGTTTACTCTTCACCCACTTTTTATATTTAAAAACAAAAAATCCTTTACAGCTTTCTTTACCTCGGCATTCCACCAACTTGTTATTTTCTTTATCCGTGTTTTGCGTATTTTCGTGGTCCCACGTGTAATTTTTGCAGTATTTAAAATACTTGAAGTGAATATCTCCCATTCTTCTTCTATTATTTTTCTTTCTACAGGTAGTTTTACAAAGATGTCATTTAGTTCTTCCCTCACAATATTTTCTTACCGTTTTGTCTTTGAGATTTTTTAAGTGTACTAATTTGAACGGCATGTATGTGCATGATCTTTGCTGTCGTCTTCTGTTGGTTCTTATTGTGGTAATAACTGCTTTGTGATCTGTGTTCATACTTATGTTTGGAACTGCCCTTGCATCTAATATATTTCTCATTCTGTTTTATGACTTCTGAGTTTAAAGTAACATAGATCGTCAGAATTCGTCACAAAGATAGTTGAATATGCTGCACGCAACTGTTTCAACAACAGATGTACAGTATTGCACCACACAGTCAAAGGTAGTAGATGAAACCAGATAGAACTGTCTTTGGTAGACAAGAAAAGACTATACAAAACTATATTTTAAAATGTTCTAAAGTAGAAAATAAAAGATAATGTGTACGCCGGCACAATTTCAACCATTTCCGTCCTGTTCTAGGCTCCACTTCCACTCATGCGCGACTGCCACCTTAGAATGGCACGTGGCATCAAAGGTTTCACACTGTGTCACATGATAACAGGCTCTTACAATATCACGTATCGTTGATTAGCACCTGAAGTCTTCATCTGACAGTTGACTGACACCTGTCATCATCACATTATTTATACTTGTCGCTTTGCTGTCATCTTTTTAGTTTCTTTGCGTTGTTTATTTTTATTTTTGTTGTTATTTTAGTCCGCCGTGCATTCTACTTTCTCTCTGAGAATGTGCTTATTTTTGTCGGCATAATTATCTCCATTACTTCTTATTCCTCTTCATTACGTTCAAATCTGTCTAAAAGCTTCATTTTTCATTCAGTAATTGTCATTTTTTTTTTTTTTTTGCAACGCAGCTTTGATTTCGCGTTAGGTTTTTTTAGTGTTATCATCAATGCAGCCGACAATTTGGCGAAAAGCAGTTCTGCGTTCAAAACACAGCAGCCATTTGGCGATTTGGAAAAAGACCGCCATCTGCTGATTTTCTACAATGGTATGAATGCCAGTCTTCCAGAATGCAGTGGCAAACTACTGAACGTAAACTTCACAAGAAATGACAAACAGCACCCAAAAAAATACGGCGTTTGACTGCGACATATACAGCTTTTTTTTTAAAGTGTATTTTCAATAAACAGAAGTAGATAACCTTCCTGTCTTGTTTATTATATAGGGTTTAGTCATCAACTGTAGAAGTAGAGTGTTGTCTCGCCGTAGAAGTGTCGTCTTCTCTTGTCTCACTGTAGAAGTGTGGTCTTCTCTTGTCTCACTGTAGAAGTGGAGTGTTGTCTCGCCGTAGAAGTGTCGTCTTCTCTTGTCTCACAGTAGAAGTGTGGTCTTCTCTTATCTCACTGTAGAAGTGTGGTCTTCTCTTATCTCACTGTAGAAGTGTGGTCTTCTCTTGTCGCACTGTAGAAGTGGAGTGTTGTCTCGCCGTAGAAGTGTCGTCTTCTCTTGTCTCACTGTAGAGGTGTGGGCTTCTCTTGTCTCACTGTAGAAGTGCGGTCTTCTCTTGTCTCATTGTAGAGGTGTGGTCTTCTCTTGTCTCACTGTGGAAGTGCGGTCTTCTCTTGTCTCGCTTTAGAGGTGTGGTCTTCTCTTGTCTCACTGTAGAAGTGTGGTATGCTCTTTTCTCACTGTAGAGGTGTGGTCTTCTCTTGTCTCGCAGTAGATGCACAGTCATCTCTTGTGCCGCTCGCCTCACGGCCTGTAGGTAATGTGTCCGATCTACAAAGAAGTGGATTCCAATTTGTAACATTTACCTGGGCTGGCAGGTTGGCCCAGCCTAAAATAGGTACGAGAAAATATATTGGGAAGTAAAGGCGGCTGACCTGATAGTGAAAATATCACCTCCAGTTTGGTCTATACTATCTCTATACTATATCTATACAAACATGGGTCTAGCACCGTATGACAAATGCGCCTTAATTTGTGTTTAATTTTCTTTAGTGTTTAATCTTCGTTAGTGTTTAACCTTCAACCATCAGGTGTAGAAGTATATTCGCGTGTTTAATCTTTCACCTTCAAACATCAGGTGTGGAAGTACTTTCTTTTCTGTTTTAGTCTTTGTTTGTTTGTTTGTTTGTTTGTTTGTTTATGTTATAGCATCAGGTGTACTTTCTTTTCTTGTTTAGTTTGTTTTTGTTTTAAGCACCAGATGTAGAAGTACTTACTTTAATTCTTTAGTGTCTTTTTTTTTCAAGCATCGGATGTAGATGTACTTACTATTCTTCTTTAGTCTTTGTTTCTTCGCGCATAGGCGTAGAAGTCCGTATTTCACGTTTTCAACCTGTCGCTGCCGATCAGCAATTATTGAGTTTACTTTCTTCTCTTCTTTAGTCTTTCGTTTGGATCCACGAGATGAAATGGTACCTTTTTATTGTTTAATCTTTCGCCTTCACCCATCAGGCTTAGAAAGTACGTTTGTATCCAGTATAGTTTTTTCACCTTTAAACACCAGGTGTAGAAGTACCTACCGCTCTTATTTTGGTCACATTTAGTTATCAGAAGTCGATGTACTTTCCTGCTTTGCTTAATTCTTCGTCCTTAACGTAGAAGTACTGTATGGTCTTTCTAAATACTTTATCCACCAGCAAGGATGAGTCTCTTAGTTTGTTTACACAAAACAAAACATTTAGATATTCCACTGTGTTGAATTATTTAATTGGTTCCGAATCGCTGTTATTGTCAGAGGAGCAGAGTTCGGGGTGAGTGCACAACCTTGCAAAATACCCCCATGGCTTGTGCATGAATTACCTCTGGCAGCAAAGGTCCAACTCCTGGCCTTCATGTGAAGAAACTATTTTAACTAACAGGAGAAGGGGCGATGGCGAGTCCCTGGTGCCGTGAAACCTGGCTGCTCTAGATATGTATGTACATACATACATATCTAAATTCAGGTAAGACCACAGTCTACCCTAGCAACAGAAAAGGTGCTGAAGACGAAGGCAACCAGCCAGGAGATGTGCCACAGCAATCAAGATGTCACGTAAACACGCAATGTAAAATATCTAATCCATACAAGCTACAAAATTGCAGATACAGACACGTTTCAAGAGAAAGAAATGAGCCGAAGTATTTAATTTTAAGAACAGATGACAGGGCAGTTTTTGACGAGTCGAGCAAGAAAATTGTACTTAAGACATTATTTTCGAGTAACGAATAGGGCGACAGTCTCCTATAGTTGGTTCGTTATTTTTAAACAAAATATTCTAAGAAAGGATGTCGCTAGAACTGGAAACTGGGAAGCTGATAGTGTGGTAGAAGACACGTAGATAATCCCTAAAAGTTACTTGCATATCATTTACAGGACGTCGCAATCAACCTCAACATTCTTTGTAATTTGTGATTTCCTAGCATGTTTACGTTTAATATTTTGCCATTGCTTTCTGGACGCCCGACACTTTAACCATTGTATGAAAACCCGTGCAAAGCGGTCTGCATCCAAGTCGCCCGCACCTTCTTCTGAACGGGGTATGCCGGATTAAGAGCTGCGTTTGTAACCTGTTGGCCACAGAGCTGGCAGATAATCTCTAGCAGGGTTAACAGAAGGTTGTTTAGTGAACTCAATGCACAATCCCACCAAAGTAAACAATACAGATAAACCAACAAAGAAGAATTGTAGTGAGTGTTCTTGCACACTCCTAGACGTAAACAACGCTTACAAAAGCGAGCAAGTGTGTGGAGACAGCTTTGAGTGAGCAAATAAATGGGAATATAATCTGGTGTAGTGGCTAGAAGCACGGCTACCGAGCCGGCGGTAATAGATTCCAGTCTGCATCGGGGAAATTTTAAAAAATGGAAATCCGAAATAGTTAGTTGATATATATTTTACAGGACGTCGCTGTTAACCCAATCATTTTTGACTTTTTTTTTTTTTTTGGTTGATGTTTGTGATTTCTTTGCAAGTTTACGTTCAGTAGTTTGCCATTGTTTTCTGAACATACGGCACTCGTACCCGTTTATCGAAACTAACGCAAGGCGGTCTGCTTCCAAGTCACCCGCAGCGGTGTTTCGAACGCGGTATATCGATTACGAATTGTGTCCATGACTTTGTTGCCACAGAGCCAAAGTAGATCCCGTCTAAAATGGAAACCAAGAAATGCCTTGGGAGGCAGGCGGCCTGTGTGGTAGTAAGCACATCACCAACCGAGTGCCCATCCGTCTATACATACTTGATTCGGGGGCCATTTGCCCACTGCGCCGTAAGGAGTATGTAAAAGTCGTTTGGTATATTCTAGAATTCAATTACAATCTTGGACCTTATTTTTAGAGTTTACAAGGTTCTACAGAGAATGTCTGCAGCGTAAATGGAATGAGCTTCTGTGTAATAGACCAGTAGAAAGCAGCGAGCTTTCATCAGTTTTACTGGTTGTTGTTGTTGTTGTTGTTGTTGTTGTTGTTGTTGTTGTTCTTGTTGTTGTTGTTCTTCTTCATCTTCTTCTTCTTGTTCTTGTTCTTGTTCTTCGTCTTCTTCTTCTTCTTCTTCTTCTTCTTCTTCTTCTTCTTCTTCTTCTTCTTCTTCTTCTTCTTCTTCTTCTTCTTCTTCTTCTTCTTCTTCTTCTTCTTCTTCTTCCTCCTCCTCCCCTTCCTCCTCCTCCTCCTCCTCCTCCTCCTGCGTTTCACTGGTTGATTTCCGATTCCCCATTATTCTGGGATAATGTTTTAGCTGTTTGCACAAACTGGATTCTCTGTGAAAAGCTTCTTGGAACTGTTTCTGGATTGGGATCAATGCGCAGGGTTAGTACTGTGTTCGTTCAGAGAAATGGATCCAGGTCGAGACCTAGATATCTCTTTACACTGGGATCCGCTTCTTAGTCTAGCTTTTTTATTTTTATGTTCAACAGTAAAACAAGCAAATGTTTTACTATTTGTTTTGTTAACAGCCAAACAAATATGAAAGAGATCGAAGGTAGACCAGAAATACAAATCAGCGTTTATAGTGTAAGAAAAATTCTGCGATTTGCTGATTTAAAAAAATAAGGTAATCGTATATCCTATACAGGACGTCGCAGTCAACACTAACGTTTTTATTTTGTATTTATTTTTTTATTTTGTATTTTTTTTAAATTTTTAGCTGTTTGTGATTTCTGGGTAAGTTTACGTTCAGTAGTTTGCCATTGCTTTCTGAACGACCGGCACTCATACCTTTGTAAGGAAACCAACGGAATGCTGCCTGCTTCCAAATCACCTGAAGGCATGTTTCGAACGCGGAATGCGGTATTACGAATTGTATACGTAACCTATTCACCACATCACCGACAGAATAACCGATTAAGTGTCACGGGATGACTAACCGTCTTCGGCAACTTCCCGTATCTACTATGGGGCGATATACAGTGAGCTGAGTTTCTCCAGACTCAGATTTGAGTTAGGAGGAGAACGGAGCACTAATGGGTTGCACCCGTGTGCCGTGATGTTGATCCATCGACTAAACTAAACAGGGATTTTCCCTATGCAATACTTTCCCCACCCCTTTTAATTTGATCTATAATACAACATGTCTGCTACTATGTTAATTACTTTTAAGTTATACCTGTGACACACCCCTACTTCCCATTTTCCGCCATCCATTTTTGGGGTAGTCCAGGCCTACTTTTTGTTTGGCACTGAATGAGATAAGAATTATTTTCCATTCTCGATTGACACAGATTCTCATGTTTAGAGATTGTGACAAATTACACCAACCGAAATGAGATTCCCAAGAAGAATACCCAATGTATCACTAAGAAAAAACATAAGAAATTATGAAATCAGAACTAAAGTGGGGTTTCTGGCAGCGCTAGATTTCATTTGAAAAAAAAAAGTAAGTTAAATGGTTCGGCCACATAACTAGGCTACCAACTGACAGTATACTATAGTATGCACCGCAAAGAATGCCTTCATTCACGATCAATTATTTTGAAAACTGTCTGTTGCATCGTTATGAAATTTTTCCAGCCGTCTTATATTTACCCCCATCCAAGGAATATGTCTTTGATAGGTCCAAAAGCAACTTAAATCATCGAAAGCGGCGACATTTCTTTGATGTTCTGCTGAAAAACTAGTGATTTCTCGCTAACAAATTTATGTTTACAGTAATGGACGCTCCTCCAATTCAGATGACACTCAATGCGTATCCGGATTCGTATGGGAGTGGGTGCAATGAAAGAAATAGCTTAAAAGTCTACAGGGTCGGCTGCATTGCACCGGGTTTTTATCCCATATGGCTCAGTTTCTTTCCGCAGCGCGGAAAGCGTCGCACAAAGCACGAACTCCGTACATCCAGCGACGACCCTCGGAAGTCTCCGAAAAAATGCACTCGTGAAATGAAGGACGCGGCCCGGAATCGAACATATAACCTTCGGAGCCCGATTCAGACGGCTTGACCACTTCACCACGGAGAATCCCGAGAGGGGTGCAATGTGTAATAAAGACAGAGAATTTACAGAGGCATGGGGTAAATAATTTGTAAATTAACAGGAAAGTAGAAGGAATATATTTATTACCTTATTTTTCATTTCCTTCTTGCTTCTTCAGCTGCTGGTTAATAAAGTGTACACAAGTATTCATGTTAGCTTTTTATATTGAGTTCGTGAAAGCTTCCAAATAGCTGTGCGTTAATGTGCGTATGGAGTGACCAGAAATGATACTGCAATTTAGTCATCATGTTTCCATTTGTAAGGATCTATTCAGCTATCTGTGTAGTTTGTTCACACGTACACATGGGTGACAGACCTTTTTTTGAGTCTTCGTGAAAGATTGTCTACTCTGCTGTTTACCGTTCAGAGACGGAACATGATTACCTGTTTTGCACTATGAAAATAGTTGTCAGTGTCTCTGTAGTGGGCTTTCTTCTTAACGACCAAGATGTTGGTCCTCTTTTCATTGAAGTTTATAGATTGATTCGTATGCACGTGTGTTGTCCCCTAATTTGACAACGTGTTTGCTCTCATGTTTCTTGTTATGCAACAATATGTCAGTTTCCACCGCAATATTACTCTTCTGTTGGTATTCAATGCGTTTAGTGTGTGTGTGTGTGTTCTTTTTTTTTCAGTACAGTTGTTTGTCACCGCTGAGGGCTTGCGGAATTGAAAATTAATCACTGTGGAATACAAACTGTTGCAATTGACATTGTGCTGATGCTGTAATGTTTAGGGCCTGCAATTCATATTCGTCTGAATAGTTGGAGCAAAATATCTCAGTAAGCGTGCACGCGGATTAAGGTCTGCTCTCGGTTGCATAAAATTCAATCCATCCTTTCTCCAATAGTCCTCTTCCTCTTTCAACACATGGTCCTCACATTTTTTTCCAGTAACTTTTATCAATATTTAATAGCGCGGACAGACAGACAGACAGACAGACAGACAGACAGACAGACAGACAGACAGACGGACGGACGGACGGACGGACGGACCGGCAGGCAGGCAGGCGGGCGGGCGGACGGACGGACGGACGGACGGACAGACAGACAGACAGACAGACAGACAGACAGAAACACAGACAGACAGACAGACAGACAGACAGACAGATAGATAGATAGATAGATAGATAGATAGATAGATAGATAGATAGATAGATAGATAGATAGATAGATAGATAGATAGATAGATAGATAGATAGATAGATAGATAGATAGATAGATAGATAGATAGATAGATAGATAGATAGATAGATAGATAGATAGATAGATCCTCGCCAGGAGCTGGGCGAAGCCGGGCCGAGTCAGCTAGTTCATTTATATAATTACGTTTCATGAAAGAATCCACAGTTTGACGACACCTCTGAACTATCCCATATAAATGCGCTCAGTCTGTGCCAAAACGAAAACTGCGAGACAATTTCAAAAATAGAGCGGATGTGTCTTGCTGAAGCTGTAATACTCTTAAAATGATGGTATTAATCCCGGAGCCGTAAATTATATACCGCATATAAACAAACATTGAAATCTGCTGTACAATCTCCAGAACAAACATTTTTTTGTTGGGTGGACATAATGATAAGGTTATATGATAAATCTCATCATTTTTCCTCAGTTGGTTACTGAGATATTGAATTTTATATTGGGGCACACCAAAAAAAAAAAAAAAAAAACCACACTATACAACAAGCAAAGACGTACAGACCAAATAGAACCAGAAGAAGAGGCCGACGATGGACAGAGGGAATAACAGAGTCCGTGAGAATCTCGATATTTAAAGCCCATAAAAGGGCACTCTCGCGATGTTTAGATAAAGGTAAAGCTGTAAATACAAATGTCAGCATATTGCTGGGTACATATCACTCAACACCTTAGTTTAATAATTCGATCCAGAATGCTCCTAAACTCTCCTAATTCCTTTACCATGACCCCATCAGGTCTGGCCGTTTTTCCTGTCGCCCTATGTCTGATGACATTAAGGACCTCTTCGTTTAGTATAAGTGGCTCTTCAGAGTTACTTTCTTCTATTTAAACATTGTTTAATAGGCACGGGTATCGTCTTCATTGAACCTTATAGCTCGGTCTCTTTCAGCACAATCTTCAACAAGAAATCAAAGACATCACCAATCCCTATACATATAATCGCAAATTATTCGAACACTATCTCAGTACGGATTACCTTCCCCCTTAATAATAGAAATAATAAAAATAATAATAATAACGATAATAATAATAATAATAATAGTAATAATAATAATAATAATAATAAAACCATAGTATAACAGCCAGTCCCCTGTTGGTAGACCAGTATATTCCACATAGCTAATAACAAGTGCCACACCATTAATTAATATTACTGAGTCGTATAGTACTGATTTTTGCATTTTCCCCATGCCTTTATAATGCATATCTGTTATATTGCTGCTGTTCTCAGTTAACCTTGAATGATGTGTGAATGAAATAATGTATGAAGGAGAGTAATAGAAGGGCAGAATGTGAGATGGGCCTGCGTGCCCAATTCTTATCCCTTTGAAAATAAAGTCCGTTCGTTCGTTCGTTCAGCAGGACGGTCTGCCGTATGTTTTATACAAAGCACGAACTCCGTAGCTCCAGCGAGGACCCCAGGAGTCTTCGAAAAAATTGCACGCGTGTACCGAGTGACGTAGCCTGGAATCGAACCCACGGCCTTCCTAGAAGCAGGCGGTATAACCACTTCGTAAGAGAGGCTCCTTTCCTACGGTTAGGTCTGCTCGGTGTCCATCATATGTAAGTGATGGATGGTCTCTTTTACATCCTTATGACACCTTGGATATATCTCTCTAGACATATATTATGCTGGTGTTGACTGCAACGTCCTGTAAGTGATATGCAAAAAAATACGAATAATAAATCATCTTGCTATCTCTCTAACGTCACGGTTATCCGCTGAAGCCAGATGCCTGGATACTCTTGGAGTGTAAGGTTACTGGTTCACTAACACCCGACGCCGATGTTGCTTCGTCGAGTTTTGTGTGCGAATTGACGAATTTAAGATAACATCCAGGATAGAGTACCCTCTCTCTTCAACGTCTCTGCAGACAATATATTCAGAAACGCCAATCATGATGATACCAGAGACAGTTTTGATGCATTGATAGCTGGTGAAAGTCATATTCTAGATCCTAGATATGCAGATGATACGGTTCTCCTCTCGAAAAGGACTAAGTGATTAGACGTACTGATTCCGAGAAATATCAGTCGGGGAAGCCTTTGAGGCCACTAAGATAGTTCAAAAATAAACACATGTGTATTGTTTGGCGCTCATGGGAGTAGAAGATGAAAGTAGAGACTAGAGGTCGCACTCCACAACATAAAAATTAAAAGCTATAGTTACCGACCAGGATTTGAAGCTGCGCCACCAAGTGTGTGTTTGTTACTTGACGTATGCTAGTGTAATATACAATTATGAGACATACGGTGCTATCTCAATGGTTATATACGAATTCTATCCCATAATCCAGTTATCGGTTCATATGGATGATAGACCTGGCAGATGAAAACACATATTTAAGGAGTGTCCAGTTTAAACTTTTTAAAGTTTTTATTAGTTTAAACACTTTAAAAAAAACTTTGCAGCTAAACATGTATCATTGTTGGTGTCAACATACATTTGCCTACAAGCGTTTTCTTGCCTGAAGATCAACAAATCTAAGAATAGGTCTTTATTCTCGGACTGCAACTTGCATGCTGTCATGTGAATTTCAACTAGTAAACTTGCTCCAGATTTCAAGAATATTGTCAAAAATTGCAAGCTAAAATCTCATTAGAAATCAACAATTGTAGTGACAATGTAGTCGGTTTGTGTCTAAATTAAAGTCATTGATAGATAATTTTTAAAAAAAAAAACAATTATTATATTGTAAAATCTTGTTAACAAATTAGTAAAAGTTTTTGTCAATTTTGTAAAATATAATGTATAAGTGTATTAGTAAAATAAAATTGCAATGGCTAGTTATTTACACTGTTTAATCTTATATATAAATTAGGATGTGCGTATCTCTGTATGTATGTATGTATGTCCTTTATACGCTCGCGAACGGCCCATCCGATTGAGATGAAATTTTCTACACGCCTTCCTTTCATTCCAGAGATGCCAACTGTCGTAGTTTTTTTTTCTTCTTCCTCCTCCTCCCTCCTCCCTCCTCCCCCTCCCAAAATACGTACGTCCAGGAAATGGTCTTCTACATAGACACTTCTCTCTGAGGTCCGCGATAACATATTAACCTGGTGGGATGGCAATCAATCATCCTACTACCTCCTCCCTCTTCCTCCTCCCTCTTCCTCCTCCCTCTTCCTCCCTCCGCCTCCTCCCTCCTCCCACTCTCTACTCCTCCTTCCTCCTCCCTCCTCCTTCTCCTCCCTCCTTCTCCCTCTTCCTCCCTCTTCCTGCTCCCTCCGCCTACTCTCTCCTCCTCCCTCTCCCTCCTCCTACTCCCTTCTCCTCCTCCTCCTCCTCCTCTCTCCTCCTCCCTCCTTCTCCCTCTTCCTCCTCCCTCCTCCTCCCCCTCCTCCTCCCTCCTCTTCCTAATCCCTCCTCCTCCCTCCTGTCTCCTCCTCCCTCCTCCCTCCTCCTTCTACCTCTTCCTCCCTCCTCCTTCTCCCTCCACCTCCTCCCTCCTCCTCCCTCTCCCTCCTCCCTTCTCATCCTCCCCCACCTACGTTCTCCTCCTCCCCCTCCCTCCTCCCCCTCCTCCTTCACCCTCCTCCCTCCTCCTCCTCCTCCTTCACCATCCTCCCTCCTCCTCCTCCCTCCTCCTCCTCCCTCCTCCTTCTCCCCTTTCCCCCCTCTTTCTCTTAATCCCTCCTCCTCCCTTCTCCTCCCTCCTATTCATCCCTACTCCTCCTCCTCCCTCCTCCTCCTCTCTCCGCCTATCTCTTCCTCCCTCCTCCTCCCTCCTCTCTCTTCCTCCTCCCTCCTCTCTCTTCCTCCTCCCTCCTCCTCCCTCTTCCTCCTCCTCCTTCCTCCTGCTCCCTCCTCCTCCTCCCTTCTCCTCCTCCCTCCTCCCCCTCATCCGTCTTCCTCCCTCCTCCTCCCCCTCCTCCTCCATTCTCCTCCTCCCTCCTCCTCCTCTCTCTACCTCCTCCCTTCACATTCCTCCTCCTCCCTCTTCCTCCTCCTCCCTCTACCTCCTCCCTCCTCCTCCCTTCACATTCCTCCTCCTCCCTCTTCCTCCTCCTCCCTCCTTCTCCTCCTTCTTCCTCCTCCCTCTTCCTCCCTCCGCCTCCTCCCTCCTCCCACTCTCTACTCCTCCCTCCTCCTCCTCCCTCTTCCTGCTCTCTCCACCTCCTCCCTCCGCCTACTCTCTCCTCCTCCTCCCTCCTCCTCCCTCTCCCTCCTCCTCCTCCCTCTCCTCCTCCTGCGATCTCCTCCTCCCTCCTTCTCCCTCTTCCTCCTCCCTCCCCTCCTCCTCCACCCTACTCCTCCCTCCTCTTCCTAATCCCTCCTCCTCCCTCCTATTCCTCCTGTCTCCTCCTCCCTCCTCTTCCCTCCTCCACCTCCCTCTTCCTCCTCCCTCCTCCATTTACCCAAGACAGACAGACATACAGATAGTCGGGAACGGGATCTTATATGACTACTTATATGATTTAAATGAGATGCTCTCCACCATGGGCTGGGCCGGGTCAGACAGACAGACAGACAGACAGACAGATAGATAGACAGACAGACAGACAGACAGTCGGGAACGGGAGCTTATATGACTACTTATATGAATTAAATGAGATGCTCCCCACCAGAGTCTGGGCGAAGCCGGGCCGTGTCAGCTAGTAACCTATAAATAATTCATAATTACTTATTGTGATAGGTTGCTGTAAAAAATGGACATAATATATATGCCCCCCCCCCCCCCCAATAGCTTTACATTTGTCGATGTGGCCCTACGCACAAAAAGTTTGCCCACCTCTGGTCTAGGGCATCCTCAGCTTCCACACATGTATCCCACAAACTGCCTCACACATAAACACCACATATAACTTTCACACTCTATACGCCACAAACTGCCTCACACATAAACACCACATACAACTTCCACAGACTATACCCCACAAACTACTTCACACATTAACATCATATACAACTTCTACACACTATACCCCACAAACTACTTCACACATTAACATCATATACAACTTCCATACACTATACCCCACAAACTACTTCACACATTAACATCATATACAACGTCCATACACTATACCCCACAAACTACTTCACACATTAACATCATATACAACTTCTACACACTATACCCCACAAACTACTTCACACATTAACATCATATACAACTTATACACACTTTACCCCACAAACTACTTCACACATTAACATATACAACTTCTACACACTATACCCCACAAACTACTTCACACATTAACATCATATACAACTTCTACACACTATACCCCACAAACCGCCTCACACATAAACACCACATATAACTTTCACACTCTATATGCCACAAACTGCCTCACACATAAACATTACATACAACTTTCACACACTATACCCCACATACAGCTTCCACACACTATAATTCACAAACTGTCTCACACATAAACATCACATACAACTTCCACACAATATACCCCACAATCTGCCTTACACAAAAACACCACATACAACTTCCATACACTATACTTCACAAACTGTCTGACATGAAAACACCACATGCAACTTCCACACACTTTACCCCTGAAACTGCCTCATATGCAAACACCAGATACAACTTTCACACACTTTACCCCAGAAACTACCTCATATGCAAACACCAGATACAACGTCCACACACTTTACCCCAGAAACTGCCTCATATGCAAACACCAGATACAACTTCCACACACTATATATCTCTCTCTTCCCCCCCCCCCCCCTTTCTCACAACCACCTCACACACGCATGTGAATCCAAGTGAGCTAAATGTACCCATTCCAGCGTAGCTTATAGGAGAGCCTTCCGCTGACACTCCTCGTGATTTCAAGCAATAAAAGGGTTAATGCTGCGTAATATGGTTAATGGTGCGGTCTCCACTGTATTCAACACATCCAGCTTGAAATGTGGCGGTAATTCTCGTAACCTGTGTTATATGTCCCGTTTTTGGGGCGGTAATATGTCTTTTCGGAACTTCCGTTGCCTTGTTAGTGTTTGGGTGGACTGTATCCACGCAAGTTCTTGCTCATCATCATCATCTCATCTTATCTCACCATCTCATCCCATCGTATCTCACCATCTCATCTCATCTCACTTCATCATATCATCTCATATCATCATCTTATCCCATCATCTCATCTCATCTCATAATATCATCTCATCATCTCAGTGAATCATCTCAGCTCATCATCTCATCTCATTTTGTTCCTTTTGTAACTTGTTGTATCGAGGTGAAGCATAACCAGTGGGTGATTGCCCGTTTATGGGCTTCATATATCCACATTTCCATGTCCGTTGTTCACATGGTCCGCCTCTTCTTCAGATTTTATTTGATCTATGCAGGTTCTTGCGAACAGTTATATTTATTATGGCATTGTTTATATACCCATAGACGATATGGCACATTGACGATATGACACATTGACGATGTGGCACATTGACGATACGGCACATTGACGATATGACACATAAATGATATGACACATTGACGATATAGCACATACACGATATGGCACATTGGCGATATGACACATTGACAATATGGCACATAAACGATATGACACATAAATGATATGGCACATTGACAATATGGCACATAATCGATATGACACATAAATGATATGGCACATTGACAATATGGCACATAAACGATATGACACATAATCGATATGGTACATTGACGATAAAGAACATAAACGATATGACACATAGACGATATGACACATTGACGATATGACACATAAACGATATGGCACATTGACGATAAAGCACATAAACGATATGACACATAGACGATATGACACATTGACGATATGACACATAAACGATATGGCATATAGACGATATGACACATAGACGATGTGACATGATAAAATACAAATGGTGAGAAATATCCCCAAATCCCAGTTGCCAAGTATTAAAGGAAAACCAGAAATTGGCTCGTAAGACTCCCTAGTGTTAAAACATATATATAATATAAGATTCCACTAGGTATAAGTCATATGTTCTAATAGAAGACTATGAGAGTACAGGGAAGTCATTGCTTTTCAGATAAAAATAAAAGCTCAAGCTGATTAGACGGGAATCTAGTATTATTCCTGCCACCTACTCTCTTTGGACCTGGTTGTCAAATGAAGAAACACTGTCACACTATATTTAAACACTGTAATACACATGATACACTAATGATATTAATTAACACAGTATGAGAAGTTTACAATACTGTAATGGAAGAAAAGGGTGTGGGGGTATGCTTCATGGGTATAACAATATTATAAAGTATTATTAAACATCGACATAATTGTTCTGAATTGTCATACCCAGGTAACTATCTCAATTGTTATATCTTAAAACAATCTCCGGAAACACCAGGCAATAGTCTAGCACAACTAACTAAGTATGACTGTTCGTATGTCTCTAGTTCAATAAGCACTGATTATAAATAGTTTATTTCCTGGGTAAATACTGTAAAACTGGTTCATCCAGTTTGCGGTCAAATGTTCTGTTGTTGAAGGGTAACTGGATATCTGAGTAGATTCTACGTTTGACTAACTGCTGCTGTTGGCCTCTGGGTTAATGGGGATACATGGGTGTTGCACGTCACTTATCTTTATTCTGGAGTGGCGCTGGCAGTCTTGAGTGGCAAATTTCAGATAACGTCCTCTGTTCCTCATGATAACACCAAGGCGAAGACCCATCCCTTACGGATGAATTTGACACTCAACATATGGATGTTCCCAGTTTAGGTCACCACATGCACCAACGAACCACCACGTATCATCAGCCAACACAAGATATACAACACATCTGAACGCATCCCCACAAATAAACTTGGAAAAAAGTGACTATACTAGTTACATAAGTATAAGTCATCCAGACACACACACACACACACACACACACACACACACATATATATATATATATATATATAAACGCGTCTACTCCCGATCGTGCACCGAGCCTCATACTCAGTAGTACATCGATCACAAGTTCTCGGGTACTATTTCTTCCTCTTCGGGTTATATTGCCGCATAAATGGTCATTACACACACACACACACACACACACACACATATATATATATATATATATATATATATATATATATATATATATATATATATATATATATATATATATATGGTACATGCGCATCAATATATGAAAAAAAAAATTATATCTATAGAAAAGATGTTAAGGTAATATCAAAGATAGATTGTTTTGATAATTCTCTTCATTAATTATGGGCTATGTGAAATAGTCAAAGAAGGATAATTTAATATTTATCTTATAAACAGGACACCTCATTTGACAGAACAATTAATATCTTTATGACAGAAGAATACTTTATTCTCCATATGGAATGGGTTCAAATCCCTTCACATTTGTTATGGCTGAGACAAGGGAGTTATTCTGATTAAGGAATGATACATTATGTTTAATTTAGAAATAATTATTAACTGAGAGGTTTTTATAAGCCTTCACTCATTACCTGTGTCAACAGGCGACATTAAGGGAATATTCCAAAACGAATTCACAACTGCTATTAACAAGTCATTTTTGTAGAATGCCCAAATTATAGCTCTGTCCCACGCTGAAACAAAATGGCGACTATTCTACATTCCATTCCTCAGCAGTGTCTACTATTCCAGTCATGGGTCAACTGGCTAAAGACAACACCCTTGTGCATACACCTGGGCGTACTGTGTTATTGCAACCAGTTATTGGTAATAGAATCAACAGGCGTTTACATTTTTTTTTTTAATTCGCATATCCTTTTACAGGACATCGCTGTCAACAGCAGCATCTTTCAGCTGTCTGTTGATTTCTTGGCAAGATTATGCTCAGTAGTTTGCCATTGCTTTCTGAGCGGCCGGCTCAGTTATCCCGCAAGTCACCAGCGGGGGACGAACCGTTCCCAGTTCTCGCCCTGATAAACGGGATTACGGAGAAAGTGGTGTAACCCCTCGGCCAGAGAGACCGGCGCGTTTACATTAGCTTACGCGAATTCCTAAGATGTAAGAGTTAATTCTCCAGCTTGCAAGTGTGAAAATGGACTATTAGGTGATGCCAAATTTGTAAAATGTCACAGACGATATGACACATAAACGATATGACACACAAACGAAATGACACGTTTACAATGTGACACATGGACGATATGACACATAGACGTTATGACACATAGACTTTATGACACATAAACGATATGACACATAAACGATATGACACATTGACGATGTGGCAGATTGACAGTATGTGGATGCATACCGTGTTGATGGATATATAGACTGACAGTCGGACAGGCAGATAAACATACAGACAGAACATATCTGGCTGCATGTATGCATTGAAAGATAGACCGCCATTCAGATAGGCAAATACATTGATTGATAGACAGGCCATATGTGACTTTGTGCATACATTGATGGATAGATCGTCAATCAGAGAGAAAAAAAGACAGACAAGAAGACAGACAGCATTCTGCGTTCTCTTCCAAGATGATTATGAAAACTGTCTGACACCCATTATATGAGATTGTATCTATCCCGGTACGGTAATGTTTCGCCATCTCACTCGATCACCAGAGCCGTGGATCAGCTCTGTGTTCTTGTCTCGACCATTCCATGTGGTCAACCCATCTAGATATATATTTCTATGTCTCCCCTTGTTCTTTCCCCTCAATCTTCTCAGTTGTCACCAAGTTCTCCAGTTTATTTCTTCTTGTATCGTGCCCAAAAATTCATGACTGTCTACGCCTAATTTATGTACTCAGTTTACGGTTTTAATTTGTATCTCGTAGGACTTGCTCATTGGTTTTTCTGTCTAGCTATGGTATTTGTTGCCGTTTTTTAAATTTTATTTTTTTTTATTATCCATACAAAAGTACAGGTTCTACGTAGAAGTACCAGCACGTGTATGGGCAACGCTTAAGTTTAAATGGAGCGAGCAAAACAAATGATTCTGGGTGATTTGAGAAGGTGGCATGCGGGAATATCATCATCAGAGTTGATTCAGAACACCAAAGACGGAAAACTGTAGAGAGACATGAATGTCTACGGCAGCTGGGCAAGGCACATGATGACGACGACGGCGATGATGATGATGATGATGATGATGATGATGATGATGATGAGATGATGATGATGATGATGATGATGATGATGATCTAACAGAGAAGGTGGCATGCAGGAATATCATCAGCAGAGTTGATTCAGAACACCAAGGACAGAAATCTGTGAAGAGACATGAACACCCACGCCAGCTTGCAGGGCACATGAAGAAAGTGATGGTGGAGATGATGATGATGGTGGGCGAACAGAGAAAGTGGCATGCAGGAATATCATCAGCATATGAAGAAAGTGATGGTGGAGATGATGATGATGACACTAAGCACGAATGTCTGGAAGTTAAAGCTCAGTAGTTAGATTACCACAAAAGCGGAGAAGAGAAGCACCGCATCCTAGATTGTTTCAATGTGTGATAGATAATTTACACATGGCACTAACACTGGCTCCGCATCTGCCTTATGATTGGGAGCAGCTTGGAAGTACTGTTGTGATGGGAAAATTCTGCACACACCATGCCTCTAGAAAATAATGATTAAACATCTGAAATAAACTCATACTCGCTTGCCACGAAACAGGATTAAGTTGTAAACTCTGGCAAGGATTTGGTAGAAAAATTAACTTCTTCATTGGGCGGGTAAAATCTGGAAGTTGTAATCGCAATTTTTGTGGACGTATTCGTGTTGAATGCCGGGATCGGATACAACCATAACAATGACATGTAAAAGGGAATCGATGCCAGAACCACGCATGTTGGTCATTAGCGTGATGTAATTTCATTGGTTGGGAGCTAATCTCTTTTGAATAATAAATTTTGGCTGGGATAGAAATCATGTGATTTTTCTATACTTAATGGTGGTTATCCTTTGTCGTGGACAGGCGAACAGAGAAGTCAATTAGATCGTCTGTTAACGTCTGTCTGTCTGTCTGTCTGTCTGTCCGTCCGTCCGTCCGTCCGTCCTTCCGTCTGTCTGTCTGTCTGTCTGTCTGTCTGTCTGTCTGTCTGTCTGCCTGCTTACCTGCTTGTCTGTCTATCTATCTATCTATCTATCTATCTATCTATCTATCTATCTATCTATCTATCTATCTATCTATCTATCTATCTATCTAACTATCTATCTATCTATCTATCTGTCTGTCTGTCTGTCTGTCTGTCTGTCTGTCTGTCTCCCTCCCTGCCTGCCTGCATGCTTGTCTATCTATCTATCTATCTATCTATCTATCTATCTATCTATCTATCTATCTATCTATCTATCTATCTATCTATCTATCTATCTGTCTGTCTGTCTCTCTGTCTGTCTCTCTGTCTGTCTGTCTGTCTGTCTCTCTGTCTGTCTGTCTGTCTGTCTCTCTGTCTGTTGGCAGCAAACTGTGAGCAGCGCCATCTATGTCTTCTGTACGAGGGGCTGGTCATGTCTGTTTTGGAGTATGCTATGGCAATCCTGACTCTCAGCTGTAAGCAGATAGAAAGGATGGAAAGGATATCGAATGAAGTTATGCGCATTATTCTTGGATGTACAAGAGATACAGCATGCAGGGCGATGCGCTACCTTCTTGATTTTCCAACCATTGAAGACAGAATACAAGTTTGCAGGGTTCGCGCCTACCTCAGAGTTAACGCAAACACACAATATCCACTGCATAGTGAAATTAGGAAGGTGAAGGGCAGCAGGTTAAAATGAGGACGGTCGTGGATGAGCCAAGCTGAAGACATTCTTCAACAGGTGTGTTCACTTGAGGACTTAGAACCTGGCGAGGAGTGGGTACAAGTGCCAACATATTTCTGCACATCCTTTTCAGTGGGCATCCAATTAGATAGAAAATGCAGACAAGAAAATCCGGCTGCTGTGAAGGTTGAAGTACAAGCGTTGATTTTCGAGAATTCCCTAGACGGTGATGCTGTCATCTACACGATGGGTCGGTCGTCCGACATGTGAGAAGCTCATGGGCCTTTACGGCTCAGGCCGGAGGGAGAATTGTGAAGGAGGACTCTGGTGCTTTTACTGAGACCACAAGTAGCCTGACTATGGAAGTCATGGCAGTAAGTAAAGCAATAACATAGCTCGAGACACAGACATTCAATAGGGCATGTTTCCTTAACAACATAATGAGCATGCTCAAGAGGATAGAGGTAGGGTGGATCCGAAGAGAATGGTTGCTGTCTCTGGAGCGGTCTCGGCTGGCAAAGATTAGTTTCATCTTCGTGCCAAGGTATGCGGGAGTACAAGGAAATGAGCGGGCTGACAAGCTCGCAGGTGAGGCTACTGTGGAGGGCGGACACGCCATGGACCAGGCTGACATTCTGAATGCTCTACGAGAAGTAAGACTTTTGCGAGAACCAACTGATGACTGTGAATCTACAACCATGGCCAGACTGCGAGAACAGCAAATTAAAAGAGGTGTGGCCAAGCAAGAGCACTACGCAGGAAGCCAAAGAAGATTGATAAACTAACACAGAACTGGTGTCGTTAGCCGCTACCTTGCGGGATTTGCTGAGGAGGGGATCCGAGCACTTATGGACTGAATGGTTCGATGTGCAATGAGGATGGTCTGTCGACTAACTAACTAACTAACAAACTAACTAACTAACTAACTAACTAACTAACTAACTAACTAAATAACTAACTAACTAACTAGCTAACTAACTAACTAACTAACTAACTAACTTCTTTCTGTCTATCTAGCTACCTATCTACCTATGTACCTTCCTAAATGTCTAAATGTCTACCTGTCTGTCTCGTCTGTATTTCTACCTATCTGACTGTCTATTTATCTATCACACACACGCACAGACACACAGACACACACACACACACACACACATACACACACACACATTCCCTTATACATACATAATCCTCACTTTTTCCTTTACTCGTTAAAAGCGCGGGTAGGAGGAGGTCGCGTCTGCGCCGCGAGATGACCAAGAATTCTGGCCCGCAGGGTGAATGCTTTAACAGGAGATAAACAATAACAAGTTCCATAGAACATATTGCCTTTGAAATGTGTTAAGTTTTCACATGTTCTAGGAGACGATATATGAGATGAAGTAACCAGACCCCCTCCACGTCGACTGTATACAGACACGAAATATGAACTAACGAACGAACGAACGAATGAACGAACAAACAAACTTTAATTTCAAAGTGTTAAGAATTAGGCACGCAGGCCCGTCTGACATTCTTCCCTTCTTCTCTATTTCCTCTCATATTATTTCATTCAACGTCACATATGAAGGTAATCTTTCAAAAGAACAATAAGCATTAAAACGCATGAAAAATAATCAATAATACACGACTCACTGAGGCAATGTTTAACATGGGCATTATAAATACCTAAGGAAGGTGTAACGTGCCGTACATATTGGAATGTTTATTGGCCTATTGTCGTTTGAAATAATTTTCCATTATTATTATTATTATTTTTTTAAAGAAGGGCATGTAGTCTGCAATGAGGTAGAATTCAAACAGGTTGCGACTGTATGTATAATGATTGGTGGTGTCTTTGATTTCTTGTGGAAGATTGTTCTACAAATGAGCGGCGGAGTATGCTAAGCTTGTTTTATATAAGTCTATCCTAGGTTTAGGGACAAGAAGTATATTTAGTCGTTCAGCATGTCTTGCGTTATATTTGAACAATGGCCTAAGGTAGCTTGGAGCATTTTGAAATAGGATTTTGTGAATTAATTTAGCTTTATTTTTTTTTAAAAGTAAGCGTTAGTGGATGGCAGTAACTAAAGACGTTCATGTAGGTTAGAATTGCCAGTAAGCTTTTCACCATTAATTAAAAGCACTGCTTTTTCTGGAATGAATAAAGGCGTTTTGTTTTGATTTGGAGCATCTATTCCAGATTGTAGAGCAATAGTCAATATGTGTTTGTATGTGAGAAGTATATAATGTCTTTCTTTTGTTTTCGTCAACGAAAGTTTTAATTTTGGCAAGTTGGTTTACTTTTTTTTTTTTTTTTTTTTTTGGCTATTTGTTTAACGAGAGCATGAACATGGGAATTAAAGGGTAAATTTTGGTCAATGATAAGGCCAGTACCTTGTGCTCGGTTACACTTTCTAAGTGCGTGCTACCAATGTGCAGCTGAATGAGGTTACCAGACCACTTCCAGATCGACTGTATATCCACACAATATATTAGATGAGGGTATCAGACCCCTTCCACGTTGACTGTATATCGACACGATATATGAGATGAGGTTACCAGACCTCCTCCACGTTGACTGTATATCGACACGATATATGATTTGAGGTTACCAGACCTCCTCCACGTCGACTGTATATCGACACGATATATGAGACGTTACTATATCCATTCCTCGCTAACTATTCTTCCCATATTCCCCAAAAACTATGAAAAGTGTCTAGTACCCATTTCTATTAAACTGGATAGAATGGTATAGAAAAATAATCTAACCTTTACAGAGGAATGAACTAAGTCCACTGCCTTGGCAGGAAACTCACAAACTACTGTACCACCCCAGTGAGGACAAACACTCTATGTGAATGTATTTCTCATGATATACCTCGGAAGGAGACGTTTGTGTTTTCTGATATTACACCCAGAAACAGGCGTACACGAGTCTTGTTTGTGAGGGACATACAGGGCATGCCAAGAAGGGTGAAGACAAGTATGCTTCTTGCAGGGTGGTCCGCTTCAAATCAATAATCCAAGAGAGTGGGCAGCTGTTGGATCATGTCCCCAGGACATACTGGTGTGTTGGGAAACGAGAGGTGGCACAGATGGATCGGGACTGCACAGCTGGGTGGGGTATTGGTGCATGATAAGGCAGACATGGTCGGGGCTCTTGGGGATCATGTGAATAGTGCAGAAGAACATATAGATTATCATGGGCTTGGAGAGAATAGTGCTGCAGGTAATGATCAGATGGTCTGGTTGACACTTACGACTCTGATGAAAGGCCAGACGGACACATAGGCATTCTTCAGCTGGTAAATTAGTATTGGGGTTCTTCGCTGGTTGTTGAAGATGAGGCCAAAATGCTTTTGGGAATGTACAGAGTGTTGTGATTCTTGTGGGTTCTTGACACAGCTCAGCTGAGAATGATGATTGTCTCTATCTCTCTCTCTCTCTCTCTCTCTCTCTCTCTCTCTCTCTCTCTCTCTCTCTCTCTGTGTGCGTGCTTGCGTGCGCGCGTGCGTGTGTGTGTGTATGTGTGTCGTATGTAGCTTCGGAAGGCTCACTTCGTCCCTGAACGAGCCTGAACTTGAATTACGTGCCCGATACAGCAGCCAATCATGGTATGTTAACCAACAAATTAGGAAAATCTGAGAAGCAACGAAGGTGTGGTTCCTGAGACGAATGTTGAGAATACCATGGACTTCCAGAGTAACTATCGACGATTTCCTGAAAGAGGCTCATGAAACTAGAACGTTATATACAGCTATAAGAAAGAGACAAACAGCATTCTTTGGTCATGTGATGAGATGCGAGGCATTGGAAAACATCGTGACAACTGGATAGATCAGTTAGGAAAAGAGGCGGAGACAGACCAAGGGAAATGATGCATGGACAGAGACGGTGGCATGGAAGAATATCATAAGCAAAGCTGATCCAGAACACCAAGGATTGAAATCTGTGGATGCACATGAGTATCTACGCCATTGAGCACAAAGCATGATGATGATGATGATGATGTCCGGTAGGGGCGGTTCCATACTATATGAATACGCGTATCGATCTTTATGAACGAAACATAACAGAAGTCATTGACATATACTCGACTAATCAAACATTAAGAATTTTATTTTATTTCTGTAAAAATACGATTACAAACTTATTCTTTAATCCAGGGGTGGGGAATGTACGGCCCGCGGACTGTATACGGCCCGTGGGCTGTATATGACCCGCGAAATCATATGGTTTGACACTGCCAAGGTAACCGCAGGAGTGACTCGAAATTCAGTACATCTACAAGCTGTATAAACAATCAGGAATACAACTAGTAGCAACATCATCAATACCAGGTTATATTACACACCCCACAAAAGAGAAACAGCCATCACATTAGGGGTGAGTTAATTCAAAGTTTGACTAAATCTAGCAGGCTCATTTTCAAGCTCAACATTTTGTCTGAGTAGCGGATGATGTTATGTCCCTCGATAATACAAAGAAGATTCCCGACTCCTGCTCCAGTCATATGATATAGAGATGATCTGTATTCAGTTTAGGCTGTGGAAATGTGGTTTCTGAGAAAATTGCAAATAATATCATGACCAGACAGAAAAACCAATGACCAAGTCCTACAAGAAACAAATGAAAACCGTAAACGGATTAAACAAATTAGGCGTAGACAGCCATAGTATTTTGGACACGTTATGAGAAGAAATAAATTGGAGAACTTCATAACAACTGGCAAGATTGATGGGAAGAAAACAATGGGAAGACAGAGAAGTGAATACCATTATGGCTTGGCTACGTCACATTTTCGAGACAGAAACACTGAGCTGATCCACGACCCTGGCGATCGCGTGAGGTGGAGAAATCTGACGTTTATCGGCATAACAGATGATGATGATGAACGGTTTCAGTTTTAACTGTAATTACTGTAGGCGATTGTTGAATATAGATTGTTTTGTTGTTGTTGTGTTATTGTTGTTATTGTTGCTGCTGTTATCGTTGTTGATATTTTTGTTATTGTTGGCGGACTGTGTTGTTGTTGTTGTTGCTGCTGTTATTGTTGTTGTTGTTGTCACTGTATCATAATGCGTGGCTTTGAATCGGGTAACAATCAATGAGCACCAAGATAAGTCCATAATTACTGCTGTCTCTGTATATACATCGCACAAGGAGTTACTTAAGAAAGCGAAACAGTTTCGTAACAACACATTAATACAAGCCCTGTGGGTGTCTGAAGCGGTAGGACCCTCACATGTTGTAGGCCTGAGTGCACGGAGAAATAGGTAGTCAGACATCGAAACCACGCCCAACCGAACTTGTGGCATTGTCAGCGACAACCAAGCATTTCTTCATGTAGTTAGGTCGGTAGGTAGGTAATTAAGTAGATAGGTAGGTAGGTAGGTAGGTAGGTAGGTTTTAATGGGAATTTTATTACGTAGGTAGGTAGGTTGGCAGGTAAGTAGGTAGGTAGGTAGGTAGGTAGAAAGGTAGGTAGGCAGGTAGGTAGGTAGGTAGGTAGGCAGGTAGGCAGGCAGGTAGGTAGGTATATAGTAGTCAGATAACTTAGTAAGTATGTAGATAGTAAGACAGAAGACGGTACTACCTGCTTTCTGTTACCACCGAATGTTGGGCGGCAATTACAAAACCCGACACCCCACATTGTTCCAACGGCTTCAGGCGGAAGAGCCTCTCTGCCGTGTGCCCACCGTGACGAGGTAGAGGGGCTTGCGCGTTCCAATGACTCCAAGAGCTATGCCGACGGTAGCACAGCTATTGGTAGGGCCACACATGTCGGACAGGTCAAGGGAGAGGAACCAGACGAAGAGACACACAAACCTGCTGCCTTGTAGGTAGATTGGGGACTGTCAAAGGCTAGAGAAAGCACCCTGAAAAATGCTTGCCGAAATCGGATGTACTAAGCCACAGGCTTGACAAAGCAGTGCAACGTAACTTAATCAATTCATGATGCCACAGAGGAAAATTAATCATTATGGTGCTAATCCCGTGAAGTCCCATCAGGCGGTGATAGTGTCGGGCCCCCTGCCTCGAGGGGGTCCACCCATGACTACTGATGGTCACCTTCCCCTGTTCTGTGGAGTCAAGGCACAGAGGAGTAAGTTAAGAGCTAATGACCAAACACCCCGGACACTCAACATACTACAGTGGAATGCCGAAGGAGTTTATAACAAGAAAGATTCCCTAACAAAGCGTCTTCATAAAGATAGAGTAGATGTGGCATGCATTCAAGAGACACACCTCAACGCCAATCGCAAATTCTCAATCAGAGGATATCAGTCCACACGTTTCGACCGCGAAGGACACAAAGGAGGAGTTCTAATACTTACACGAAATACAATACCTTGCAGCAAAGTATCTGTGATCTCTGACAATCAAACGGAAATTATAGGTGTTTATATAATGATAGAGGGCGTGAAAATAAGAATATAAAATCTGTATAGCCCAGCAGATAAGGACCTTACACTCTCAAACATAAAAATAACTGACAAAAACTGCATTATTGTCGGAGACTTTAATAGCCGTTCAGAAAGATGGGGATACCCAGATACTGACAAAAGAGGAAATGAAATCTCCTTCTACTCAACAAAGCGGATGACACACCGAGCTTCTACTCCAGAAGATGGTTTACCACTTCTACTCCAGACTTAGCTTTCCGCACAGGAGACATCCTCCACAAAATCGATCGCCATGTTCTTGACCAATTAGCAGGTAGTGACCACAGACCAATCAAGCTTGTAATCAATATGGGGTATGTTCCACAGGAGCAAAAGCCTTTGCCCCGCTGGAATTACAAACGAGCAGATTGAGACAGATTTGCCATACTAACAGACAAATATTGTGAAAACATAAATATACGATATGGCAAAATGAAGCAAATGGTGGAAAGTCTAACCAGAGCAATAATACAGGCGGCCACTGAGTCTATTCCAAGAGAAGCGAGGAAAAATTACAAACCATACTGGACTGAAGAACTACAAATTTTGGAGGACAAAGTTGAAGATGCCAGAAAGACAGCAGAGAGAGAACAAACAATTGAAGCGAACATGTCTCTCAAAGCCATCTCAGCAAAATATAAAAGAATAGTAAATAAAACAAGAGATTGTTGGAGGAAAAAAAAACAGAAAACCTGAACTTTGACAGGGATGGAAACAAACTATGGAAACTAGTGAAAACCATGAACAGTGAAGGACCTAGAAACAAACAAATAACAATTAAACAGGGAAAAGGCTGCAAATGCACTAATGGCACTATGCCAGGGCAAACCACATTGATATTACAACCGAAAAGAAGAAAGCAATCAAAGATAAACAGACACATCATAGTAATACAGAGACAGCAGCAGAATATATGATGACAAATCTAACAATGGAAGAACGGAACAGGCATTGAATACCCTAAAAAAGAAGAAATCACTAGGAAATGATGGAATCACAAATGAAATGCTAATAGGACTAGGCACTAAGGCAAAAATGAAACTACTAAGTCCTAAATTACAGCTGGAACAGAGGAATAGTCCCACATGCATGGAAGGAAGCTATACTAATATCAGTCCCAAAGAAAGGAAAAAACCTGGAAGAACCAAATGACTATCGACCTATCAGTCTACTTAGCTGTGTAGGAAAATTAATGGAACGCATTATCAATGGCAGGCTAACATGGCATCTGGAAGAAAACCAACTCTAAACACCACACCAAGCAGGATTAAGAAAGTACAGATCCACTGAAGATCAAATAACCTACATAGCTCAGGAAATAAAGGATGCCTTCCAAAAGAAAAAGCACACACTAGCGGTCTGGTTAGATTTAGAAAAAGCATTTGATAAAGTATGGAAGGAAGGACAGAAAGTAAAACTGCAAAAAATGCATGTTTGTGGGAAAATGTACAAAGGGATCAGCCACTACCGTGAGAACAGAACTGCTAGGACAAAAGTACAAGGACAAACCAGCAAAATGATGCCGTTTGTGAGGTTTATTTATTAGGGGTTACATCTGTTAGAATGTAACACCCACTTAAGAGGAATTTAATTATCTGAGGAATATTATCAGGGTATGCCCAAAGGGGATGGGATCCTATACTCTATCAAGATTACCTTCTAGAAGCTAATTTTATGGCTCGTTCCCCCACGTGAAGATACTAAGGATGTGTGTGTGTCTACACGAATTAATTTAAGTTATAGATATAAGTTTAAGCTTCTTGGGAAGGTGTGGAGACCACGGACTGTTGCCACTATCCCCAAAAAAGGATGCCCTTTTATATCACTGGGGAAAAGGTACAAGTATGCAGGTGCCCGCCCTTATACGGTCTAAATTAGTATTATCATCTATGAGATATACACTTACACAAGTATGTGATGGACAAGACCAGAAGTGTCATGACAGAACATTCACAGTATAAACAGGACATACAGTGAACAGGACATCACATAATATTTATGTTTACAAACAATCTGTAAAAATCAATCAACAAATGGTCTGGTAACATAAGTGTAATAAATCAAAAAAATATGATAACAAAATATATTCACATTGGACACATCTCTGAAAAAAAAACATTGACATATATGTTCACCTGAAATGCTTACTGGGGTGAATGCAAAATGGTGGAAACAAAACAAAACAAACCAAGTGAATCATTTAGTATACACCACAAATGGATATATGTATCCTAAGTAACTACTACATCAAGTAAAAGGATATTATGTCTTGTGCAGCTGATATCAGCCGGTAGATACTTTGGTGTATCTGGAATTCTACTGGATGAAAGTCTCTTCCATGGAGTCAGTTCTCTAGCAGAGGGTCATGTCTTATGTGAGTGAGGGATGGTAATGTTCTTCAGTTAGGAACTAACATCAGGAATTCTCAGTGGGTTCATGGGTTACATGGGTTAGATCTTTGAAGGATGGGGGTGGTGGATGATGCAAGGAAATGGGCTGTACTAAAATTTGGGCTGGCAAAAGATGGACATGACATATTACTTTCCTGCCCTCAGCAACCAAGTCCGCATCTTCAGAACCGTAGACTTTCAGTTACACCGCCCATCTGACGATCCAAACAAAATATAACTTCATAAGCATTTTGCTAACATTTACATATCAGTAAAGCATAAAACATGAAGAAGAAGAAAAAAACAATCAAGAAAACTAAGAGAATAAGACAATAAGAGGGGGAAGAATGGGTCCACTCAAATGGTGAGATCACCTCCCTCTTATCTGTATAGATGGCATTCAATCCATCATATCATGCTGTAAGGTCCTGATGGGATCAACTCATGGTGCAACCAGGACAATGAAATAAGATAATCACAACTTTAAGACCAGGGAGTCTGATTGTGTCTAGGTTATCTGATTGTATTAAATTAAGTTGATTCAAAGTCATCCAGGATGTAACAGACATGTTGGGATGAAGGTAGGTTGTGGTAGAGGCAAGATGTGATTAAGATAAAGGCATATTGTAATGAAGTTGGGATGAGATAGATGGTAGATTCCTGGGAAAGGTGCATGTAGTGACTCTTCCTAGTAAGCCAGAGATAGGTTGAGACTGTTGCTTGATAAGGCACGGTGTGATGAGATGGATGTAAGTTGAGTTAATGGTCAACCTTATAAAATCATGATCATCACTGTCATCATCAGGTGCCTGTAAATAAGCTCCTACTCCTTTCTCAGGGTTCAGCTTAGATCTCAAATACCTATCATCATCATCATCATCATCATCATCATCATCATCATCATCATCATCATCATCATCATCATCATCATCATCATCATCATCATCATCATCATCATCATCATCATCATCATCATCATCAAGTATTGAGAGTTAATTGTCCACCATATAATATCATCATCATCATCATCATCATCATCATCATCATCATCATCATCATCATCATCATCATCATCATGTATTGATATAACTGCCTTTATATATCAGAGGGAAAGATTATAGCTTTTCCTCCCACACCTTCCTTAACCATCAGCCATTTTACCACAATCACAAATAAGAATATATTTATCTCCTGAGTTTATGTGGGTGCCTTTATAAGAGTTATGTATTTAGCATAAGCACTGATTTAAACAAAACAGGTATGGTCATTCCCCGCGGTCTCTTCTAAGCAGATGGCTGGAGGACGACATTGTTAAACCACCCAAGATTGCAGGTTATCTCATGCACCGAGTTAGACATGGGCTACTTTATAATCATATTTCAGAACATAAATGACCTGCCCTTGAACGTAAGAACCACCTAATCATCATGTGAATGTAAGGTTGTTGGTGGGTGCAATGTCCGGCTAACATTTGGGTATATGGTGCATCTATTATTAATGAGGATTTATTCTCAGAATAAAACATGACAATTTCACAAACCATATTCAGGGGGAAAATGTGACTAAAAGAATCACAAGATATATACATCCCTACAGGGTCAGTGTTCATGGTTTTAAAGAGATAGACTCTTAAGCTACATTTCCTCTGTAAAAGCATCAATGTCTAGAAAGTACATTTGAAACGTACATTATTAACATATTGAGAAAAGTAGTTATATACAGATTGTAACAGAATATAAAGAAATATTCTTGTGCTAGCACATGGTAACAAATTATAAGAAAATATTCTTTAGCCGCATATGTAAAAGAATATAAAGAAATATCCTTTAGCCGCATATCGTAAAAGAATGTAAGAAAATATTCTTTAGTAGTATATTGCAACAGGATGTAAGAAAATATTCTTTAGTTGTGTATCGCAACCGAATGTCTACCTGAAGGTCCTAACCAGGCTAGTGCAGTAAACAGAAAACATGGCGCTTTCCTCCATTCCCGCAGAAACGAAAAATTAGATTGCGATCGTTTGTAAACATTTTAAACATTACATCGACATTATTATAAATATAAACATCGTATTACCTTAACTTCGATGATTCACCACACAATGAAAGCTTTGCCTGCCCGAGGAACTAGAACACTGCTTCGCTTCAACGCACTATGCTGGTGATCAAATTAGAATGTTAAGCTAGAACAATCATCCCCCCTCCCCAATAGTGCCTAGAGGGTCTAGCTGGCTGTCTCGTCCGGCTTTAGGCAATCGCTCTCATTGGTTTGAATCGCCTGCATAATGTTTATTATTTATGTATCGGCTGCTGGGCTATGTGGGTGTATGGCGCACCGCAAGGGTCAGATATCTGAAGTCGAAGGCCGTGAGGTGGCTGGAAATATCTCACACCGTTGGAGCAAGGTATTCCCCAAGGAGTAGTTCTATCACCAATATTATTCCTAGCAGATATAAATGACATCATGGATAATTTTCCAGCCAGGGAACACACATCCTCCTTGCAGAGGATCTAGCCATATGGACATCTGAAGAATATGTTAGTACAGCTAACAGCACAATACAGCAAGCCTTATTAGCGCTAGAGGACTGGTCAATATCATGGCTAGTCAAAATAAATGAGGGGAAAATAACATGCACAGTGTTCTCCCTCTCAAATAAAACTCAGCAACCTAAGCTGATATTGAATTGGAAAATATTGCGCCATGAAGAAAATCCAAACTATCTAGGAGTCACCTGACATGGAAGACAGAGGTTGAGAAAAATCGAACAAGAGCAAGGCAAAGAATGGCAATCATGAAAAAGCTTGCTGCTACAACGTGGGGAGCAGATGAAAAAGTTCTCAAGAAGATATATACTGGACGGGTGAGGCCAGTACTGGAATATGGCATTGCAGCTGGGGCAACAGCAGCTAAGTCAAACTTTAACAAAATAAGTAGAGTCCAAAATCAAGGAATGCGAATCATAGCTGGAAGCCTGAAGACAACGCCTATTAATGAACTAGAAAAGATCACTTGTTTACAACCAATGCAGGACAGAAGAGATAGCAGAGCCCAGCAACAAGCAGACAAATTTAGAAGATTGACAGACCACCCTATGTAAAACAGGTTTAATGGTTTTGGAAAGGGAAGACTGAAGCGTAGCATCTTTGTAGCAACTGCAAGATTAGGGCAGATCCCATACTTAACATATCAACAGTCAAACCCATTTACAATGCACACAAGTTCCCAGCTTGGAGACAGCAGCAACTGCCTGAGATGATGGTATTGAGAAAAAGAACACTCAGAATGAAACCGAAAGAAGAAAAATAACCTTAAACTACATAAAAGAACATTACCCAAGCAGCAATTGGACCCACGCATATACAAATGGATCAGCTAAAAATACAATAGAAAATGGAGGAGGAGGAATTCTCCTAAATTTAAAAATAAATGGAGTGAAAAAAATACAGTCAGTGGCAACTGGAAAATTTTCAAGTAACTTCAAAGCAGAGGTAGAAACTTTGAAAACTGCAGCAGAAATGCTCTTGATGGAGGAAAATAAAGAGAAGCAAATAGCTATCTTCACAGATACAAAGTCAGTTTCCTAAATACAGAACAGAACTTGCTGACCTAAGAGTAGCACTCCATGGTCTATGCCAGCAATAAAAAAAAGTTGTAATACAGTGGATCCCATCACATTGCAGTATACCTGGAAATGAAGAGGCTGACAGTCTAGCAAAAGAGGGCGGGCGACTACCACAGCCTAACATAGACATAACCTATAATGAAGCAAAGAGGTTTATAAAAAGCACTTATAGAACCAAATGGGAATCAGAGCATCCAGGCCACCAGAAGGATGATGCATATTACAAACTCGACCGAAGAGAACAAGTAGCAATCTTCAGACTCCGCACAGGACATAACAGGCTGAAATACCACTTGTTCAATAAACTAAAGATAGGAAATACCGATGAATGTAATTGTGGAATTGGTAAAATGACATCTAAACATTTGCAGCAGGAGTGACTAGTATATGCAGAACAGAGAAAGATATTTTGGCCCACACCTGCTTCATTTGAGGACAAGCTCTGTGGAGATGTCAACGGGCTCAAGTTGACTGAAGCTTACTTTAACTACATTCAGGTTGACATCAATAGGTGCATGAAGTATTTAGACTGCCACACCTCGTACCACAGGTATGTTGGTTACAAAAGCGTCTCAGGGGCATGAAATGGATTATTGCTAGGATAGCAAATCCATTACGTGGAAAGTCCGAATCTAAAGCTCACCGTGTGGGCTTCATATAAGGTGGAAAAAGTGTCCTAGTGGCACGAAATGGAATATTGCTTGGATAGCAAATCCATTACGTGGAAAGCCCGAATTGAAAGCTCACTGTATGGATGTCATCTACAGACTGCATTCTTCTGGTTTCCGGATGAACACCCTATGGTGAACGGAAGGCCCAATATACGGAAGTGAGGCTAAGCAACCATGTGCAGGACGTGACGATTTCTTGGGTGAGCCCAGTACCAGAGCGCTGTGTGTCGGCTCTGCAAGTATGGATGCCTCCTTGGATGGCGGGGAATGTTCATGGTCTGTCCCTGCCTTCCCTTGAGGGCTGACCAGGATGTCTTTGGCTGTTCTGTATGGACCAGCTGGGATGGGGGATAACACCACTACAGTGAGAGTCAAATGCCCTAAGAAACCCCCGGAAGGGTAACCCGGTCAAAAAATGCCCGCAGAAGTCGGATGTGTCGGCCTAACGTAGCTTTGCTGTAAACAGGCACAACGCAATCAGGTCCGAAAAAAAAACGGATGAACGCAGAAGAAGAAGAAGACAACCTAAAGACTAAATGTCATGGCAGGGCAGACCAGGCCCTAAGCTTTGGTTGGTAACTGGTCTAGTATCGAAGCTCCGTTAGGCGGACAGTTAGAGAATTGCTTTGCTGATCCGGCAGCTTCTGCAGCTTGTCTTGATAAGACGTATTGGCGTCAACTTTCCTCTGGAGTAAACTAGACAGGCCGAGAGAGGGATCATGCTGCATGGGCAACACATGGTCTCTAAATTCAGCCCAGGTTTTGTGTTATGGAGAGATAACTCCATTTTACAAACTATCGTCTGTCAACACGGCAAGATGCCAGTCAGTAATGTAGATAGGCACCCAGGTAGTTAGATTTGTGTTTTTCTGAGCTCACTAATGCTTAACGTAAAATTATTTCAGTTCACATGTCGACCGACAGGTAATCTATCTTTATTTGAAGGTAAAATAATGACACCTAATATTGCCTCTATGTGTAGTGCATCTGTACGCTCATTTTTAACAATTTCTCATCTATATCTATAAAACAGAGTGTATGTTTGTGGGTTTGTGGGTCTTGGATGCGTTTGATAACGGTACAACCGATTGAGATGAAATTTTCTACAAGTCTTCCTTTCATTCCTGTGCAACCGACTATAATAATTTCTTAATGTAAAATCTTCTACTTATTTAATAACATTTACTTTTCCATTTTCATTATATAATGTCTATATAACAGGGGGACTTCACTCTAGAAAAGTTATTTCAAGGGGCATAACTTTTAATAACATTTCTATATAATTTATAGTCATATTGTTGGACTTACCTGCACTATTGTTAAACTCTTTGTCTACAGTTATTTTTAGGCATATGAGTTATATTAAGTAATGATATAATCTTTAAGGTATTTTTAAAGTTTGCATAAAAATAATGCATTATGCATAACATTTTAACACATCTTTTTCTGCTTACAAAACTTATCAACTGTGATTAACTGTGATTAAAAAACAGTTTTCATTAAAAATAATGAATGGTGTGTGGAAGGACATTCTTTTAAGTTACTGTTTACCGGCGAAACCACGCCGGGTCAGATAGAGAGACAGACAGACAGATGGTCGGGAACGGAAGCTTATTTGACTACTTATATGAATGAATTAAATGACATGCTCCCCACCAGGGACTGGGTGAAGCCGGGCCGGGACAGACAGACAGACAGATAGACAGACAAACAGATAGTCGGGAACGGGAGAGGTTATATGACTACGTATATGAATTAAATGAGATGCTCCCCACCAGGGACTGGGTGAAGCCGGGTCAGACAGACAGACAGACAGATAGACAGACAGACAGATAGTCGGGAACGGGAGAGCTTATATAACTACTTATGTGAATTAAATGAGATGCTCCCCACCAGGGACTGGGTGAAGCCGGGCCGGGTCAGCCAGACAGACAGACAGACAAACAAGCAGACAGACAGACTGATAGATAGATAGATCCCCTCCAGGGCCTGGGCGAAGCCGGGCCGGGTCAGCTAGTTTCTAATAAAACAATTAGGCAGAAGTCACACACTTAGCATAATAATTGATGTCCGTTTCCCCCATTTCAACCAGAAAATATGGCCGTCATGGCTACCGGAAGTTCACGGAAGCGGAAACCACCAAGTGTTCTGGGTGCGCAGTGATGAAATCCTAGGCGCTTACTGTTCGAGAAATAATAATCAATTTTTTTTTTTTTTTTGTATTTCCGGTTGGGCTTAACGATTAATTTCTGCTGAGTGGTCTCCTGGCGTAACTTAATGGGCTGTAGCTGGTTGTGTTGCCCGGATTGAGACTTCACTGTATTCGATGTGTTGCTTTGTGTTCAAAAGGATAACATTCGATGCGTACTAAAGTAACTCAGTAAGTGCTGCTGTCTCCTCTAATAGGTCGCACACGAAGTCACTTAAAAGAGCGCACGAACTTTGTAGCCCCGACAAAGATCTACATTTATGTGTAGCAGAAATCATCATCATGTAGCTGTTTGTTTACAGTAGATGAAAACCAAGACCCGTAGCACGAACCTGCTGTGTCGTCCTTGACTTTGGGACGTAAATAACAAGTACCTCTGAAGTCGGAGTGGGTTCGCCTGATGGCGAGGGACATTGTTAATAGGGAAAGCTAATCCACACGCAAAATTAAGTCTATCACTGTTATAAATAGTGTGTATGGACTACGCTTAATTTAAAAAAGCGAGCGAGCGCAAAAAATATGTAGCCTGTCATTTTTATCTCGTAGCGAACGTCTAGAGCTGAGATTGAACCCTCATTCTACCACACTGGTGATTTTGTCAGCGTAGCTTACCACTGCACAATGTCGCCCTGTTCCCGATAGATTCTCGACCCTTGGCCAATTCTTCTGCCTCATGCGTGTTCATGCCCAGTGGTCTGGGAGGTCACGTGTCCTCTTGTATGATGGCCGACCCCTAGTCCTTCTTCAGTCAATCACGCCTCCATTCAGTTAGGCAGGTAGGTGGGTAATTACGTTAGTGGGTTTGAACTAGGTAAAAAAAATAGGTAGGTAGGTAGGTGGGTAGGTAGGTAGGTAGGTAGTAGATAGGTTGGTGATTATTTAAGTAGGATTGGAGTAGGTAGATCAGTAGGTATGCATGAACGAACGAACGAACGAACGATCTTTATTTTCAAAGGGTTAAGAATTGGGCACGCAGGCCCGTCTGGCATTATTCCCTTCATGTAGGTAGGTAGGTAGGTAGGTAGGTGGGTACGTAAGTAGGTAGGTAGGTAGGTAGGTAGAAATTATGCCTTCCTTCATGTTCATGTTAAGCCTTTATGGCTTTTAACATGGCAAAGTATTTCTGTTTCCGAGACATGACGCTGTTTATGAACTAGTGTCCCAGACATGGCACTGTTTATGGGCTATTGACCCAGACATGGCACTGTTTATGGGATATTGTCCCAAACATGACGCTGTTTATGAACAATTTTCCAGACATGGCACTGTTTATGGGCCAGTGTCCCAGTCATGGCACTGCTTATGGGCTATTGTCCCAGACATGTCACTATTTATGGGCCAGTGTCCCAAATATGACGCTGTTTATAAACCAATTTTCCAGACATCGCACTGCTTACGAACCAGTGTCCCAGACATGGCACTGTTTATCGGCTATTGTCCCAGACATGGCACTGTTTATGGGCCAGTGTCCCAGACATGGCACTGTTTATGGGCCAGTGTCCCAGACATGGCACTGTTTATGGGTCAGTGTCCCAGACATGGCACTGTTTATGGGCCAGTGTCCCAGACATGGCACTGTTTATGGGCCAGTGTCCCAGACATGGCCCTGTTTATGGGCCAGTGTCCCAGACATGGCACTGTTTATGGGCCAGTGTCCCAGACATGGCACTGTTTATGGGCCAGTGTCCCAGACATGGCACTGTTTATGGGCCAGTGTCCCAGACATGGCACTGTTTATGGGCCAGTGTCCCAGATATGGCACTGTTTATGGGCCAGTGTCCCAGAGTAACGGGATCCAAGGAGATAGGATCTCTATTACATCCAAGCCCTGGAATATTAGACACTCTCAATATAAACAATGACCACACCTAGGGGAGTGTTAATCACTGAAACATGAAATACGACCCATTCTCATTTTCTCAGCAAATAAGATATATTTAATTAAAAAGAGTAACACACAATTTAATTCATGAAAAGTAAATAGCTTGGATGAATAATGTGCGAAGCGTCTTGCTAGAAGAGGGTGGTGATTTGTAAAGAAAGAGCATCCCATGAAGATCACAATGTGAGTTTGTGTAATGTGCATGTGGTAATCAACTTGGAACACAAACAATTGTCATCATCCTGGTTCTTACGAACGCTTGATTTATGGACACACCAATTTCCCGGCATATTGATGGACCGGTTACAGATATCCTTGAGTATAGGATGTGTCGTCACATCCACCCAGCATCCATACATTCCGAGTTCACAGACATAATTAAAAAGGGGGAATCTGAAGGGGGAAAAAACGACAACCAATCACCTGGTGAATAACCTACGCCATTGTGGGATGTGGATTTTAATTTATGAGAATATCTTGTTAAAAGTGTCTAGGGGATTTAGGTTTGATTCTCTGGTCACTGCTAGAATGTAAGGTGACCATGGAATTCTACCATAAACACAAGAAGGAAAATACTTCACTCCTGTTCATAACTGTATTTATGAGTACTTCTCCATTCCCACTTATCACCTTATAAATCTCCTATAGTGTTAGAGGATATCATTGGCACCTTGCCGTCTTGACAGACGATAGTTTGTGCTTTAAAAAGGCATAATAACTTTTAACTATGGCGGTAGCGAGTGTGACTGATAAGGCCAATTTGCGCTGTAAATGTCCGTTCACAGTGGGTGCATGTGAACACGTGGTCATTTCCACCATCATGCACCATCTTACGTCTCAAACGCTTGGTGTGTGACTTTTCTGCAATAGTTTTCTCCTTTGACTTTATTCCATTTCTGATATTTGCCCTCCATGCAACACGTTCAGCGGCGACTTGCTCCCAATGTGCATTATCAATGCCTGTATCAATCATGTCCCGCTTACACACATCTTTGTATCGTAGTAGAGGCCGACCCTGAGATCTCTTACCCATCTGTAATTCACCAAAAAAGATATCCTTTGGTATTCTACCATCATCCATCCTCCTAAGATGTCCTATCCATCTAAGTCTACGAAGACTGAGCATGGAATAAACTGTCACACAACCTGATCTTTCCAATACTTCAGTATTTGTGATTTTGTCTTGCCATTTAATACCAAGAATTCTTCGCAGACACCGCATATGAAAGCTGTTTAAATTGTTCTCTTGGTGTGAGTAAGTTGTCCAGGTTTCACTGCCATAGAGAAGAGTACTAAGGACACAGGCTTGATAGACAAGGACTTTTGTTTTGGCAGTAAGCTTCCTGTTCTCCCAGACTCTTTTTCTTAACCTGTTCATTGTTGTTGCTGCCTTACCAATCCGGATGTTGATTTCCTGATCTAGGGATAATTTGCTATTTACCACCGATCCTAGATATGTAAAATGGTCTACTATCTCTAGTTCGGCGTCGTCAATAAAGATTGATGGTACCCCATGTGCACCTTGTGACATAATCTGTGTCTGGATAATGATTGTTTAAAACATATAAAACAACCACGGTTTAACAACCATCAACACTGGACTTGACGTAAACATCAACAATTTTAGACAAACAGTTCAGGCATTAAATCAAGATCTGTAGTAACATACATGAAATTGTAATGGCCACATTGAATTTCCAGAACAGGCATGGGAATGATTTTCAATATGAAAAAAAAAAAAACATTACCCACATTGTCCCCAGAACAAAAACCAATGTTATTACAAACAGCACAATAACCACTAATTGGTTCTACATCCTTGACAACCTGTACATCAGTAAAGTAAACAATGGTCTAAGTTCATAAAACCCAACAAATAAACAATTGTTTCTGACAACATTTACAATTCTCATATTTAAAAAATAATGAGATGGTGTCAGAGTACTCAACCAAAACAACAACCATCTGTTGGTTCTACCATTCACTAAAAAAAAAAGCTACTGACCTTACACATCCATGGCATGGGGGAAAAAACCGCATACCGAAGCATCACAGGTGATAATAATTAAACTAATTATTTAATTACTGTCCTTTTCCGTAGGTGTTGCTATCGGTTATTCTTCTCCAGTGCGAAGCAGATAATGTCCAGATTTATCCGGGCTGAAATAAATGTACTCACAGTCATGTTCTCCTTACATTATGTTCACTGAAGTTGGCTAGTGAATAATTATAATCCATAATCCAAGAATAGAATTATACACAAGCACATATCCCCTCCGTGGGGCTGAATTCAAGAATACTCTGTTGCAAGTGGGCTCTGTGTTCCAATTGAAATTGGTGCCCAAGTCTGTCATACTTTCAGGAGATGCATCTTGAGTCTTCTGACCAGGTTCTTCCCTATATCATCTTATCTATGAAAAAGATGACGACTGTCCAACAGCTCGGTTTATGTTAACCGTTTCCCAATTTAGTTCAAGAGGCTTTGTCACACACCTGGTTCATGTTGATACGCCATCCCACACTTTGTGATGGGCAATCAGGCCGACATGGAACCAGCCTAGAGTTCTGATTCATTCAATTTCAGTGGAGACCATACAATGTTGAGTCATTCATTTGTTTCATCTGGACTTTTGTCCAGGGTTGGTCTGCTGCAGGCATGGAACTGAAGAATATTAACTCCAACACACAAACTGGGAGTCGCACAACAATCATATGATTCATGTTGTTGCATGCGTAGAGGTATTTACTCCGCTAGCTTCTTTCGTATGGCCTTTCTGATGGTGTTTCGGTTCTGATATCTGGAGTGGATCTGGCTTCGTTCAGAGTGTTGCAGATTTGAACCTTGAGGTAATCTGATTTCCCAGTTGGTTTTCAGTTGATATTAAGTTGGTACCTTGGTTGTACTGGCTTATGTTGTTTCAGTGTCTCTTCCCATTTGTTTGAGTTGGTGTTCGTATCTAGAACTTGGTGTTGAGTCTGCCGCTGTATGACTGATTGAAGGATTATTCAATCCTGAACAGGACACTGAGAATGTCCCATGGTTTCGTTGACCTCGCGGATTGATGGCGTACCAGGCTCCCAGACATAAAAGTAGACGATACTCTGTTGTCGGTGTATTTTGAATATCCATTTATCTTGATGGACAATTAAATACAGAGATCCATCCTGGATATCCTGACAGAAGTAGGACTATCAATCGCTGAGTGTCTCTCTTCAACAGGTCTTTCGCTGGCTAGGCAGCGGATAAGCGTAGCAGTCAACATTGATGTTTTTCTAGATCCAGATTATGCTTAGGACAGGTTGCCATTTATCACTTTCTGGCTGTTGACCCAGGATTCAGTTTCAGTGATATAGTCCACAAAATACAAACCACTACTCGCTACTGTCTATAGAAATGGATGACAAAGAATACAACCCAGGCATTAATCTACTGTGTTATGTTAACATGGTTATAACACAATTACAAACAAAAAAGGGGAAGGTGAAAGGAGTGTCGGTCCAATGTGTCCTTTGTCCCTCGTCGCTTGTTGTATATTTGTTGGGTATTTTCTCACTCTGTATTCCTTCCCATGTTGTTACTGAGACTTTCTGATGTGTGAAGCCATCCTTTCTACCCAACACTTTGCTAGTGCATCTGTCATACCTTGAAGAGAATAGTCCAGACATAGGCTCTATTGTTTCCGATTCCTCGTCTCCATTCCTTCGCTATAATCAGCATTAGGTCAAGGCTATTCAACATTGTCTTCTTATGTACTGACATGCACAAGGATTCTTACATCAACATCATCATGTCCCCAGGGGTCACATTAAAATGTATATTCCCACAGTAAAGAGTAACCATCAGGACAGAATATAATTCTCATAACAGAGAAAAAACAAACATGTACATTTCTCTGATATTAAGTACATGATAATCATACATAATAATTAATCATAATGATAATGCAAGGAGCCTATGTTTTTGGATTTCCTCATTGGTTAATCCATAAAACTAAAACATAAATTGTTTTCCCCCACTGCTTACCGCAGCATGAGGTTAGTGAACGCTGTGATATATTTTGCCAAGTGCTGCTATTTGTAAGAGAATTTCTTATTTATTAGAAATGATTTATGCAGCCTGATAAGTGTTCGGAACATATAATATTATTCCAGTTGCCCACCACCCTTAGTACGGTGTGGCTAAAGGCTTGGTTATATCAAGCGTTTTCTTTTTTTTCCAAGGGATTATATTCTCCCAAGGACATTTCCCTAGCAATATTTTATTAAATGATTACATGTCCATCACCCATATTGAGTGGTTACTAATATGTTAACAAGAAGATTGTACCAAAATTTAGCACGATAGTTTCAAGTTACAGATCAGCAATTTAGGAAAACAATTTCTCCAATATGAAACCATGTCTATCAGATAAGATGCGTTATCAATATTTTCCGTCCGCATGGAGAGAAAGTTTCTGAAATGTGCTTCTGAAATGAGTTGAATACTCTACAGTACACATATTTATAGATTATAAGCATTGCTAGTGAGATATAGGTTCACAATGCCTATAAGAGATTTTAGCATAGGAATTAGAAATTTTAAGTATGGAAATTTTACAGCGTGGCACACACATGGAGCTCAGTAGTAAAAATCAATCAGACTCTAGTTTACAAGAATTGTTGATTTAAAATTTTAACCAATTCTTAATTGAACACAATGGTATTTCCATTGGCACCTTGCCGTCTTGACAGACGATAGTTTGTGCTTTAAAAAGGCATAATAACTTTTAACTATGGCGGTAGCGAGTGTGACTGATAAGGCCAATTTGCGCTGTAAATGTCCGTTCACAGTGGGTGCATGTGAACACGTGGTCATTTCCACCATCATGCACCATCTTACGTCTCAAACGCTTGGTGTGTGACTTTTCTGCAATAATTTTCTCCTTTGACTTTATTTGCCTCTCCATAGCACAAAGCCTGGGCTAAAATATAGAGATCATGTGTTGCCCATGCAGCATGATCCCTCTCTCGGCCCGCCTAGTTCACTCCAGAGGAAAGGTAACACCCCTACATCTGGAACACAATGGTATATGTACCTTATAAAAATACATGCATACGTATTAATAATGTAGATTTAACATACCAATTGCTGCAGAGAATGACATATTTTTAGGGCGAAAATCGACCATCCCCGAAGGGAAAGGCTGACATGTCTGACCTCCTTTGTCTACTCTGACCAAAATGGCTATTCTTTTACCTTTGTTTAAAATCTAGTCGGTCTGGCCAGATACGTGAACCAAACTAAGGCCAAAATTCAAACTAATGCCAAATAAATTGGGCTGCCCTACGGGTTAGTTTGGCTCTGTTTTCTTTCCCCAAAAGTAAGGTACTTAAACAGTAATTATTAGGGACTAGTATTTTTAAGGGTGTCAATGCTAGGAAATGGTAAGGACGTTTTAATATGCTACAGACATTTTCCACCATTTAGTCATATCCTAGAAGTCCACACTCCCCTCACTCTGTTAACTTCTTCAGCTCTCAAAAGAACAGACTCCAAAGGATCTGCCACTACCCATCATATCCATCACGACCAGAAAGATATTTCTATATGACGCATTCCCAAGGAGGAACCATGATATTTCAAAAGAATCCTATAGCCAGCCGTGATAGGGATAGTAATGTATCCCCCTTCCTGAATCATCCATCCTAGAAAGTAAAGATGGTAGCGACCAGGGTATCTAAAAGAGGAAATTAGAGAGTATACTTCAGACTATGGCACGCCACAGAATGATGGAAAGCCAAAGTCAACCAAACTTTCCAAGAAAAGAGTTCAACGATTCCGAGTAACCGGAAGAGACCTAATTCCAAGGTTTCCCTGTGACTGTCTCTAACAGGCGATAGGACCGTTGAAACCTAATAACACTATCAGAATAGATTGAACAACCGCCCCAGGGAATTCGCAACCCATCTATTGGACCGTTGCGCTTGAAACGCACAATTCAAACATTGGCACTTTTTTTCCTCATAAGCTCTCCTTTCCAAGGGCATAGGAAACAGGGAATTATAGTATCCTATAGGCTTACCTCTCTCACGAGATAAATCATCCGAACAGGACGGGTCAACGTATTAGAAACTTGGCGATAAAGAAGATCTATACTTGAACCGCCCTCTCGGAAGACCTGCCAGCAACTCACTAGGAAAGAGTCCGTAACAACATCTACGTGACTCACAGAACGTTCAACTATAGTGCAAGAAAACCTTCGCTAAAAGAAAGATACACCGGGGTTTTCCTGACTATATCTAACTCCGGAATATCTTGAACCTAATTATAGATATATACGAAGTATACAAGGGCAACCTACATACAAAATAAAATTTTGTGTTTAAGTTGTGATGGTCGGGCCGGGAAGAATGACATGAAAAGTGGCCTATTTCGTCACACCCAGACATGACGCTGTTTATGGAGCAGTGTCCCAGGCATAACGCTGGTTATGAGCCAGTGTCCCAGATATGACACTGTTTTAGGCCAGTTTTTTCTGTGTTCCTATCTTCTAGAATGTCAGTGTTTTTCATCTTCTTGTTCCACGACATTCTGCAGACGTTCCGTAACATTTAACTATTTCTTGTCCCACGACATTCTGCAGACGTTCCGTAACATTTACCTATTTCTTGTTTCCACGACATTTTGCAGACGTTGCGTAACATTTAATTGCTTGGTTCATGACATTCTGCAGACGTTCCTTAACATTTAACAGCTTCTTTTCAAGAAAAATGTGACCAATACAGTAACAGACCTCATTATAAATGCTGGGATACTGAAATCTACAGGTGTTACACAATCAATCATAGACACCACAAGGAATGGTCAAGTGAAATGTATGGAGTATATCCATTGAAGTTGTAGAATAAGGTGAAGTAGACTTTCATGGGAATTTATTGGTAAAGGGAGACAGAAGAATACAGAGATGAATGTATGTGTCGAGCTTAAACAGCTGGGCGACAGCTAATAATACCAGCAACACCGAAGCTACCACATATGAAAAGATAAAAATGAGGAGCGGGAAGACGACTAAGTGGAAGCGGAGAAACAAGAAAAAGAAAAAAAATGGAACGGGAGGGGGGAAAAGAGAATGAGGAGGAGAGGAAGAGGAGGAGATAGTAGAAATAGCAGAAAGAGGAGACGGAGGAGGACGCTGACGAGGAGTAAGAAGAAGAAACAGAAGAAGAATGAAGAGGAGGAGGAAGAGGAGAATCTAGCCAAGAGAGAGAGAGAGAGAGAGAGAGAGAGAGAAGGAGGAGGAGGATGAGGAATAAGAGAAAAAGACGAAATAAGGTGGAGGATGGTGAATACTAATATGAAGAAGGAGAGGAGTAAGAAGAAGAAGAAGAAGGTAATAGGAGGAGGAGGAGGAGGATGAGGGAGAGGAGAGATAGCAGCAGCGGCAGCAGAAAAGGGAGAAACAATAGAATCAGCAGCAGCAACATTATATTACACACAACGTAATTTCCGCAGTATTGAACAGCTTATTACAACCCCAACAGTCAATCATGCCCTTTCATTAACCGACGCAGTTCAATAATCGAAAACAAATATGGCAGCAGTGTTTGTGGCCACGTGATCTCCCATATTACCAGATCATGATTCATTCTGCCTGCCAAAGTTGCCCGACGACGTCATCGCACACCAAATACTAACACTGACATTTTAATTTAAGCCAAATTGTCATATGTCGGCTAACCAATGTGACAATGACATAATTTATTTATTTCGGAAAACGATGTTTTCATCGTCTCCGACGTTATCTAGCACAAACTATAAATTGTGACAATTTAGTTTAGGCCAATCTGGTATCATGTTCGCCGCCATAAATAGCATGTAAGATAATTTATGTTATCGCGTAGCAAAATGTCGGGGTCATTCTACTTGCCGAAACGGTTCTTAATCCAGTGTCATCAAGGACATACCTACTTACCTACCTACCTACCTGCCTGTCTATCTACTTATCTGCCTGCCTACCTACCTACATGAATACATGACTCCTGACCTACCTATCTACCTACTTGCCTACATATCTGTCTGTCTACCTACCTATCTATCAGCCTATCTATCCATCTACCCGCCTACCTATCTGCCTACCTACCGGCCTGCCCGCCTACCTAGCTGCCAACCTACTTGCTCATCTACCTGCCTGCCTGCCTGCCAACCTACCCACCCACATGACTACCTACCTATCTTGTAGAAAGTGTAACTGAGCACAAATCGCTAGGTCTTATCATTGAAAAAAATGTAACCTCTAATTCCCGTGTTCACGCTCTCGTTAAATAAATATCAATAACAAAAAAAAAGGTTTACCTACTTATCAAAATTGAACATTTCTTGATGAAAACACAAGAAAATTATCTTAAACTTCTCACATACAAACATATATTTACTATAGCTCCACTATCTGAGATAGCTGCTCCAAAACAATAACAAAACGCCTTTATTCACCCCAGAAAAGGTCAGTGGGTTTAATTAATGGTAAAAAGCTTACCCACAATTCTAACCTACATAAACGTCTTCAGCTACTGCCAGTACACAAACCCTTCCTTTTTTTAAAAATAAGACCAAACTCCACGATACTTTTGGCCATTGTTTAAATATAACGCAAGACAGCGAAAGGCTAAACATACTTGTACTTCGTGTCCCTAAATCTAGAAGAAGAAGGAAATAGAGATTAGAAGACGCACTAGACAACATAAAATTTGAAAGCTATAATAGTTACCGACCGGGATCGAACCTGTCGCCTCCAAATGACGACGGCGCCTCGCTGCAGGAACAAGTGTACTTCGACGTACGACCAACTCTTTATTTCTTTCAATTCATTTCTTTCAATTTATTTCAATTCTCTATTTCCTTCTTCTTCTGTGAGTGCCAAATAATACTATGTGTGTCCATTTATGTAATCGTCTTAGTGGCCTCTACGGTTCTCCCCATTTATACCCTAAACCTAGGACTGACTTATTAAAACCAAGCTTAGCGTACTCTGCCGCGTAGTCGTAAATAATCTTCCACTAGAAGTCAAAGACACCACGAATTCCTATACATACAGTCTCAACCTGGTTGAACACTATCTTAGTACAGACTACACCCCCCCCCCCCACCCCCCACACCCACACCCATTCCCTCACCCAATACCCAACCCCAAAAAGAAAGGGGAAAAAGTAATGATAATTATCCAAAAAGACAAGTATAATAAAAATTCCCCTATGTATGGTACACTACACCAACTTTGGGTATAATGACCATGTTACAAATTGTTTGGTGAGCCACGTATTATTCATTATTGCATATTTTTAATGCGTTTTAATGCAAGTTATATGTTGTTGTCTAAGATTAGCTTCGTAAATGATGTATGGATGAAATAATGTATGCGAAAAAACACATAAGAAGGCAGAATGTCAGACGGGCCTGCGTGCCAATTCTTAACATTTTGAAAATAAAGTTTGTTCATTCGTTCTACCTACCTACCTACCTACCTACCTACCTACCTACCTACCTACTTACTTACTTACCTACCTACCTTCCGTTCTTCCTTCCTACCTATCAACCTACCTACCTACCTACCTATCCAGCTATCTGCCTGCCTATCTATCTACCAGCGTAATATCTACCTGCCTGCCTGCCTACCAGTCTGCCTACCTACTTACCTGTCTACCAACCTACCTGTCTACCTACCTGCCTGCCTGCCTACCTACCTACCTACTTGTCTACCTACCTACCTGCTTGAAGCAAGTTCATGTCCAAGTCCCTGTGTCCATCTTCATGCCTTTCCACCTCTGACGTCCCTCAGTACTCTTTCGGAAACACTGTCACGTTCAATTTGACCAAAGTACTTCAGTGTTGGAGATATGATAACTTGTAGAATGTCAGGTTGGAGATATGATAACTTGTAGAATGTCAGGTTGGAGATATGATATCTTGTAGAATGTCGGATTTGGAGATATGATGTCTTGTAGAATGTCGGATTTGGAGATATGATATCTTGTAGAATGTCGGGTTGGAGATATGATATCTTGTAGAATGTCGGATTTGGAGATATGATATCTTGTAGAATGTCAGGTTGGAGATATGATATCTTGTAGAATGTCGGATTTGGAGATATGATATCTTGTAGAATGTCAGGTTGGAGATATGATATCTTGTAGAATGTCGGATTTGGAGATATGATATCTTGTAGAATGTCGGGTTGGAGATATGATATCTTGTAGAATGTCAGATTTGGAGATATGATATCTTGTAGAATGTCAGGTTGGAGATATTATATCTTGTAGAATGTCGGATTTGGAGATATAATATCTTGTAGAATGTCAGGTTGGAGATATGATATCTTGTAGAATGTCGGATTTGGAGATATGATGTCTTGTAGAATGTCGGATTTGGAGATATGATATCTTGTAGAATGTCGGGTTGGAGATATGATATCTTGTAGAATGTCGGATTTGGAGATATGATATCTTGTAGAATGTCAGGTTGGAGATATGATATCTTGTAGAATGTCGGATTTGGAGATATGATATCTTGTAGAATGTCAGGTTGGAGATATGATATCTTGTAGAATGTCGGATTTGGAGATATGATATCTTGTAGAATGTCGGATGTGGAGTTATGATATCTTGTAGAATGTCAGGTTGGAGACATGATATCTTGTAGAATGTCGGATGTGGAGATATGATATCTTGTAGAATGTCAGGTTGGAGATATGATATCTTGTAGAATGTCAGGTTGGAGATATGATATCTTGTAGAATGTCGGATTTGGAGATATGATATCTTGTAGAATGTCAGGTTGGAGATATGATATCTTGTAGAATGTCAGGTTGGAGATATGATATCTTGTAGAATGTCAGGTTGGAGATATGATATCTTGTAGAATGTCAGGTTGGAGATATGATATCTTGTAGAATGTCAAGTTGGAGATATGATATCTTGTAGAATGTCAGGTTGGAGATATGATATCTTGTAGAATGTCGGATTTGGAGATATGATGTCTTGTAGAATGTCGGATTTGGAGATATGATATCTTGTAGAATGTCGGGTTGGAGATATGATATCTTGTAGAATGTCGGATTTGGAGATATGATATCTTGTAGAATGTCAGGTTGGAGATATGATATCTTGTAGAATGTCGGATTTGGAGATATGATATCTTGTAGAATGTCAGGTTGGAGATATGATATCTTGTAGAATGTCGGATTTGGAGATATGATATCTTGTAGAATGTCGGGTTGGAGATATGATATCTTGTAGAATGTCAGATTTGGAGATATGATATCTTGTAGAATGTCAGGTTGGAGATATTATATCTTGTAGAATGTCGGATTTGGAGATATAATATCTTGTAGAATGTCAGGTTGGAGATATGATATCTTGTAGAATGTCGGATTTGGAGATATGATGTCTTGTAGAATGTCGGATTTGGAGATATGATATCTTGTAGAATGTCGGGTTGGAGATATGATATCTTGTAGAATGTCGGATTTGGAGATATGATATCTTGTAGAATGTCAGGTTGGAGATATGATATCTTGTAGAATGTCGGATTTGGAGATATGATATCTTGTAGAATGTCGGGTTGGAGATATGATATCTTGTAGAATGTCAGATTTGGAGATATGATATCTTGTAGAATGTCAGGTTGGAGATATTATATCTTGTAGAATGTCGGATTTGGAGATATAATATCTTGTAGAATGTCAGGTTGGAGATATGATATCTTGTAGAATGTCGGATTTGGAGATATGATGTCTTGTAGAATGTCGGATTTGGAGATATGATATCTTGTAGAATGTCGGGTTGGAGATATGATATCTTGTAGAATGTCGGATTTGGAGATATGATATCTTGTAGAATGTCAGGTTGGAGATATGATATCTTGTAGAATGTCGGATTTGGAGATATGATATCTTGTAGAATGTCAGGTTGGAGATATGATATCTTGTAGAATGTCGGATTTGGAGATATGATATCTTGTAGAATGTCGGATGTGGAGTTATGATATCTTGTAGAATGTCAGGTTGGAGACATGATATCTTGTAGAATGTCGGATGTGGAGATATGATATCTTGTAGAATGTCAGGTTGGAGATATGATATCTTGTAGAATGTCAGGTTGGAGATATGATATCTTGTAGAATGTCGGATTTGGAGATATGATATCTTGTAGAATGTCAGGTTGGAGATATGATATCTTGTAGAATGTCAGGTTGGAGATATGATATCTTGTAGAATGTCAGGTTGGAGATATGATATCTTGTAGAATGTCAGGTTGGAGATATGATATCTTGTAGAATGTCAAGTTGGAGATATGATATCTTGTAGAATGTCAGGTTGGAGATATGATATCTTGTAGAATGTCGGATTTGGAGATATGATATCTTGTAGAATGTCGGGTTGGAGATATGATATCTTGTAGAATGTCAGATTTGGAGATATGATATCTTGTAGAATGTCAGGTTGGAGATATTATATCTTGTAGAATGTCGGATTTGGAGATATAATATCTTGTAGAATGTCGGATTTGGAGATATGATATCTTGTAGAATGTCAGGTTGGAGATATGATATCTTGTAGAATGTCGGATTTGGAGATATGATGTCTTGTAGAATGTCGGATTTGGAGATATGATATCTTGTAGAATGTCGTGTTGGAGATATGATATCTTGTAGAATGTCGGATTTGGAGATATGATATCTTGTAGAATGTCAGGTTGGAGATATGATATCTTGTAGAATGTCGGATTTGGAGATATAGTATATTGTAGAATGTCAGGTTGGAGATATGATATCTTGTAGAATTTCGGATTTGGAGATATGATATCTTGTAGAATGTCAGGTTGGAGATATGATATCTTGTAGAATGTCAGGTTGGAGATATGATATCTTGTAGAATGTCGGATTTGGAGATATGATATATTGTAGAATGTCAGGTTGGAGATATGATATCTTGTAGAATGTCAGGTTGGAGATATGATATCTTGTAGAATGTCAGGTTGGAGATATGATATCTTGTAGAATGTCAGGTTGGAGATATGATATCTTGTAGAATGTCGGATTTGGAGGTATGATATCTTGTAGAATGTCAGGTTTGAGATATGATATCTTGTAGAATGTCGGATTTGGAGATATGATATCTTGTAGAATGTCAGGTTTGAGATATGATATCTTGTAGAATGTCAGGTTGGAGATATGATATCTTGTAGAATGTCAGGTTTGAGATATGATATCTTGTAGAATGTCAGGCTGGAGATATGATATCTTGTAGAATATCCGATTTGGAGATATGATATCTTGTAGAATGTCAGGTTGGAGATATGATATCTTGTAGAATGTCAGGTTGGAGATATGATATCTTGTAGAATGTCAGGTTGGAGATATGATATCTTGTAGAATGTCAGGTTGGAGGTATGATATCTTGTAGAATGTCGGATTTGGTGATATGATATCTTGTAGAATGTCAGGTTGGAGATATGATATGTTGTAGAATGTCAGGTTGGAGATATGATATCTTGTAGAATGTCAGGTTGGAGATATGATATCTTGTAGAATGTCAGGTTGGAGATATGATATCTTGTAGAATGTCAGGTTGGAGATATGATATCTTGTAGAATGTCAGATTGGAGATATGATATCTTGTAGAAAGTCAGGTTGGAGATATGATATCTTGTAGAATGTCAGGTTGGATATATGATATCTTGTAGAATGTCAGGTTGGAGATATGATATCTTGTAGAATGTCAGGTTGGAGATATGATATCTTGTAGAATGTCAGGTTGGAGATATGATATCTTGTAGAAAGTCAGGTTGGAGATATGATATCTTGTAGAATGTCAGGTTGGAGATATGATATCTTGTAGAATGTCAGGTTGGAGATATGATATCTTGTAGAATGTCAAGTTGGAGATATGATATCTTGTAGAATGTCAGGTTGGAGATATGATATCTTGTAGAATGTCGGATTTGGAGATATGATATCTTGTAGAATGTCGGGTTGGAGATATGATATCTTGTAGAATGTCAGATTTGGAGATATGATATCTTGTAGAATGTCAGGTTGGAGATATTATATCTTGTAGAATGTCGGATTTGGAGATATAATATCTTGTAGAATGTCGGATTTGGAGATATGATATCTTGTAGAATGTCAGGTTGGAGATATGATATCTTGTAGAATGTCGGATTTGGAGATATGATGTCTTGTAGAATGTCGGATTTGGAGATATGATATCTTGTAGAATGTCGTGTTGGAGATATGATATCTTGTAGAATGTCGGATTTGGAGATATGATATCTTGTAGAATGTCAGGTTGGAGATATGATATCTTGTAGAATGTCGGATTTGGAGATATAGTATATTGTAGAATGTCAGGTTGGAGATATGATATCTTGTAGAATTTCGGATTTGGAGATATGATATCTTGTAGAATGTCAGGTTGGAGATATGATATCTTGTAGAATGTCAGGTTGGAGATATGATATCTTGTAGAATGTCGGATTTGGAGATATGATATATTGTAGAATGTCAGGTTGGAGATATGATATCTTGTAGAATGTCAGGTTGGAGATATGATATCTTGTAGAATGTCAGGTTGGAGATATGATATCTTGTAGAATGTCAGGTTGGAGATATGATATCTTGTAGAATGTCGGATTTGGAGGTATGATATCTTGTAGAATGTCAGGTTTGAGATATGATATCTTGTAGAATGTCGGATTTGGAGATATGATATCTTGTAGAATGTCAGGTTTGAGATATGATATCTTGTAGAATGTCAGGTTGGAGATATGATATCTTGTAGAATGTCAGGTTTGAGATATGATATCTTGTAGAATGTCAGGCTGGAGATATGATATCTTGTAGAATATCCGATTTGGAGATATGATATCTTGTAGAATGTCAGGTTGGAGATATGATATCTTGTAGAATGTCAGGTTGGAGATATGATATCTTGTAGAATGCCAGGTTGGAGATATGATATCTTGTAGAATGTCAGGTTGGAGGTATGATATCTTGTAGAATGTCGGATTTGGTGATATGATATCTTGTAGAATGTCAGGTTGGAGATATGATATGTTGTAGAATGTCAGGTTGGAGATATGATATCTTGTAGAATGTCAGGTTGGAGATATGATATCTTGTAGAATGTCAGGTTGGAGATATGATATCTTGTAGAATGTCAGGTTGGAGATATGATATCTTGTAGAATGTCAGATTGGAGATATGATATCTTGTAGAAAGTCAGGTTGGAGATATGATATCTTGTAGAATGTCAGGTTGGATATATGATATCTTGTAGAATGTCAGGTTGGAGATATGATATCTTGTAGAATGTCAGGTTGGAGATATGATATCTTGTAGAATGTCAGGTTGGAGATATGATATCTTATAGAATGTCAGGTTGGAGATATGATATCTTGTAGAATGTCAGGTTGGAGGTATGATATCTTGTAGAATGTCGGATGTGGAGATATGATATCTTGTAGAATGTCAGGTTGGAGATATGATATCTTGTAGAATGTTGGATTTAGAGATATGATGTCTTGTAGAATGTCGGATTTGGAGATATGATATCTTGTAGAATGTCGTGTTGGAGATATGATATCTTGTAGAATGTCGGATTTGGAGATATGATATCTTGTAGAATGTCAGGTTGGAGATATGATATCTTGTAGAATGTCGGATTTGGAGATATAGTATATTGTAGAATGTCAGGTTGGAGATATGATATCTTGTAGAATTTCGGATTTGGAGATATGATATCTTGTAGAATGTCAGGTTGGAGATATGATATCTTGTAGAATGTCAGGTTGGAGATATGATATCTTGTAGAATGTCGGATTTGGAGATATAATATCTTGTAGAATGTCAGGTTGGAGATATGATATCTTGTAGAATGTCAGGTTGGAGATATGATATCTTGTAGAATGTCAGGTTGGAGATATGATATCTTGTAGAATGTCAGGTTGGAGATATGATATCTTGTAGAATGTCGGATTTGGAGGTATGATATCTTGTAGAATGTCAGGTTTGAGATATGATATCTTGTAGAATGTCGGATTTGGAGATATGATATCTTGTAGAATGTCAGGTTTGAGATATGATATCTTGTAGAATGTCAGGTTGGAGATATGATATCTTGTAAAATGTCAGGTTTGAGATATGATATCTTGTAGAATGTCAGGCTGGAGATATGATATCTTGTAGAATATCGGATTTGGAGATATGATATCTTGTAGAATGTCAGGTTGGAGATATGATATCTTGTAGAATGTCAGGTTGGAGATATGATATCTTGTAGAATGTCAGGTTTGAGATATGATATCTTGTAGAATGTCGGATTTGGAGATATGATATCTTGTAGAATGTCAGGTTGGAGATATGATATCTTGTAGAATGTCGGATTTGGAGATATGATATCTTGTAGAATGTCAGGTTGGAGATATGATATCTTGTAGAATGTCAGGTTGGAGGTATGATATCTTGTAGAATGTCGGATTTGGAGATATGATATCTTGTAGAATGTCGGGTTGGAGATATGATATCTTGTAGAATGTCGGATTTGGAGATATGATATCTTGTAGAATGTCAGGTTGGAGATATGATATCTTGTAGAATGTCGGATTTGGAGATATGATATCTTGTAGAATGTCGGGTTGGAGATATGATATCTTGTAGAATGTCGGATTTGGAGATATAATATCTTGTAGAATGTCAGGTTGGAGATATGATATCTTGTAGAATGTCGGATTTGGAGATATGATGTCTTGTAGAATGTCGGATTTGGAGATATGATATCTTGTAGAATGTCGGGTTGGAGATATGATATCTTGTAGAATGTCGGATTTGGAGATATGATATCTTGTAGAATGTCAGGTTGGAGATATGATATCTTGTAGAATGTCGGATTTGGAGATATGATATCTTGTAGAATGTCAGGTTGGAGATATGATATCTTGTAGAATGTCGGATTTGGAGATATGATATCTTGTAGAATGTCGGATGTGGAGTTATGATATCTTGTAGAATGTCAGGTTGGAGACATGATATCTTGTAGAATGTCGGATGTGGAGATATGATATCTTGTAGAATGTCAGGTTGGAGATATGATATCTTGTAGAATGTCAGGTTGGAGATATGATATCTTGTAGAATGTCGGATTTGGAGATATGATATCTTGTAGAATGTCAGGTTGGAGATATGATATCTTGTAGAATGTCAGGTTGGAGATATGATATCTTGTAGAATGTCAGGTTGGAGATATGATATCTTGTAGAATGTCAGGTTGGAGATATGATATCTTGTAGAATGTCAAGTTGGAGATATGATATCTTGTAGAATGTCAGGTTGGAGATATGATATCTTGTAGAATGTCGGATTTGGAGATATGATGTCTTGTAGAATGTCGGATTTGGAGATATGATATCTTGTAGAATGTCGGGTTGGAGATATGATATCTTGTAGAATGTCGGATTTGGAGATATGATATCTTGTAGAATGTCAGGTTGGAGATATGATATCTTGTAGAATGTCGGATTTGGAGATATGATATCTTGTAGAATGTCAGGTTGGAGATATGATATCTTGTAGAATGTCGGATTTGGAGATATGATATCTTGTAGAATGTCGGGTTGGAGATATGATATCTTGTAGAATGTCAGATTTGGAGATATGATATCTTGTAGAATGTCAGGTTGGAGATATTATATCTTGTAGAATGTCGGATTTGGAGATATAATATCTTGTAGAATGTCAGGTTGGAGATATGATATCTTGTAGAATGTCGGATTTGGAGATATGATGTCTTGTAGAATGTCGGATTTGGAGATATGATATCTTGTAGAATGTCGGGTTGGAGATATGATATCTTGTAGAATGTCGGATTTGGAGATATGATATCTTGTAGAATGTCAGGTTGGAGATATGATATCTTGTAGAATGTCGGATTTGGAGATATGATATCTTGTAGAATGTCGGGTTGGAGATATGATATCTTGTAGAATGTCAGATTTGGAGATATGATATCTAGTAGAATGTCAGGTTGGAGATATTATATCTTGTAGAATGTCGGATTTGGAGATATAATATCTTGTAGAATGTCAGGTTGGAGATATGATATCTTGTAGAATGTCGGATTTGGAGATATGATGTCTTGTAGAATGTCGGATTTGGAGATATGATATCTTGTAGAATGTCAGGTTGGAGATATGATATCTTGTAGAATGTCGGATTTGGAAATATGATATCTTGTAGAATGTCAGGTTGGAGATATGATATCTTGTAGAATGTCGGATTTGGAGATATGATATCTTGTAGAATGTCAGGTTGGAGATATGATATCTTGTAGAATGTCGGATTTGGAGATATGATATCTTGTAGAATGTCGGATGTGGAGTTATGATATCTTGTAGAATGTCAGGTTGGAGACATGATATCTTGTAGAATGTCGGATGTGGAGATATGATATCTTGTAGAATGTCAGGTTGGAGATATGATATCTTGTAGAATGTCAGGTTGGAGATATGATATCTTGTAGAATGTCGGATTTGGAGATATGATATCTTGTAGAATGTCAGGTTGGAGATATGATATCTTGTAGAATGTCAGGTTGGAGATATGATATCTTGTAGAATGTCAGGTTGGAGATATGATATCTTGTAGAATGTCAGGTTGGAGATATGATATCTTGTAGAATGTCAAGTTGGAGATATGATATCTTGTAGAATGTCAGGTTGGAGATATGATATCTTGTAGAATGTCGGATTTGGAGATATGATATCTTGTAGAATGTCGGGTTGGAGATATGATATCTTGTAGAATGTCAGATTTGGAGATATGATATCTTGTAGAATGTCAGGTTGGAGATATTATATCTTGTAGAATGTCGGATTTGGAGATATAATATCTTGTAGAATGTCGGATTTGGAGATATGATATCTTGTAGAATGTCAGGTTGGAGATATGATATCTTGTAGAATGTCGGATTTGGAGATATGATGTCTTGTAGAATGTCGGATTTGGAGATATGATATCTTGTAGAATGTCGTGTTGGAGATATGATATCTTGTAGAATGTCGGATTTGGAGATATGATATCTTGTAGAATGTCAGGTTGGAGATATGATATCTTGTAGAATGTCGGATTTGGAGATATAGTATATTGTAGAATGTCAGGTTGGAGATATGATATCTTGTAGAATTTCGGATTTGGAGATATGATATCTTGTAGAATGTCAGGTTGGAGATATGATATCTTGTAGAATGTCAGGTTGGAGATATGATATCTTGTAGAATGTCGGATTTGGAGATATGATATATTGTAGAATGTCAGGTTGGAGATATGATATCTTGTAGAATGTCAGGTTGGAGATATGATATCTTGTAGAATGTCAGGTTGGAGATATGATATCTTGTAGAATGTCAGGTTGGAGATATGATATCTTGTAGAATGTCGGATTTGGAGGTATGATATCTTGTAGAATGTCAGGTTTGAGATATGATATCTTGTAGAATGTCGGATTTTTTTTAGACATGATATCTTGTAGAATGTCAGGTTTGAGATATGATATCTTGTAGAATGTCAGGTTGGAGATATGATATCTTGTAGAATGTCAGGTTTGAGATATGATATCTTGTAGAATGTCAGGCTGGAGATATGATATCTTGTAGAATATCCGATTTGGAGATATGATATCTTGTAGAATGTCAGGTTGGAGATATGATATCTTGTAGAATGTCAGGTTGGAGATATGATATCTTGTAGAATGTCAGGTTGGAGATATGATATCTTGTAGAATGTCAGGTTGGAGGTATGATATCTTGTAGAATGTCGGATTTGGTGATATGATATCTTGTAGAATGTCAGGTTGGAGATATGATATCTTGTAGAATGTCAGGTTGGAGATATGATATCTTGTAGAATGTCAGGTTGGAGATATGATATCTTGTAGAATGTCAGGTTGGAGATATGATATCTTGTAGAATGTCAGGTTGGAGATATGATATCTTGTAGAATGTCAGATTGGAGATATGATATCTTGTAGAAAGTCAGGTTGGAGATATGATATCTTGTAGAATGTCAGGTTGGATATATGATATCTTGTAGAATGTCAGGTTGGAGATATGATATCTTGTAGAATGTCAGGTTGGAGATATGATATCTTGTAGAATGTCAGGTTGGAGATATGATATCTTATAGAATGTCAGGTTGGAGATATGATATCTTGTAGAATGTCAGGTTGGAGGTATGATATCTTGTAGAATGTCGGATGTGGAGATATGATATCTTGTAGAATGTCAGGTTGGAGATATGATATCTTGTAGAATGTCGGATTTGGAGATATGATGTCTTGTAGAATGTCGGATTTGGAGATATGATATCTTGTAGAATGTCGTGTTGGAGATATGATATCTTGTAGAATGTCGGATTTGGAGATATGATATCTTGTAGAATGTCGGATTTGGAGATATGATATCTTGTAGAATGTCGGATTTGGAGATATAGTATATTGTAGAATGTCAGGTTGGAGATATGATATCTTGTAGAATTTCGGATTTGGAGATATGATATCTTGTAGAATGTCAGGTTGGAGATATGATATCTTGTAGAATGTCAGGTTGGAGATATGATATCTTGTAGAATGTCGGATTTGGAGATATGATATCTTGTAGAATGTCAGGTTGGAGATATGATATCTTGTAGAATGTCAGGTTGGAGATATGATATCTTGTAGAATGTCAGGTTGGAGATATGATATCTTGTAGAATGTCAGGTTGGAGATATGATATCTTGTAGAATGTCGGATTTGGAGGTATGATATCTTGTAGAATGTCAGGTTTGAGATATGATATCTTGTAGAATGTCGGATTTGGAGATATGATATCTTGTAGAATGTCAGGTTTGAGATATGATATCTTGTAGAATGTCAGGTTGGAGATATGATATCTTGTAGAATGTCAGGTTTGAGATATGATATCTTGTAGAATGTCAGGCTGGAGATATGATATCTTGTAGAATATCGGATTTGGAGATATGATATCTTGTAGAATGTCAGGTTGGAGATATGATATCTTGTAGAATGTCAGGTTGGAGATATGATATCTTGTAGAATGTCAGGTTTGAGATATGATATCTTGTAGAATGTCGGATTTGGAGATATGATATCTTGTAGAATGTCAGGTTGGAGATATGATATCTTGTAGAATGTCGGATTTGGAGATATGATATCTTGTAGAATGTCAGGTTGGAGATATGATATCTTGTAGAATGTCAGGTTGGAGGTATGATATCTTGTAGAATGTCGGATTTGGTGATATGATATCTTGTAGAATGTCAGGTTGGAGATATGATATCTTGTAGAATGTCAGGTTGGAGATATGATATCTTGTAGAATGTCAGGTTGGAGATATGATATCTTGTAGAATGTCAGGTTGGAGATATGATATCTTGTAGAATGTCGGATTTGGAGATATGATATCTTGTAGAATGTCAGGTTGGAGATATGATATCTTGTAGAATGTCGGATTTGAAGATATGATATCTTGTAGAATGTCAGGCTGGAGATATGCTATCGTGTAGAATGTCAGGTTGGAGATATGATATCTTGTAGAATGTCGGTATTTGTCTTCTTCTTGGCTCACGACATTCTAAGACTTTTTCTTATTCTGCAGCATTTACGTTTCTAGCGCAGATAGTGTTTTTTTTTTTTCTTTTTCTTTTCCATGCTGTGCAGCTTAGATGATCATGTCTGTCTATACTCTTCTGTTTCATGAACTGCCAATCTTCTTATAGTACATGCCGTGTGACTTTGATAAGCATGTCTGTCTACAGTCTTCTGCCTCGCATACTGCCGATCATTTTTGATACTGATTAACCTCCACACCGTGATGTCAAACTGTCCAGCGGTATCTCTCTTAGCCTCCCCCTGACTCTCTTTCTCTCCAACCTTCCAATTGTAACTACATACTCCATCTTTCTCCTTCTCGTGACATGCCCAAAGAATGTGGACTACTGATCCGGGTAATCAGTTATCTAACGAAACACAATCAAACACAGTGGTTTAAGAAAAACTGGGAATGAAAAGAGAGTTAATGAAAGAAATAAAACAGAGGCAAGTGAAATATCCTGGCCACATTAAAAGACATAATTTTGTGTTGCGTATCCCTTACGGGACGTTGCAGTCAAGACCAGCATTATTCAGCTTCTGTTGATGTACTAGGCAGGTGTTACGTTCAGTAGTTTGCCATTGCTTTCTGAACGACCGGCTCCCATACCAGCACGTTATAACACAACGCGACGCGGTCTGCTGCACAAATCGGTCGCAGCTGAGCTTCGAACACCTGGTACCCGGCTCACGAACAGCGTTCGCAAGCATTTAGCCACGGAGCCGGCTAAAAGACATAATACATTTATCAAAAACAATACTGGAGGTAAGGTTTAAGGCAACCGAGCAAGTGGTAGACAACGATACAAGTGAGAAGGTAACATCAAGACATGGACGAACAGCGATCTGACAGAGCGAACAATCAAGACGAGAGACAGATAGTGTTGGAGATCCATTGCAGCCAACCTTCACTATGGAAATGGCACCTTTAGATTAATTGATTGAATCAGTTCTCTGTTTGGGTTAACCTCATTCAAGATACCATCATTGCACATTCTATTCATCCTTGCTTTCTCATCATTCGTCTACGAAACCACAGTTCCTAACTTTCGTCATATTTCCTCAATTACCTGTTAATTAATTATCCATGATTCGATTCCGTACATCATAATTGGCTCAATATGGCTCTTAAGAATTCTTTTCCTCATGTCGATTAACAAGGATTTTGTTAATTAGAGATTGCCAAAAGTTCCATATCTCGCACTTGAATATTGCCACATAAAAGATGCATAATTTCAAAAAAATCTACTTTATTTTTTGTCTGCTGGTGTTGTAACGTAGTTTGTTAATACTGTTTAATCTCTGCATTTCTATAGCCCATCAATGTCTGGATTCTGTTGAAGAGTCCCAATTGGTCTTGATTATGAAGCTAAAATATTCTAAGTGTGATCTTTTCAACAAAGACCTAAATCTTTGCTTTATTGACCACACAAAGGCTTTCGATAAAGTAAGACATGTCAACATGGTAAAGATGCTTGCAGATCTACAAATTAATGGGAAGGACCTTAGACTTGTAAACAACATATATTGGAAACAACAAGCTGCCATAAGGATTGATAATGAAGTAGGTCAATATCAGCCTATTAAGAGAGAGGTGAGACAGGGATGTGTAATGTCTCCAGATCACCCACGTTACGTTAATTACAAGCACCTCTGAGGTCGGAGTGGGTTCGCCTGATGGCGAGGGACACTGTTAATAGGGAAAACTAATCCACACGCACAATTCAGTCCAGCACTGCTAGAAGTAGTGTGTATTTACTACTCTTGAGTTCAAAGCCAGCGAGCGCAAAACAACCCCCCCCCCCCCCCCCCAAAAAAAAAAAAAAAAAAAAACATACAAACAAACAAAAACAAACAAGTGAATCGGTACAATTATCTCGGACCAGTCGTAACATCTGATGGAAGATGCCTTGAAAATATTAGAACAAGAATCACCATGGCGAAGGTAGACTTCTGCTAGATGGATAACATACTGACCAATTTTTTTTTTTAAATATCATTTACAACGAGAAAAAGAGTGTTGAGGTGCTACATAGAACTTGTGCTTTTGTATGGATGTGAAGCGTGGACAATGAGCAGACAAGCTGAAAAACATCTGATTGCTGTGGAAATGTGGTTTCTGAGGAAAATGCAAAGAATACTATGGACAGACATAAAAGCCAATGACCATGTCCTACAAGAAACAAATGAAAATCGTAAACTGATTAGAGAAATTATACGTAGACAGTCAACATTGTTTGGTCAGTTACGGGAAGAATTACATTGGAGAACTTGGTGACAACTGGCAAAATCGAAGGAAGAGAATAAGGGAAAGCCAGAGAAGTAAATACCTGGATGGCTTGGTCACGTGGTATGGTCGAGACAAGAACACTGTGCTGATCCACGACTTTGGTGATCGAGTTAGATAGCGAAACATGTCCGTCCATGCTTATCAGCATGGCACATGATGATTATATTTTCATTATCTCCATTGTTAATTACGATGTTTGGTTGACATTTTGTCTATGAACATTATTAATCAGAAAAGAGGTTTTATCTTCGCTGTGTTTATTACAGATATGATTAATCTTCTAATTCCCAGCACTATTTGAAAAGAGGGCTGTCATAAGATAACCCATCAGTTTATTTAAATAGAATGTACGAGTATGCTTGACGTTATCAACTTGGTCTGATCCCAAATACAAATTGTGACAATTCTGTTTAAGGCAAATTGACATTATATTCACTAGCCGAAGTGGCAAGTGAGATAATTTATTTATTCAATTAAAAGCTGTGTTTGCCGTCTCCGACGTTCTCTTGTGCCACATACGGATAGTGACGATTTAGTTTAGGCCAAATTGGCATCATTGTCAATGGGTAAGCTGGCAATTGAGACAATCTTTGTCAATAAAAGGCTTAAGTTTGGCGCCTACGAAGTGAACATATCTGCCTATTAAAACAAAGGATCCCCTACTCGGGGCTAGGAATATCAAAGCAGCCATTATATGTTAGGATCTCGTGTTCAAACAATCTTGACGTTTTAATCCCATAAAAAAAATTTAACATAATACAAGATAACATTCCACAATACCACCAGATGTGTTTTTGGAAAGCATTGTAAGCAAAGCAAGTATTTCATGTTATTCTAACTTACCCGTACATGCTTCCTAACATACACCCATGTGACATGAAAACTAAATCCCATACTCTACAGTAATATCATTGCTATTTTATGTGGGGAAAAAGACCATAAACCGCTACATAAAAGCCAATCAACCATTAATATATATATATATATATATATATATATATATATATATATATATATATATATATATATATATATATATATATAAGAGAATGTTTGTGTCTTTGTTTGTGTCTTTGTGTGTCCTTTATGCGTTCCTGATCGGTCCATCCGATTGAGATGAAATTTTCTACAGATGTTCTTCTCATTCCCGCGCAGTCAACTGGCATAGTTATTTACTTTAAAATCAAAAAGATTTTCCTCCAGCACGAAAGAAAATGGCACGAACTTTAAAAACAGATGAATAAATGTTCCACCATCTTCAAGGGAACTCACTCTCTGATTAAACCAGAAATTAGTTAGGAACAGTTGTTGTTCTCACTCGCGTGGATGCAACTGAAATAGTTAGTTTAAAATCAATTTTTAATTTTTGGGAACGGGAACGGGAGCAGGGGCCGAATATGAATTAAATGAGACGCTACCCGCCAGGTACTGGGCGAAGTCGGGCCGGGTCGTCTAGTTTGCCAATATAAATAGATTTGAAAATGTCGATCAAAATGGGTCACATTCTACAAATCTCTTTTCAGTTCACTCAGTCCAACCTGAATTAATTGACGTGCCCTAACACCCACTAAGTCTGAGGGTGATTGTATTCATTTACCCATTAGAATTTCAAATTACCCTGCATCCAATCCAATCTACGAGTATCTCTGGCAGCGTGGATCAATTCGTATGCTGACTCCCTCCCGTGCTATATCACAAGACTGCCTGGAATCTTCTCCCGCTGTCTTCCTCTATCTCTCTTTCCGGAAATCTTTCCGGTTGTCACGACATGTTACAGTTGTTGTCTTCTCATATTATTACAAAAAATGATGACTGCCTCTTTCTAATGTTTTTGATACGTTGTCTTTAAAATACATATAACATATATAGACAACATATGTAAAGAAACTAGCCAAGCAGAGACAGCAAGAATACTGCATGACGAGAACACAGAAGAAGAACCATCTGCAAATCTAACCATTAGAGAACTCCTGATTGCGGACGACCAAGCACTAATAGCAAAATCAGAAGCTGAATTACAAGACCACATGAATAGTCTAAACGAAATGTGTAGGGAACATAACATGAAAATTAGCACAAGCAAAACAGAGGTAATGACTATAACTAAAGAAGAACAAACAACAACAATTCACCTAAACGAACATCCTTGAAACATGTAAAGAGTTTCAAGTACCTAGGAAGTATAATATCATCAAATGGCAGATCGGAAGACGAGATCGAAAATAGGTGCAATAAGGCAAACCAACTCATTGGACAAATGGCACCAATACTAAAGAACAATCATGTATCAATAACTACTAAGAAGCACTTTACAACACAATCTTCCTACCAACTGTATGCTACAAATGCCAAACCTGGACAATGACAGAAAAAGAGAAAAGAAAAATCACAACAACAGAAATGAGGTTCCTGAGAAGAATACTCAACGTATCAATAAGAGATAAGATCAGAAATGAAGAAATCAGGACTAAAGTGGGGGTTATAGCTGCACTAGATTTTATTAGAAAGCAGCAAGTCAAATGGTTTGGCCATGCAAGTAGGTTACCAGTCAACAGCATGCCACAACAAGCAATGATGTACAGACATGATGGAAACAGAGGAAGAGGCCGACCATGTAAATGTTGGACGGAGGGAATAGCAGAATCCATGGGAATGTCGATACATGAAGCCCATAATCGGGCACTCTCACGAAGTTTATACTTCACCTCGACACCGCAAGGTACAACATGATGAGATGACAGTCTTTAAAATAACAAAAAACACCTCAAAACCATATCTCCAAAACTTCGGAGGATTTTTTCGCCTGTTTATTATTGTCCAGAATTCGGAGCCGTGTGTTAAAATTGGTTCTATGTAATATACAAGAACTCTTTTTCTAGCTTTCAAGGACAGTGACTTATTGCACAAAGCGTTCTTCAATTGATAGAATGCAATTTTTGCTTGCTCTATTCTGCTTTATATCTCCGTGGTGTATCTTCCATCTGATGTTATCATTGTGTCTGACTGGCACCTTGCCGTCTTGGCAGACGATACTTTGTAAAATAGAGTTGTACCTCTTCATAACTCAAAGCCTGGGCTGAATTTAGAGACCATGTGTTGCCCATAAAGCACGATCCCTCTCTCGGCCTGCCTAGTTTACTCGAGAGGGAAGGTAACATCAATATGTCTAAAACAAGACAAGCTTCAGAAGCTACCGGATCAGCAAAGCAATACTTAAAAAGTCCGCCTGTTGGAGCTTCCATCCTAGACCAGTTGCCGACCAAGGCTTAGGGCCTGGTCTGCCCTGCCATGACATTTAGTCTTTAGGTTATATTTCCTCGCAATAGGGTAAGGCTTGTACCCTCCCAATTGCACGACTCCGCCCGAAGTCGTTGGCACAATGTGGGGTGTCGGATTTGGTGATCGCTGCCCAACATTTGGCGCTAACAGAAAGCAGGTAGAACCGTCTACTGTCATACGATAGCTTAGTCATATCTGACTAAGACCTAACATCGCAACATTCGGTGCTAACAGAAAGCAAGTAGTGCCGTCTACTGTCATACGGTAGCTCGGTCATACCTGACTAAGACCAAACATTCAGCGCTAACAGAAAGCAGGTAGTACCGTCTAATTGTCATACGGTAGCTCAGTCATATCTGACTCGTGAGGGCTGGTCTGGTTCGCAAGATCAGTCCCGCTTCTAGCGTTCGTTGTCTCGGATGGCTGTGTGAGGTGCACCAAACTGGTATCCTCCCAGCCTACGCAAGTTAGCGAAGCGGGCATTTCGAGAATGTAACCGCATCGTGCAGCCAGGGTCGTGGTTTGAGCGGGCAAAAGAGCAAATTTGTACGACCGTTCGACAAAGTCTCGATAAGCGCCCACTCTCTCTCTCGATGAGTAGTGGGCCTGCAGTCAGTAAGCTGGTATAGCTTTTCGGTCAGTCCTGCCGGCGTCGCTTGAAAGCTCGTCGCTAGGCGTCCAGTGGTTTTGCATGTATCACCTTGTACCGGGAGGGCGCGCTTTAGCGATGCTACTCTTGGCCTGCGTGTGCGTGAATAGTCCGTTCGACAGATATCCGATTGATACTGCCAGTAGTCATATGCATTGTGAACTGATAAGGCTCAGCCGAAGATTTGTTCGTAGCTTAGACGAGCAACATCTTCTGTAGGCAGAATCTCGTTGGCCGCATGTGTGTGTGGTCTGTTCTGGCGGTCAGTCGATCTATCTGACTAATATCTGGTTGATCCTATCAGTATTAATACGCTTGTCGCTTGTCACTACCCTTGTCTTAAAGCTGAAAATTAAAGGAATTGACGGAAGGACCGTTTGCACGAGGCTCTAGGCTACCATTTGTATTTGAGATCCAATATATACAGGGATAACTGGCCTGTGGCAGCCTAACCTCCACTGCATCTGTGTCCGTCTCCAGTCATCTTGCCATGCTCGCCACTGGAACCAGATGGACGCAGACGAGAGAGTGAGGTCGACGGAGTTGCGCACCACTTCCTCACTATAATCCAAACTAAAACTCAAGTCATTAGTTCTTCATCAAATCAAAAAATGCAATGAATGAATGGTCCTCATCATTCTAGATGGACGAACATCCATATCTGACTAAGACCTGACAGCCCATGTACCCAGATATCTGAATTTCTGCACTATTTACTGAGACTGGTACGCCTCGGTGGCCCTTTGGCTAACATACTAGCCTGTCTGTCCTGTCTCAATGTAGACGGATTATTTACTTTGACCAGGACATTCATGTGGACCCTGTCTAAAATTGGTACCTGGAAATGGCATGGGATGTAAAGGAGGTCCGGACGATATTGACCCCATCAGCCCCCGACAGCCAATATGTTATTTTGAAATATGTGTTTAGCATCATTTGCCCACTGCGTGTTTGGAGAGTGAAAGAGTCCGTTATTGTACTTTTTTTTGTGTGCATATCCTTTACAGGACATCGCTGTCAACATCAGCATCTTTCAGCTGTATGTTGATTTCTTGGCAAGATTACGCTCAGTAGTTTGCCATTGCTTTCTGAGCGGCCGGCTCAGTTATCCCGCAAGTCACCAGCGGGGGTCGAATCGCTCCCAGCTCTCGCCCTGCTACGAGACTCTGCGTGATAAACGGGATTACGGGGAAAGTGTTGTAACCCCTCGGCCAGAGAGACCGGCGTTACTGTACATACATACAAAGAATCTGGTTTGCTCTGATTAAAGTCAGGAAATGTCAGGAATGAACAGGCCTGGTTACCTAGGCAAATATACCCAGCTACTAGATATTGCAAAAGCATGAAGTGTACGTGGAAAACAATGGGAAATATTGCATTAATTAACCGAAGATACTCATCACCGATATTGCATAGGCATGTCTACGTGGAAAGCAAGGGGGAATTTCTACATTATTTAGCCGAAGGTACCCATCACTGATATTGCATATGCATGTGTTGGTGGAAAGCAAGGTGAAACTTCAACATTATTTAGCTGAAGATACTCATCACTTATGAAGGATTGAGGGTCATGCAAGTTGAACCATGTCAAATGAAAAAAAAACATCTTCCCGGTGCGACATTGAACCCATGACCATGGTGCGATAAGGCGAGTTATCAGCCACTGCACTATCGCCCCAGGTTCGTACTTATTCGACCACATCTGCTGAATGACATCCTGTAACTTGTTTCTAAGTGGTCGTGCACTGACAAGAAAACCCACGAGGCAGCCGGGAGTTCCGTACTCTCATTTATTTCACTATCCCAGCAACACACTGTCCCGAAATACAAAGAAAACAAAACGGATCTTTCAGACTAAAATATTCATGCCTAATTACTCCCACAAACAGGCGTATCTGATTTAGATGTACTCGCTAGAATTTCAATTTTCAAATCCTGTCTAACCAAACTTGTTTTGTAGAATGTCTAGATTGGATTGGATGTGGGGTAATTTGAAATTCTAATGGGTAATGAATACAATCACTCGCAGACTAAGTGGGTGTTAGAGAACGTCAATTAATCCAGGTTGGACTGGGTGAAATGAAATGTCATTTGTAGAATGTGACACATTTTGATCGACATTTTCAAATCTATTTTATATAGACCATGATGGCAGATTGGTAGTGGGTTGGCTTAACGTTAAAGCGGTTTATGTTCAGTCCCCATTCAATATGTTTTATTTGCGGAGTATGAGATTAAAAGCTGTCACGTCACGTGGGCTGCATGGTAGGAAGAATGAACTGGTCAGTTAGAATAACATGAAATATTCGCTTAGAATAAAATGAAATACTCGCTTAGAATAACATGAAATACTCGCTTAGAATATCATGAAATATTGTACTCGCTTAGAATAACATAAAACACTTGCTTTGGTTAGTGTTTGCCGAAAATCAAATCTGGTGGCATCGTGGAATGTTATGTTGTATTATGTTATGTTATGTTAATTACCTTATGTTGTATAATGTTATGTTATGTTAATTACGTCATGTTCTATTATGTTACAGCATGTTCTGTAAATGTCTACTCATTTTTCTCATTGTACAGAGAACATATAATGAGATCGCCAGACAATATGTCAGGGAACGTGGTTGGTTGACATAATATAAATAAACTACGTTATGCTGATGACACCGTCTTGATAGCAACAAGTCAGACTGAACTACAGGAACTGATAGATACTGTGGTTGTAGAGCGTGAAAATATAATGGCCATAGCTTGAATAATAGAAAGACAGAAGTCACAGTGATATTGAAGAAACAGATTGTGTCTAAATGTGCAATTAAAGTAAACGACGTTAGTTAGTTAGTTAGTTAGTCGTAGTTCCAACCTCATAGCAACGGGTTGTCCCCATTATGCTCCGTTCCTGTGCCAGTGAATATCGCACAAAACGCTCCCCACTGCCCAATGTGAAAAGTGGAAAGGACAGGAGTCTCGACAAACAACAGCCCGCACAGATACACTGTGCATAATGCCACCGCCAGAATGTCAACACAATAGTCCCCAACGAAACACCCAGTTCATCTCTGATGGAATCGGCAGTCATTTTCCCATCTGGATGTTTCCTAGATGTTCACCCACACAGTCCACGAAAATACAGTTCAGCGTCGATGGCAGTGGCAGTCAACCAAAAGCCCAGCAGCCACGCATTTCTGCATAAGGCAAAAACCGGTCAACTCTGGGACATAGCCATCTACCATCACTCCGAACATGCAGTCACGTTCCAAAAAACCTCGGGCGTTATTTTAGGGCAGGTGAAGAAGTTCAGATATCTGTGCATATGGATCACATCAGATGGAAGATACATCACTGAGAACATAATAGGACAAACAAAAAATTCATGCTAACATATGAAGAACATTTTGTGTAATAATTCCTAGTCCTTGAAAGATAGAAAAAGAGTTCTTGCATGTTACATAGAACCAGTTTTTGCATACGGCTGCAAATCCTGGACAATTAGTAAACAGGCAACAAAATCCCAGGAAGCCATGGAGATATGGTTTTATAGAAGAATGCTGAAAATTAATTGGACAACCAAAATGAGCAATCTGGACATTTGGAGGGAAGCTAAGTTGAAAATACAACTTATCACAAACATGAAGAAGCAGTCATCATATTTTGGCAACATTATGAGAAGACAACAACTGGAACATGTTGTGACAACCGGACAAATTTGTGGAAAAGAGATAGAGGAAGACAGCGAGAAAAAATTCTTCACAGTCTTGTGTCATGGCAGGGAAGGGAGTCAACACACGAATTGATCCATGACGTCGGAGATTGTAATTTGTGGAGAGGCATGATCACCCACGCAGGCCAGCAAGACACAGGATGATGATGATGATGATGATGATGATAATGATGATGATGATGATGATAATGATGATGATGATGATGATGATGATGATGATGATGATAATGATGATGATGATGATGATGATGATGATGTTCTGTATTGGCATGTTATGTTATGTTATCTTTTGTTATGCTATAGTATGTTATCTATTGTTAAGCTATCTTTTTTTTAATCTTATCTTTCGTAATGTTATCTTATGTTATATTTTGTTTGTTATCTTGTGCTATGTTATCTTTTGTTAAGTTATCTTTTGTCATATTGTATTATCTTATGTAACGTTATCTTATGCTATTTTATCTTACATTATGTTATCTTACGTTACGTTATCTTATGTCATATTATGTTATGTTATGCTATATTATTTTAAGTTCGCTTATGTTATGTTATCCTATATCATGTTGTGGATTATTCAAAGGTATTTGACTGTGCACAACGTCAAAATTTGGGAAATCATGAGGAACATGGGCTTTCCATCACATGTAATACAACTCATAAGAATGCTCTATCTAGACCAACAAGCAGCAGTTAGAATAGATGGCGAGACATCAAATTGGTTTGAAATCAAACAAGGAGTCCGTCAGGGATGTGTGCTGTCCCCCTATTTGTTTAACCTGTACGCCGAAAATATAATGAGAAATGTAAGAGATGATATAAACAGGGAGCTATATGATGCCCTAAATATCGGTGGTCTTGACATACCAGAGATTCTGTATGCTGATGATACAATATTGCTATCAACAACACAGAATGGTATAGAAAACCTAATAGCCTCAACCTAATTGAATAGTGAAAACCACAACTTACATCTTAACATAGCAAAAACAAAGATAATGCATACAGATAAAACTACTATGGAGAAAGAAATACATGTTAATTAGGAAAAATTGGAGATGGTGGACAATTTTCAATATCTTGGGTCATTGATTGCCAACAACGGTGACAAAATGAAAGAAATTAAACGACGACTATCAATTGCTCTTCAAAGACTAAAACAACTGAATAAATTATGGAGTAGGGCAGACAGAACAACAAAAATTAGATTTTTAAGAGCATGTACCTTTCCCATTGCAACATACGCCTGTGAGACCTGGACACTTACTAAACAAGCTGAACAGCGCATAAATGCCTCTGAATATAAATGTTATAGACGAGTTCTAAGAATATCTTGGGTAAAGAAAAGAACAAATGCATCAATGCTTCAAGAGCTGAATATTGAAGAAGGTTGGCTATTAAAGACGATTCAAAAAAAAGAAAATTGAAAAATTTTGATCACTTGAAACGTGACGAAAGTTTGGAGAGAACAATAATGGAGGGGTATATGCCCGGGAAGAGAGGAAGAGGAATGCCAAAGAGAAGATGCGTGCAGGATGTGGCGGATGATCTCCAGATGGGCGTATCGGACGCGGAACATCTTGCTTATGATCGAGAGGTTTTCCGGAAGGTTGTTATGGGAGCGAGTTTCTGCAAAGGACATGCTACTGAATGAATTAATATCATGTTATGTTATATCATGTTATCGTATGTTAGGATGCATTTGGTTACGTTACGTCATATTATACTATGTTATGTAATGGTATGCTATGCTATGTTATGTTATGCTTTACTTTGCTTTATTATGTTATATTATGTTATGTTATGTTATGTTATGTTATGTTTGTGTAATACTCTGTTTTATTGAATGGTTCTTTTAAATAGCCCTTCGCGAATTGATTTTCTGAAGCCAAATCTGGAGTTTCTTGGAGGGACTTATATGTTGGATGGCAACCTTGTCTGCTATTGGCGTTGGGCGGCTAATAATAGATTTCTTTCTATTTATAATCCATTCCAAAAATGAAATTCCCGGTTCATTTTACCTGGCAAAGATGTGCTAGCTCGAAGTGAAATCGACTGATTTAATTTTGTGAAGACAGATCGATGGATATTTGTCAATATTTTGCTGCGGTATCACAAGCAGAGAAACTACCAGAAAATTATCCTTGGGAAATCTGCTTGTTCGATGATGTGTTGTGTTGGCAGCCTATAATGGTGAAATATGACGTTTGTACATTGCAATATCACACCGCGTACATTTGTCTTGTTCGGAGTCTGCGTTGTAGCAGATGAAATTTGTTTTAGATTTTGTGAATGTTTGATTATCAATGTTGTTGTTTGCCATCATCTTCTGCGTCTGTTGCAGCTTTTTTCTTCTTCCTACCTTTCTGAATTAATACTGCTGCAGCTGCTGCTACTACTATTACCACAACCACTACCATTACTACTATTACTATTACCACTACCACTGCCATTACTACTACTGCTATTCCAACCACCAACTCTACTACTACTACTACTACTACTACTACTACTACTACTACTATTACTACTACTACTACTACTACTACTACTACTAGTAGTAGTAGTAGTAGTAGTACTTCTACTACTACTACTACTAGTAGTAGTAGTAGTAGTAGTAGTAGTAGTAGTAGTAGTAGTAGTAGTAGTAGTAGTAGTAGTAGTAGTAGTAGTAGTGGTAGTAGTAGTAGTAGTACTTTTAACACAACCACCACTACTAATACTGACTGATTAACTGGCACCATGCCGTCTTGACAGACGATAGTTTGTAAAATGGACTTATACCTCTCCATAACACAAAGCCTGGGCTGAGTTTAGAGACCATGTGTTGCCCATGTAGCATGACCCCTCTCTCGGTCTGCCTAGTTTACTCCAGAAGACAGGTAACACCAATACGTCTGGAATAAGACAAACCGCAGAAGCTGCCAGATCAGTAAAGCAATGCTCTAACTGTCCCACTGTCGGAGCTTCCATCCTAGACCAATTGCCCACCAAGGCTTAGAGCCTGGTCTACCCTGCCATGACATTTAGTCTTTACGTTGCATTTCCTTGCACCAGGATAAGGCTTGTACTCTATTAATTGAGCTCTTCTGTCGACGATGAACTGTGATTTTAGTGGCGGACTGCTGTGTTGGCATTCTGGCAGTGAACGTTTTCATGTATGCAGGTGCGTGCTGATGGTTTCACTGGCACAGGAACGGAGCATTATGGGGAGATCTTTTGTCATGACGTTGTAACAGCGACTATCTAACTTATTAACATACTCTTATACGTGATTCTATCTAGTATACCCTCTTATACTTGACTCATTCTCCCTGTGCGATGAAGTCAATCAATACCCACAACTGTATTAAATCTACGTTTATTTCACAGGATTACTACGTCAGACGAGCTGTCCAAAATGTCATAAGCCTGAGCAATCCACGAGTCCTGGAGAACCTGAGGTCAGTAGGATCATCCCGTTTTCTTGAGTCAATTTTGTTGTTGGTTCATTCTTGTATGTCTATTATCGTTTTTTTTTTTTTTTATGATAAACAATACTTATATGCCATTACTTTCAAAACAGTACTTTCCTGCGTGAGTTTAAACACAGTAGTCACAGGCAAAAGTTGCACAGTTTATTGCCTGGCACAATTCGTTGCATCTCATCAGTTAATTGCTATGTTTACGTGTATCTTCTACCGGGGTTATGCAGACAGAAATACTTCATAGTAACTCAGCGATTACCGTGGGGATAAAAAATGCTGGACATTCGAACAGTATCAGTATGTCTGCTACGTATTTCAGCCAAAATATTATCCATCCACTCACTTCATGTGATCTATAACTCTGCACCTGGCGAGATGCACCGAAACATTCCAGACACTAAATCGTGCAACCTATTGTGTGTGGCTTCTGTATATAAATTCACTAAGAGGACACATTGTTCTGAAAGCTCGTGCTGGTCATGAGGCGGGATTCGACCCATGAAACGGTCGGTTGCTTCATTTCTCAGAGAACTATATGGTACCCTTTGTAAGAGGTTGAGTCCACGTTGCAGCAGTGCGGGCATCAGAGAATCACGTAGTGCCTATGGTAATAGGTTGGTTCCAAACTGGGACAGTGCGGCCATCAGGGAATCACGTAGTGCCTATGGTAATAGGTTGGTTCCAAACTGGGACAGTGCGGCCATCAGGGAATCACGTAGTGCCTATGGTAATAGGTTGGTTCCAAACTGGGACAGTGCGGCCATCAGGGAATCACGTAGTGCCTATGGTAATAGGTTGGTTCCAAACTGGGACAGTGCGGTCATCAGAGAATCACGTAGTGCCTATGGTAATAGGTTGGTTCCAAACTGGGACAGTGCGGTCATCAGGGAATCACGTAGTGCCTATGGTAATAGGTTGGTTCCAAACTGGGACAGTGCGGTCATCAGAGAATCACGTAGTGCCTATGGTAATAGGTTGGTTCCAAACTGGGACAGTGCGGGCATCAGAGAATCACGTAGTGCCTATGGTAATAGGTTGGTTCCAAACTGGGACAGTGCGGTCATCAGGGAATCACGTAGTGCCTATGGTAATAGGTTGGTTCCAAACTGGGACAGTGCGGTCATCAGGGAATCACGTAGTGCCTATGGTAATAGGTTGGTTCCAAACTGGGACAGTGCGGTCATCAGGGAATCACGTAGTGCATATGGTAATAGGTTGGTTCCAAACTGGGACAGTGCGGTCATCAGGGAATCACGTAGTGCCTATGGTAATAGGTTGGTTCCAAACTGGGACAGTGCGGTCATCAGGGAATCACGTAGTGCCTATGGTAATAGGTTGGTTCCAAACTGGGACAGTGCGGGCATCAGAGAATCACGTAGTGCCTATGGTAATAGGTTGGTTCCAAACTGGGACAGTGCGGTCATCAGGGAATCACGTAGTGCCTATGGTAATAGGTTGGTTCCAAACTGGGACAGTGCGGGCATCAGAGAATCACGTAGTGCCTATGGTAATAGGTTGGTTCCAAACTGGGACAGTGCGGGCATCAGAGAATCACGTAGTGCCTATGGTAATAGGTTGGTTCCAAACTGGGACAGTGCGGTCATCAGAGAATCACGTAGTGCCTATGGTAATAGGTTGGTTCCAAACTGGGACCAATCAGAGAATTCTGCCTCAGTGGGAATTTGAACACGCTACCATGGTGCATGAAAAATCGAACACTCTAGTTTGGGAGGGTGGGAGGAAAGTGTCACACAAAGCATGGACTCCATAGCTCCAGCGGCTTCTTTTCGGTAAATATTTCTTTACTAGTTTGATGAATGGAGTCCCTTTACATTTTCCATTATTCATTTATACTCTGTATTTTAGCTATTGCATTGTACCTAAATTTAACAGTTACTCTGTATTGTTCTTGAATTTCTGTATCTACTTTCAGAACCTCTTTATTAAGTCTCACGTTCTTAACCATTTTTTTCCTCATCTCTTTAATCTTACATTATTTGTCCACATAGTAGTACATGATCACTATTACAGTCAGCACCCGGCATCGTCTTTACATTAATTAAAGCATTTCTAAATCTTTTATTAATAAGTATGTAGTCAATTTTGTTGCGTATTTTCTTATCAGGGCTTTCCCATTTGTATAGTCGTCTTTTATGGTGTTTAAACCATGTGTTTCCAGGGATGTCCATGGGACATAATTTACATCGTGTGGTAATTTATGCATGTCGCATCCCATCCCGTCCCATGGGACGTTCCCATAGGATTCCCACGGGAATAACATTCTCATGGCCAAGCCTGGCAGGCTTGTCCATGGGACATGTTTTTCTGTCCCATCCAATGGTAATTTATGCCTGTCCCATCCCGTCCCATCCCATCCCTACACTATTCAGAAAATCCTCCTTTTTTCCCATGGGATTCCCATAGCCAAGCTGGCCAGTTATCATATCATTGATATTTGCCCATTGTATTAGTTTTTCTCCTCTTTCATTTCTTGTATCTAAACCATAATTCCCCAATACATCCTACATTTTCCCCTTTCCTACTTTTGCATTAAAATCTCCAAGTATTATTTTTATTTATTGTGATCCAATTTGTGCCATCGCCATTTCTATTTCATCGTAAAAGGGTTGTATTTCTTAATGACTACTGCTTGTTGTTGGTGCATACACATGTATAATATTTATATCTATTGGTTTGCCTTTGATTTTGACCATAATAATTCTATCTGACCTACACAAGTATCCATTAATTGACTTGGCTGTTTTTTCGTCACATATTATTCCTACATCTTTTTCACGTGTATCCCCTCCAGAATAAATTATTGTGTGGTTGTCGGCTTTAATTTTGCCGATCCCTTCCATCTCACTTACGCCTAGTATACTTATTTTCATGCTTAGAACATTGTTCAGTTTTCCCAGGTCATTTAGTGTTCTAACGTCACATGTTCCTACTCTAAATTTTTTTTAGTTTAGTTATAGTTTTGCCATCAGCAGCTGGATGACGGTCTGGTGTCACCTGTGGCTCATGACTGTCTCTACCGGACGAGGATGTCCTAAGACAGCCATTAACGTCGTTCTCTAACTCTGAAATATGTTTTGCCATGAAGTCTTGGGAAGATAATGTGGTGGTTTCCCCTTGTCTTCCACATCCACATGATGGTCTTTTACCTCTGCCTTTGACAGTCAATTCTGACTGTAAGTACAGCTGCCGAGTTGTCTACTTATTCCGGTGGATACTCGGTCCCCAGGTATGCTTTAGCCACACCGTGGTGTGTTTCTCATACTCTACCACGGGGAGTTGCGGTTGGGATTTTCCCTTCCTAAAGTTATGGTCTATGATGGTCCAAACTCTCCAGTACTTCACATGTGTGTATTCTGTTAACATAGAAAGTCCAATAGTTGGAAGAATAAAACGATTAAATAAATTAAACATAAACATGGTATTAACATTTTAATATGAGTAATCATTAATAATTATTAATCAGAATCATCAGTAAATTAATGGGACTTTGTCAGGCCACTTTCAGCTTACACATCTTCTGAAAGCACGGGTGTGTAAGCATATGCGTCTTCTATGTGGACTTAAACCAGCTTTCACGTGTGAGAAAATAAAAGTTCATTTTTAATACCATCATATTCTGTATTTTGTTTCACTTACCGTGCCATTGAAAATCATTCCACATGCCACACTTGGCAGCTGGTGCAGAGAATCAAATATGAAACGGGTCACAGCGACCGCAGATAAGGACGGTTTTGGCGTGTAGCTAATTAGCTAATCAGCTAGCAGGAGGACCAGCCACCATCCACGTCCTTCCACTGCTGTACGAAGTGATGAAGCTCTTATGGGTTAGCCCTGATTGCAGTGTCTTGATTCTTCACCATAATCATAATCAAAAACGAATGCCCATCTAGGCTTAGCTGAGACAGTTAAAGTGTACGTGCATTTCTAGTTTGGGCGTCCAAATGGAGTCATTATAGCTCCTTGCTGAAAATGTACTGTAGATTTGTAGAGTTGAGTTAATAAACGACATCACAGCACTCAGGACCATTCCCGCACACGCCCCGTCCCATCGTTCAACAGCCAGCGAAGAGTCATATTGCTAATGGTTCCAACTGCCAGTTTATTGTAATAATAACTTACTTTTATAGACACCGCTCAGTGGCCAGAGTCTGATTGCATTAGATTATATTTATCTATGGCCTATTCTTGCCCCTTTTCCCCACTTGTTTTCTCTTGGTCTAAGTGAAGGATATGGTTTCTTTATTTATTCAATCAGGCAGGGAGATTTGCTCGCAGCAGACGAGCAATATCTCCGGCGGACCTACTGTCGTTGGTCGCGGGAGCCGCACGAATCAGGCGGGGAGTCTGGTGGTAGTACACGCTTACAAGGTCCAGACACTTGCGTTTGACAGGTGTACGCGCCCAGCACCCAGTGGTCCGGGCGCCTATACGACCCTTACCTGCGGGATTTGACTGAACGCCTCTAAGTCAAATCCCAAGAGTTTAGGGTCTGGCCATCGCTCGTCTCCTGCTCGTTGAGGCGAGGTCTCGGAGGTTTGACGCTGAGACGCCAGCGTCTGCAGACTACCTTGTTCCAGACGTATTGGTTATCCTTCCTCTGGATCAAACAAGGCAATGCCGAGAGAGGGAACATGTCGTTTTGGCACCACATGTTCTCTGAAGCTCTGCCCAGACATTGTGAGATGGAATTTTGGCCAAATTCCAATCCACATACTTTGGTCTGTCAAGACTGCAATGTGCCACTCACAGTATTGATTGCAGACAATGAACAGGATCTACAACATTTAGTAGATGCGGTTATTGTACACAGTTAACTACTAGGGTTAGAATTAGATTGTAAGAAGACACAGATTATGTTTGTCACTAAGAAGAAAGAAATACCACAATGTAATATACAAGTAATGAGAATGTTGTTAAACAAGTGAATCCAGGTCAAAATGTCCGAATGGATAAGAACGCGTGTTCTTAAACCTCTGGTGTACTGCTGCTGAGGTAAGGAGTTCACCCCCCCCCCCCTTTCACCAGTCAGTTGGACTTGTTGACTTCCCGTCCTTGACTTGGAGACGTAAATTACAAGTACCTCAGAAATCGTAATGGGTTCGGCTGATGCCAAGAGACACTGGTAATAGCGACAGCGAATTGATACGCAAATATCAACCCAGTGCACTAGAAGTTGTAGCACATAAATGAGTTAAAGCAAGTGAATGCAACAACAAACAGAACCGACTACTTTATATTCTTGGCAGAATCCTGTAGTCCCGTCGGGTTCGAATCCAAGTTTTCCCCCAGTTTTCAATGTTAATATTGTCTACGGCGATCTTGTATCTCTTCTTCTTTCTGTTACTTCTATGAGTGTCGGCCAGTGCCTGCACATTTATCTCTTCTTTCTGTTACTTCTATGAGTGACGGCCAGTGCCTGCACATTTATCTCTTCTTCTTTCTGTTACTTCTATGAGTGTCGGCCAATGCCTGCACATTTATCTCTTCTTTCTGTTACTTCTATGAGTGTCGGCCAGTGCCTGCACATTTATCTCTTCTTTCTGTTACTTCTATGAGTGTCGGCCAATGCCTGCACATTTATCTCTTCTTCTTTCTGTTACTTCTATGAGTGTCGGTCAGTGCCTGCACATTTATCTCTTCTTCTTTCTGTTACTTCTATGAGTGTCGGCCAGTGCCTGCACATTTATCTCTTCTTTCTGTTACTTCTATGAGTGTCGGCCAATGCCTGCACATTTATCTCTTCTTCTTTCTGTTACTTATATGAGTGTCGGCCAGTGCCTGCACATTTATCTCTTCTTTCTGTTACTTCTATGAGTGTCGGCCAGTGCCTGCACATTTATCTCTTCTTTCTGTTACTTCTATGAGTGTCGGCCAATGCCTGCACATTTATCTCTTCTTCTTTCTGTTACTTCTATGAGTGTCGGCCAATGCCTGCACATTTATCTCTTCTTCTTTCTGTTACTTCTATGAGTGTCGGCCAATGCCGGCACATTTATCTCTTCTTCTTTCTGTTACTTCTATGTGTCTCGGCCAATGCCTGCACATTTATCTCTTCTTTCTGTTACTTCTATGAGTGTCGGCCAATGCCTGCACATTTATCTCTTCTTTCTGTTACTTCTATGAGTGTCGGCCAATGCCTGCACATTTATCTCTTCTTCTTTCTGTTACTTCTATGTGCGTCGGCCAATGCCTGCACATTTATCTCTTCTTCTTTCTGTTACTTCTATGTGTGTCGGCCAATGCCTGCACATTTATCTCTTCTTTCTGTTACTTCCATGAGTGTCGGCCAATGCCTGCACATTTATCTCTTCTTCTTTCTGTTACTTCTATGTGTCTCGGCCAATGCCTGCACATTTATCTCTTCTTTCTGTTACTTCTATGAGTGTCGGCCAATGCCTGCACATTTATCTCTTCTTTCTGTTACTTCTTTGAGTGTCGGCCAATGCCTGCACATTTATCTCTTCTTCTTACAGTTACTTCTACGTGTGTCGGCCAATGCCTGCACATTTATCTCTTCTTTCTGTGACTTCTATGAGTGTCGGCCAATGCCTGCACATTTATCTCTTCTTCTTTCTGTTACTTCTATGAGTGTCGGCCAATGCCTGCACATTTATCTCTTCTTTCTGTTACTTCTATGAGTGTCGGCCAATGCCTGCACATTTATCTCTTCTTACTGTTACTTCTATGAGTATCGGCCAATGCCTGCACATTTATCTCTTCTTCTTTCTGTTACTTCTATGAGTGTCGGCCAATGCCTGCATATTTATCTCTTCTTACTGTTACTTCTATGAGTGTCGGCCAATGCCTGCACATTTATCTCTTCTTACTGTTACTTCTATGAGTGTCGGCCAATGCCTGCACATTTATCTCTTCTTTCTGTTACTTCTATGAGTGTCGGCCAATGCCTGCACATTTATCTCTTCTTTCTGTTACTTCTATGAGTGTCGGCCAATGCCTGCACATTTATCTCTTCTTCTTTCTGTTACTTCTATGTGTGTCGGCCAATGCCTGCACATTTATCTCTTCTTCTTTTTGTTACTTCTATGTGTGTCGGCCAATGCCTGCACATTTATCTCTTCTTACTGTTACTTCTATGAGTGTCGGCCAGTGCCTGCACATTTATCTCTTCTTCTTTCTGTTACTTCTATGAGTGTCGGCCAATGCCTGCACATTTATCTCTTCTTTCTGTTACTTCTATGAGTGTCGGCCAATGCCTGCACATTATGTCTAATACTCTAAAGATGCCCGCTCCGTGGTGAAGGCGTTACGGACGCAGTTTGTAATCCCGTATACCCGCGTTCGAAACACAGCTTTGGGTGAATTGACAGCAGACCGCCTTGCGTTGGACTTTTACGAAATTGTATGGGTGCCGGTTGTTCATAAACCAATGGCAAACGACTGAACGTAAACTTGCCAAGAGGTCACACCAGCAAAAATGCTGGTGTTGACTGCGACGTCCTATGAAGGATATGCAACTAACTTATTTTTAACTCTAATGATATGTTTATTTATTTATCTCTTTCTCACTCTCTCACTCATAGGAACGAATCCAGCCAGCTTTTTGCTGATGAACATTTGCAGAGGTCATTCAGTGATCACAGCCGGCGACATGAACCAATCAGCGACGAGGACATTCTAGACATGGCCTTGAAAGCTTCAGAGGGATTAGGTGAGACCACGTGATTTCAGATCGGTGGATGGAAGAGAATAAATGGGCATGTCTGTCTTGATCGAGGGAAATCAAATGTATGACGAAGTACATCATCAGAATTTTATTATTATTATTATTATTATTATTATTATTATTTATTATTATTATTATTTATTATTATTATTATTGTTATTATTATCAACGTCATCAAGTGTCATCTCCACATGCAATGTCGGATGCAATGAGCCATCATCATCTTCTGTCCTGTGCATTTATTAGCTCATTCGGACAGGCTGCTTTCAGCTCATATCTTGATGGAGTACACTAAAATACTAACAGACTTCTACAGTCGAAAGTTCAACTTTATTGCACCAGGCATGACCGCATTTGGCTCTGTCTCTTTGTACAGAAAGGGAAGCCTCTTGCCGAGAACATCGTACGAAGCACGAACTCCATGTGGGAAGCCAAAGAAGAATAGTGAACCAACACAGCACTGATGTTGTCATCGATACTCGCGGGGAGAGATCCTGAGGAGAGGATCTGGGCACTTATGGACTAATAGTTCAACGTACAATGAAGATTAGGATGAGGTACAATGATTGTTGATTGACGAGGTAGCAATGTTTCCTTCACAGGTTTGAGGTATTTCATTGCCAACAGTAGCAAACCGTAACAGTAGCTAGGGCAGTGGTTCTCAACCGGTGGGGAATTCCCCCCTCCCCCTCCCCCCAGGGGGCAATTTTAAGGTTTCCATGGAAGGGGGGGGGGAATTAAGATTATTTCAAGATTGCGTTAATACAAAAACAGATTACTTGATATTGTTTTTCCCTCCATACGTTACGGTTCTGTACTCTTCACCCTTCTAAAATTCATTTTATAAAGTAAGTAGACCCAAAAATCCTGTTTTATGTAGACGTGTAGACTTGTTTTAGTATGTGCTATTAAATTTAGCTTCCATTATTACGTATTCTGTGGGGGGGGGGATTTTTAAGTAGGAAATACGGAAGGGGGGGGGGATGACGTTCTGAAAATATGGTGAAAGGGGGGGGGGGGCACGGGCCAAATTTTTAGGTACGAAATACGAAAAAGGGGGGGGGGGGAGGGTGACGTTCTGAAAATATGGTGAAGGCGGGCACGGGCCAAAAAAGATTGAGAACCACTGAGCTAGAGGGTATGAAGTGACAGGCGACAAGATAGAGGACTGATTGTAAAATGACAAATCCATGTAAAATAAGATGAAAATTAGTTGCATGTCCTTTACACGAATTCGCAATAAAACCCCTACATTTCTTAATTGTTTGTGATTTGTATGTTTATTTGTAGTAGTTCTGAATTGTTTTCTAACCGACCAACACTCATACCATTAGTAACACTTAGTACAAGATGGTCTGCTTCGAAATCGCCTGCAAGTGATTCATGTTCACAACCCCTTCATCGCAGAAGCTGGGTGTATAAAATAAGGCAAGGTAATTACCTTCCGCCAATCTCCTTGGCGAAGGGGTTACAGACGCGGTTCGTATTTCCTCTTACCTGCGTTCGAAATACAGCTGCAACCGATTTGGCAACAGACCGTGTTGAGCTTGGTTTTAACGTGTTGGTATGGTAGCCGGTCGTTAAGAAAGCAATGGCAAACTAATTAACGTAAACTTGCCAAGACATCAACAACTGCAGTAAAATGCTGATGTTAACAGCGATGTCCCGTAAATAGGATATGCAAAAACAAAAACAAAAACAAACAAACAAATTATTGTCCATGCCACCCAGACCCCGTGGTACATGGCCCTAGACCCATGTGTTCTCACTGAACTGTACCACTGAAATCATCATCACCACTTGCCGATAAACCTGGGCTGTCATGTTTCGTCATCTCACACCATCACCAGAGTCGTGGATCAGCTCCGTGTTCCTGTCTCGACCATGCCACGCGGCAAAGCCATCCAGGTATTTACTTCTCTGCCTTCCCCTTGTTCTTTTACCCTCAGCCTTCCCATTTGTCACTAAGTTCCCCAGTTTATTTCTTCTCATAACGTGCCCAAAAACAAACCTGATTGTCTACGTCTAATTTCTCTAATCAGTTTACTGTTTTCATTTGTTTCTTGTAGGACTTGGTCATTGATGTTTTTTTTTTTTTTTTGTTGTCTCTCTGTGGTATGCTTTGCCATTTATATAACGCAACTACCTGTTTCTTACGACCCCAGGTATGGAACAGGAGCAGGTGTTGCGTGCGATGGGGCGGGATTACTTCAAGCTGTGTCTGGCTGACTACGGAAAAGTGCTCAGGCTGTTGGGCAGCAACCTGCTGGAGTTCTTTAGCAACATCGATGGTCTGCAGGACCAGGTGAGTCGTGTGCGTGTGTGTGTGTGTGTGCTCATGAGACAGAGAAAAGGCATTCAGGCAGACACACAGGCATACAAACTGACAAGTGAAAAGACAAAGAATTAGACAAGACAAGTATATATACAGGCCTGCAGGCGGGCACACAGACAAACCAGCAGACGGAATGACCGACAGACAAACCGGCACAAAACAACGAACAGACAAACAGACCCATAAAGAAGGAACAGACATGACAGACTGACAATCATACAGAAAAACATATATACAAGACAGACAAAAGGCATTCTGCAAGATGAATCTACTGAGTAAATATGTATACGAGGGCGAGTCAATAAGTAAATCACAAAGTTCTGTGGGATGGCAGGTAAATGTAGTTGGTGTTTTCTACAGGTGTCATTATGTGACAGCAACATCGAACTTTATATTTCCGTTCGTCAGGTGGCGCTAGGTGTCTCATGTGCATGCGCAGCACATAAATAAAATGGCGACTGTACTTACGGAGTGTACAACCAAAGAGCTACGTGCTGTTGTGCGTGTTTTTGTTTTTTTTTTGTAGTTTGTTTTCGGGGGGGGGGGGGCAAAAGGACTGTCTGCAAAGGACATTTATAAGGAAATGCTTCCTGTTTATGCTGACAAATATTTGTCCCGTAGCGCGGTGCATAGCTGGGTAGAAAGATTTTCGCAGGGTCGTGAATGACGCCGAAGTTGAATGTGAAGTTAAAACGTGGTTTAGAAAACAGAGCACGCAGTTCTATGCAGCCGGTATGGGAGGACTGATAAAACGATGGGATAAGTGCATCAATGTTGGTGGAAATTATGTTGAGAAATAAAGGGACAATGTATGTATAAATATAAACTTGTTTCAAGTCGTTATCATATTTAGTTATTTTTCCTACAGGCATTTGTGACTTATTTATTGACTTCCTTTCGTACATATATAATGCTATATACAGACGCTTCGCGGCTAAAGCAGTAAGACAAGATAAGAGTATGATATACAAACAATCAGATAGACAGAGTGATCAATTAACAAACTTGAAACAGTGGGGACATGGCAACGCATAATTTCGAAATGCAACAATAAATGCACAGTAACAACTAGTGATGCTGAATGAGTGAATGAAAAATATATACGAAGCCATACGCCTGGAGAAGCAACAAATGTAATATCATTACAGAACACAGTTTTGTCAAGTGACTACTTTCTTTCTTTCTTTCTTTGTATTCTTTCTTTCTTTCTTTCTTTCTTTCTATTCTTTCTCTCTTTCTTTCTTTCTTTCTTTCTTTCTTTCTTTCTTTCTTTCTTTGTTTCTTTCTTTCTTTCTTCTTCTTCTTCGATCTGATACGAGAGCAAGAGGGATCCCGAGAAGAAAATGGATTGACGACAACAAAGACATTGTACAACCACACAGAATGACACTATCCAGTGCCACTCATCGGCCCCTAGAACCTCAACTATTCATCTCCAAGACGCTTCACAGAACAGTGGAAAATATTGATGATGATGATGATGATGATGATGATGATGATGATGATGATGATGATGATGATGATGATGATGACGATGATGATGATGATTGTCAACAGACTCTAACCCAATACAAAGAGTATCTTGTATCTATACGCTTAGTTCCTATCGTTTGGTGGAGCTGTTTGCGTGTTCCAACGACCTCACGAGCCATGCCGACGATAGCACAGCTACTGGTAGAGTCTCCCATGTCTGACAGGTCAAGGGATAGGAGCCAGACGAAAAGACACATAAACCCACTCACTGCCTTATAGGTAGACTGGGGACAGTCAAAGGCTAGAGAAAGCAACCCCGAAGTACAATTCTTGTGGAAGTCGCATGACTCCGCCACAGGTTTGACCAAACAGTGCACAGCAATTAACTTTATGATGTCAAATATATAGGGTGTATTTTTAATATCTGTGCAGCGTTTGAAAATATCGCCGGTCCAAGTTTTGTATTCACCCTCTGTAAAGTTCATGCAACATAATAGGTAAATACAAAACTTGGACCGACAATATTTTCAAACACTGCACAGTCAGTAAAAATACACTGTGTACTAGCCGGTTCTGTGACGAAGGTGATAGGAACGCGATTTATAATCCCGCATAGTGCGTTCGAAACATAGTAGCGGGATAAATGGTAGCAGACCGCCTTGTGCTAGTTTTCATACAATGGTATGCGTGCCGGTCGTTCAGAAAGCAATGACAAACTGCTGAACATAAATGTGCCCAGAAATCACTAGCAGCCAAAACATGATGGGTCTGACTACGACGCTCTTTAAAAGATATGCAGCTAATTTTTGTATATACATTTTCAAGTGATTGTTGTTGAAATTAACCACGTGTTTTTACTGGATGCTCTAGTTACAGGATTATTCCCGCTTCCAGGGACAGCAACCCCCGTCTTTCAGGTGTGAGTGGAAGAAAGAGAATCTCACCCTTCACTACTATTCACCCCGTCGTGGCATCCTGAGTTTTGTCGCTGGGACAGTCGAAGGCGTAGCCAACTTCCTTTACAACAGCGACCTCAAGCTGGAGATCTCCCCGAGCAAAGACCACACTTCCCCCCACCACATATTCTACATCGCTGCCACCAGCAACAACAACGAACGCCATATATCGGTCTTGTTTCCACATCGCACCAACATGTCTTCAAACCCACGTGACCTGAAGATCGGCGTGCGCACCTTCTGTGCGTGTTTTCCCTTTCACGTCATCGTTGATGAAAATTTGCATATCACACAGCTCGGTACAACCCTGGCTAAAATGATTACACCCAATGTTTCCACCAAAGGGAAGCATCTGTCAACCTACTTCGATGTTCTGAAACCACAGGTTAAGTTCAGCTGGTCTTCTCTACTCTCTAGGGTCAATTCAAGTTTTGTGGTGCGCACTAAAGGATTGTCGAATCACCGTCTCTCTGATGTAAGTTGTTCCCTTGTTGTTGTTTTCTTCTTAATTGTATCTGTTGATTGTTAAACGCTTTTGAATTGGGTGTCTCCCTGGCGAAGTGGTTACCGCGCCGGCCTAGCGATTCGAATGACGTGTGTTCGATTCCGGGCTGTATAGTTGGGTTCACGAGTGCAATGTTCTCGGAGACTTCTGATGGTTCGTCGCTGGAGCTGCGGAGTTCGTGCTTTGTGTGAAGCTTTCGGCAGATCACCCTAAGGAAAGAAGCCGAGCCATGTGGGATAAAATTCGGAGCAATGAAATCGATTCTCTTGACTTTATAAACTCGCTTTTAAAGTGAAAATAAAGCACATCGGGTGTTCCTCTTAACGGATTAAATTCAAGTTGTACAAACAAAAACATTGTTCTGTAGCAGATTCATGTTAGGAGCCTGAAATGTGACCGGGACATCACATTTGTAGGCTTGAATACACGCAGGAATGGGTGGCCAATCTTTTCCTGACTTAGCAGGCGACGAGCACAGACGTTAAAGCCTCGTCATGGCATTATTAGCGCAGTTTTTTTATCAACGTCGCTTTTTTTTTTTTTTTTAGCATATCCTTTTACAGGACTTAGCTGTCAACACCAGCATCTTTCAGCTGTATGTTGATCTCTTGGCAAGATTACGCTCAGTAGTTTGCCATTGCTTTCTGAGCGGCCGGCTCACATACCCCGTAAGTTACCGATGCGGTTCGAACCACTGCTGATTTGAACCGTCATCACATTACCTGACGAGAGTATACGAGATTACGGAGAAAAGTCATAACCTCTAAGCCACGAAGCCGGCTATCAACGTCGCTAACAATCCCAATTAGGTGAAAGACGATTATATGAGAACACCAATTAGGCAAGACAGAACAAAACCGTGAGCTGTGTGTGTGTGAAGTGTGGACAATGAGCAGACAAGCTGAAAAACATCTGATGACTGTGGAAATGTGGTTTCTAAGGAAAATGCAAAGAATACCATGGACAGACAGAAAGACCAATGAACAAGTCCTTCAAGAAACAAATGAAGATCGTAAACTGATTAGAGACATTAGATGTAGACAGTAAAAATTTTTGGGGCATGACTTGGAGAACTTGGTGACGACTGGCAAGATCGAAGGAAAGAGACCTAGGAGAAGACCAAGAAGTAAATACCTGGATGGCTTGGCCATGTGGCATGGTCGAGACAGGAACATGGAGCTGATCCATGACTCTGGTGATCGAGTGAGATGGCAAAACATGACCGCCCACGCTTATCGGCATGGCACGCGATGGATGGATGTGTGTGTACAATATTACGAAATACATCACTTGCATGCTGACTGATTTGGACTTTAATATAGTCATAACTTTAATATAGTCAGAACTTTAATATAGTCAGAGCTTTAATATAGTCAGAAATTTAATATAGTCATAACTTTAATATAGTCAGAACTTTAATATAGTCAGAGCTTTAATATAGTCAGAAATTTAATATAGTCAGAACTTTAATATAGTCAGAACTTTAATATAGTCAGAACTTTAATATAGTCAGAACTTTAATATAGTCAGAACTTTAATATAGTCAAAACTTTAATGAAGTCAACGTTAATAAAGTCAGAACTTTAATATAGTCAGAACTTTATTATAGTCAGAACTTTAATATAGTTAGACAGTCAAGTACCCGTCTACCCGCCTTACGGAACATCAGGTATATGGTGCTACAGCTATATTTGTATAGACCAATTACGGGTGGTTTGGCCATGAGAGGGAAGACGAGAACTTTCAATCAAGTAGCGGTGGGAACGATTAGTAGTATTAAAATAGTATTGGTAGATTGCCTATGGACAAGGGGCAGGTGGTCGAGCGCCCGACAGACCAGGTGGAGAAAGCCGGGGAATAGATTGAGAACCCGTATATGGAGAGAATGATATCGCGGGAGATTGGCAGGAATTCTGGAATAATCTCAAACCTGAGAAGGAAGACAAGGATAACCTTCAATCTGATCGTGGTGGGAACGGTTAGTAGTATGACTCTTCGCTGGATGTTGAACGAGTGGACGAGCGCGTATGGGAGTGTCCTGAGTGCAGTGATGTCGGTTCTTAACTCAACTCAACTCAACTCAACTCAACTCAAGTACTTCCCATGATATTCTTGCCACCCATTTTAGTCTGGGTCAATCTGAAAACCCAGGTCAAATTTTAAAAATCCGAAATCGCCAGTTGCGGATCGAACCCAAGACTTCTGGACAGGCGTGTGATTAGCCACTACGCCACCGAGGAAGCATTGTTATAGTAGGCGACATAGATTCACAGTTACTGATCTACACTTATAGAAGTATAGGAATTAAGAAATGATCAGAAAACACACCAGGCAATATAATGCTATAGTCTTACTGCGATTTGAATCGACCTCTATATTCTGGACCACTCTGCTGATGATATCCTCCATGCCTCCGTCTCAGTCCATTCAGCTTCATGTCTCTCAATCTGTCTCTATCTGGCAGTCTGTCTGTCTGTCTGTCTGTCTGTCTGTCTGTCTATCTGTCTGTCTGTCTGTCTGTCTGTCTGTCTGTCTGTCTGTCTGTCTGTGTCAGTCTCTGTTTGTCTCAGTGTGTCTCAGTCTGTCTCTGTCTGTGTCTGTCTCTGTCTGTCGATGTCTGTCTATGTCTGTGTCTGCCTCTTCAACGATTGATCCTACTTTCGTCACGATGCTCTTCACTTCCCCCGGGACTATGCTGCAAATTAACACATCTAGACTAATATCTTTAGTGTGCTACTAAGAATGAACAAACGAACGATTGAACTTTATTTTCACAGGGTTATAAATTGGACACACAGGCCAGTCTTACATTCGTCCTTTCCGACCACCCATATTGCGTACATCAATAATATATTGTGTGTGTTACATTCACATAGACAACATGTCAACTGAATACTGTTAAATCTTAAAATTAAATTTGCATATTTCCATGTTATGAGACAGGCAGGCGTGCAGACAGACACACACACACACACACACACACATACACACATTCATACATATATCCATCATTTACACAAACTCAACTCTCAAGGTTATACACTCACTGAATAATTCACAATTGCACACTCCCTCCCATACACATATACCCACCCACAATCATACACACATTTAACACATATTTACTCATACATGCATACTTTCTCTCTCTCTCTCTCTCTCTCTCTCTCTCTCTCTCTCTCTCTCTCTCTCTCACACACACACACACACACACACACACACGTACACACACACACACACACAACCATACATCCTCATTCATACATAAAGCAACACACACATACGCTTCGAACAGAATTAACAAACATAATAACATATTATGTTTTGATATACAGTGCAAACTGCTTAAGACGATTTCGGATGTGGCGAATTTCTTTTGTGAATAACAGCATTGTATTGTACGTTGTAAATGTAATACTATATGCTATAACTCTTATAAGAGGAATTTCTGATAAGAAGAACTTTTTCTTGGGTCCTAGGTGAGTTCGCCTTATCAGGTCCGTACTGGTTCTGATTAAGTATCTGCTGTGCCAATATATTTCATTTGATTATCTTGTCAAGTGTTGCGGAACGTCTGCCCGAGAGGGTAGAACTCCCTTTCGGGTTCGAATCCCCGGTAAGTCGATGTCTTTAAAACCTTAACCTGCACAGTTCGCGGCGACTGCACTGGCCAGGCAGCCTTAATTCCTCAGGCTAAAGACCCACCTGTTCTAAACAGAATGTATTATAGGCAGTAATGACAGTTTGTGACTGAGTTGCTTCTGTTGTCGTTAAAGTAAATTTGCTTGTCCATGTTGCTCTTAAGTATTTCATGTTCTCATGATGTCATCTGTATTGGCCAGAACTTGGAGCTGAAAGGGCAGATGCTGTTTCTACAAGAGACCAATTCGCTGTTGTTCCTGGGCTCACCCAGTGTGGAGAAGCTGGAGGAACTCATTGGCAAAGGCATCTACATCTCTGACATCCCGATTCACGACGCCACGCGTGACGTCATCCTCGTGGGCGAGCAGACTAAAGCACAGGTAGGTAGGTAGGTAGGTAGGTAGGTACCTGGGAAAGATAGTCTGACAAAACTGTGTCTGTTTGTCTTTATCTCTGTATGTGTGGGTTTTTTCTTTCAGTCTCGACTTATTTTTTTTTTCTTCTTGCTATTTATTTCTTCTTTTCTCGCTTTATCCTTCTTCTTCTTCTTCTTCTTCTTCTTCTTCTTCTTCTTCTTCTTCTTCTTCTTCTTCTTCTTCTTCTTCTTCTTCTTCTTCTTCTCTTCTTCTTCTTCTTCTTCTTCTTCTTCTTCTTCTTCTTCTTCTGCTCATTTTTCTTCTTGGCCATATTATGAAAAAAAAAATAAACTTGAAAACCAAGTGACAACTGGCAAAGCTGATTGTAAAAGACAAAAACAAAGTGATAAAGCCAAAGATGGCTTGGTCATAAGCCGTAATCGGAATAAGGAAGTAGACCAGATCCAAGACACTGGTGATGGTGTAGGAAAACGAACCAGGATCAAACGATACAATGATGATGAACATGCTGATAATGATTGTTAGTCGTTAGTCTTTAGTGGCGGTTCCAACTTCACAGCACATGGTCACCCCATAATGTTCCGTTCCTGTGCCAGTGAATATCATTCACAATGCTCCTCATTGTCCCATGTGAAAAGTGGAACAGATAGCGTACCCGATGAACGAACAGCACGCATAAGCATACATGCATGAAGCCGCTGTCAGAATGCTAACACAACAATCTGCAACTAAAATTACAGTTCATCGTTGATAGAAGCGACAGTCACTAGAAAACCAGCAGTTGCACACACATTACTGCATAAGGCAAAACCAGCTAGTTCAGTAACCGGCTGACCGCCATTTTTCAGAACATGCAGTTCACACTACAAACAACCGCGAGCGGATGTAAAAGCATGCCACATTTTATAATGATAATGTAGATGATAATGCTATGATTTTGATGGTAGTGATTATGATGATAATGATGATCATGATGTTGATCATGCTATCGATAACAATTGTGATGCTGATAATATGATGATGATATTGATTATAACAGCAATGATGATAATAATAATAATAATAATGATTAGGAAGTTGATGATAAACAGGATTGTGATATCACCAGTTTAAGAACCATCGTCTTAACCACGCCATTTTCCAGATTTTTATCTAACTGCAAACCAAACTTTACATTCATAATCCCAAGAAAAAGAACAGCTTTGGCGGCAGACCTCGACTGCGAATTATGAATACTCCATTACATCTTTGAAAAGAACAAGTCGATGCTGTCCTATTTTACTCTGTGTAGTTGTTGACAAACTGTGTTTACCTTTTGTCTAACTCTTTCTTTGGTCTCGTTCTTCTTGACGTGTTAAAGTCGTCTGCCGTTAGAATTCTATCCCCAACACACACAGCCATGGGATTGAGGACTCCATTTTCAAGATGTATTTGTAATTTGAAGTTGGGTTTGCTTATCGACAGCGTTGTAATTAAAGTCCGCCGGTTGAAAGAGGCGTGGAATTCTGAAATGTTGATCTCTTGAAACCTTGAGCCGATGGAATGTAGAGATTTCCTTGTGTGAGAGGGACAATCTCTTCTTGACGACAATGTTCGATTACTTTTGTCTGATGTTAGCTACAAGGTCGTAGAATCGGGTAGATTTGAGTTAACAAACAGTCTTTCTATTCTTGGAAAGAGATATTCCCGATTTTACTAATAATATCCGACGATTCATCGTTTTATTTCCCCACTTGTTTGCTCACTCATTCATTAACTCACTTATTTGTTCGTTCGCTCACTAACTCGTTAGACCTCTCATTCACGCAATCACTCACTCAATAATGTATTCAGTCACACGCTTGCTAATTAGCTCACTCATTCACTCACTCACACACTGCTATTCCTCCATTCACTAACTCATGTATTTATTCATTCACTGACTCTTTTGATAATTCATTCATTCACTCACTAACTTATTCACTCCCTCACTCATTCACTCATAACTCATTAAGTCACTAAATAATTCACTCACTAAGGCATTCACTCACTAACTCATTCACTCATTAACTCCTTCACTCACTAACTCATTCACTCACTAACTAGTCCACTCGCTAACTCATTCACTCACTAACTCATTCACTCACTAACCCATTCACTCTCTAACCCATTCACTCACTAACTCACTCACTCACTAACTCATTCACTCACTAACTCATTCACTCACTAACTCATTTACTCACTAACTCATTTACTCACTAACTCATTCACTCACTAACTCATTCACTCACTAACTCATTCACTCACTAACTCATTCACTCGCTAACTCATTCACTCACTAACGCATTCATGCACTAACTCATTCACTCACTAATTAATTCACTAACTAACCCATTCACTCACTAACTCATTCACTAACTAACCCATTCACTCACTAACCCATTCACACACTAACTCATTCACTCACTAACTCATTTACTCACTAACTCATTCTTTCGATAACTCATTCACTCACTGACGCACACTAACTCATTCACTCACTAATTCATTCATTCGCTCACTAACTCATTCACTTACTAACTCATTCACTCACTAACTCGTTCACTCCCTAACGCATTCACTCATTAATTCATGTATTCATTCGCTCGCTCGCTCAGCGAGGCTCTTTAGACAGTTTACGGAGAGATTCCGTGGCAAAATAGTTACGCAGCCGGCCTCTCGTTCTATAGTACGAGGGTTCGATTCCGGGCCATGTCGTTCGATTCACGAATGCAATTTTCTCGGAGATTCATGGCGAGCCGTGGCTAGAGCCACGGAGTTCTTGCTTTGTGCGAAGCTTTCGGCAGGCCGCCTGCGGAGGCTGAAACCCGGTGCAATGAATTCGACCCTCTTTCCTTTTCAACCCTTTGTAAAGACAGGTTACTTTGTCGGCATACAGCTCAGAAGCTATAGGCGTTCGAATCCCAGCATAATGTTAGGATTTTGTATTTCCGAGAACCATTTACTTCTTATCGAGTTCTCTGGTGGTGCAGTGGCCAGCTCGCATGTCAGTGAACACGTTGGTGCCATGTTCGAATCTCCATTGAAGTGAATCTGTTACATTAACCTGGGCTTCCAGGTCTACTCTGTCGACAACTGGCACCAGAAGATATCTTGGGACGTTAAGGCGGTCAATGGGATATTGCCAGTATCACCCAACTGACAGTGTGCCACAACAGGCCATGATGTACAGACCACAGGGGACCAGAGGAAGAGGCGGGCCATGTGAACGATGGACAAAGTCCATAGGAATATCGATATATGAAGCCCATAAACGGGCACTCTCCCGCTGTTTGTACTTCACCTCGACACCACAAGATTCAAGAGGAACAAGATGAGATGACATGGTGAGATGAGATGATGAGGTGAGGCGAGATGATGCGATGGGAATAGAGAAGATGAGATAATGAGATGAGATGATATCATGGGATGAGATTATATGAAGAGATGAACTGATATGATGAGATGAGATGATGAGATGAGATTAGATAAGATCATGAGATGAGCTGAGATGCGTTGCAATGGTGAAATGAGATGATGAAATGAGATGAGACCCATAAGGTGTCGATTGGCTTATAAAGAATATAGTTTCAACATCATACACACAGAATGCCTCAAAACGTACACAATGGTCCTGTATCTTTTTTTGTTTCTTGGTTCTAATCATATAACGTATCCCCCTGATCTCTTGGACAGTGAGATGGGATACATATCTTTCTCAGATAATTGTGAAAAAACAAGAAGTTCCATGAGCAAGTTAAATAAACAGTTAGTTGCATGTCCTTTACAGGACGTCACAATCAACCCCAGCTTTTGCGGCCGTTTGTGAATTGTAAGGCAATTTTATCTTCAGTCGCTTGCCATTGATTTATGAACTGCCGTCGGTCATATCATTGTTAAAAATTAACGCAACGCTGTCTGCTTCCAAATCGCCTGCAACTATTATCGAACCCGGTATACCATTACATGTATTTTACGGTAGTGGGGTAATCTTTTAATTACTATCTTTACTTTACTGTAAAGAAGTACTCCTTTACTTTACTGTACTGAAGTAGTCATTATTTTACTTCCTTTAGCTTACTGTACTGAAGTAGTTCATTACTTTACTGTACTAAGTATCCCTCTACTTTAGTGTACTGAATTGAAGTAATCCTCTATTTACTTCCATTACTTTACTGTACTGAAGTAGTCCTTTAGTTTACTGTACTGAAGTAGTCCTTTAGGTTACTGGACTAAAGTAGTCCTTTAGTTTACTGTAATGGCGTAGTTCTTTACTTTACCGTACTGAAGAAATCATTTGCTTTTCCGTAATTAAGTAGTCCTTGACTTTACTGTACTGAAGTAGTCATTTACTTTACTGTATTGTACCTTCAGTTTACTGCACTGAAGTAGTTCTTTACTGAACATCAGTAAAGCCCTTTACTGTGCTTTCTTTACTTTACTGCACTTTACATTACATCCGTTATTGTAGATTACATCATCTTTATCTACAGGATGGACTGAAGAAACGAATGGAACAACTGAAGAAGAGTATCGAGACGGCCAGTAAAGCCGTGGACACGGAGAAACAGAAGAATGTTGACCTTCTGCTGGAGATATTCCCGCCCAAAATCGCACAGAAACTATGGAGAGGTGGGTGCATGGACATGTCAATGGGATATGGTTTCGTCAATGTTGTCCACAGTTATTTGCAACACTGGTGGTACGTTTAGTGATTGGTGGACATCTGGTAGTATGTTGAGTGATTGGTGGGCATCTGGTGGTATGTTGAGTGACTGGTGGACATCTAATGATTTTTGAGTGACTGGTGGGTATCTGGTGGTATGTTGAGTGACTGGCGGGCATCTGGTGGTATGTTGAGTGATTGGTGGGCATCTAGTGGTACGTTGAGTGACTTGTGGGCATCTGGTGGTACGCTGAGTGACTGGTGGACATCTAATGATATGTTGAGTGATTGGTGGGCATCTGGTGGTACGTTGAGTTACCGGTGGGCATCTAGTGGTACGTTGAGTTACCGGTGGGCATCTGGTGGTATGTTGAGTGACTGGTGGGCACCTGGTGGTGAAAAGCTCTACATGAAACTATGTATTAAAGTCACTGACCTGTATCTTGGTTGTGGAATTGAAACGTGTGTAGCTCAACGCCTTGTGTCTGGTCGATGATTCCATGTGGGTGGACAACAATAGGGGATGGCGTGGGAGAAGCTTATATTAGTGCACAGTGAAGATGCCTGAAAGAGAGCGTTGGAGGGAGACTCTCACACAGACATTTAATGCAACATTTGAACTTAATGATAATGATCATTTCCTAACTTTTGCTCGACGGCCTTGCTGAGTTGAGTTGAGTTGAGTGGAAGTGAATTTAGTCAAGAACCGATATCATAGCACTGAGAACCTTCCCATACACGCTCTGTGATGATCTGCAACAGCCAGCGAAAAGTCCTAATAATAATGGTATCAGTAGCAGTCTGATTATGTGACCTGCTGGTCTTTCCTGAGTGTCTGTGGATCTGTAGCATGACCTGGTCACATCCAAATAGGTCTTTCCCCAGATGGGAAGTTTCAGTACCGATCTTGCACGCCACACTGGCTTCGGAGCTTGGAGAAGAGAAATAGAGAACCGCTACACAGTGCCCGTGGAAATGATGCTTTGGTACCAGGTCGGGATAAAAGACACGGCACCAACTTGAGACACAATTACTATTGAAGGCATAGTTGACCTGAACGATAAATGCATAATCTTGATAATTAAAACACAGATTCCCAAACGATTTCAAGGTTAAAGATGAGAGGGTCGGCTTCATTGCATCGATTCACAAGCCGTCCTTCACTTTAAAATGCTGTTCATTGTCGAAAAATGCAGCTGTCCGAACAACCACAAGAAGCCTGCACAAGTATTGCCACATAAGGCAGCCGTCAGAGTGATAGAAACTAGGTGTCAGTCATTTTCTGAATGCTCACTTTACAAAACAGCCACCGTCGATACAAATAACACGCATTTCGAAAGAACATCACAGCTCATAGTGTAGCAGCAAGCACTCAACTCAACAGCAGGACGTCGAAACTGAGTTCTACACCATTTTGTGCCCGGAGATAATATTTATCCACGGCTTTGCGGCCTGCTTGTCTATTCGCCATGTAGTCAGGTATTTATAATATAAGAATATGAATTTCTATTAACGAATGGATGTGCATTTGTGTGAGTGTGTACGTGTACATTTACCCGATGTGTGACCTTGCAGGTGAGACAGTAGAGCCGATGACGGTTGAAGACGTCACCATGTTGTTCAGTGACATCGTGGGATTCACGGCCATCTGCAGCACGGCCACGCCCATGCAGGTGGTGGACATGCTAAACTCGTTGTACACGCACTTTGATGTCTATTGCGTGGACATTGACGTCTACAAGGTCAGTTAGTTAGCCAGTTACTCATTCAATTAGTTAGTTAGTCAGTCAGTCAGCCAGTCAGTCATTCATTCATTCATTCAGTCAGTCAGTCAGTTAGTTAGTTAGTCAGTAAGTCAGTCAGTCAGTCAGTTAGTTAATTGGTTTGTAAGATGATTCGTTGGTTGGTTGGTTGGTTAGTTGGTTGGTTGGTTGGTTGGTTAGTTAGTTAGCCAGTTACTCATTCAATTAGTTAGTCAGCCAGCCAGTCAGTCAGTCATTCATTCATTCATTCAGTCAGTCAGTCAGTTAGTTAGTTAGTCAGTCAGTCAGTCAGTCAGTTAATCAGGTAGTTAGTTAGTTAGTTAGTTAGTTAGTTAGTTAGTTAGTTAGTTAGTTAGTTAGTTAGTTAGTTAGTTAGTTAGTTAGTTAGTTGGTTGGTTGGTTAGTTAGCCAGTCATTCAATTTATCAGTCTGTCGTCACTTTTTTGTCTTTACCCAAGGAATTTATTTTCATAAATACGTATCCAGTATTCAGATCCAAGAGGATGGAAAACATTGTGTTACAATGTTTCAAAAATTATAGTGACAATTATAGTGTTTATGATCAGGATGCTAATGATGATAATGATGCTGACAGTAACCAAAACTTAAACAATTATGACGACGACGTAGTTGGGGTGATGGAAGATGGTGATAAGAAGGATAAGGATTGTGATGACGTTGATAATAACATGTGAATGATGAAGATGAGAAGTGACATTTGAATGCTGATAATGAAGATGAGAATGATGATGATCATGATCATGATGATCATGATGATCATGATGATGACCCTATACGACCTGATGTGAAATCTATCTTTCTTTGCTCCAGATTGAGACAATAGGCGACGCCTACTGTGTGGCCGGGGGCCTACATCAGCCCAGCAAATACCACGCCCAGCAGATTGCCTGGATGGCCCTAAAAATGATGTCTGCTGCTAAAAATGAGAAGTCACATGATGGCAACGTAATCAAGGTGCAGTATGGGAAGTGTTTACATTTTCGTTATCTCTTTCATGTCCAAGTGCAGGGTGTATTTTTAATGACTGTGCAGTGTTTGAAAATATTGCCTGTCCAAGTTTTGTATTTACCTATTATGTTGCATGAACTTTACAGAGGATGAATACAAAACTTGGACCGGCAATGTTTTCAAACACTGTACATTCATTAAAAATACACACTATATAATTCACATGCGTTGACAGTTGCACTTCTGGCTAGATCACGCTTTAAAATGATAATACCCATGGTTAAGTTATGTCGTCTGCCTCTTACTCTACAGGTTGTGGGTTCAATCCGGGCTACGTCGTTCGGTTTATGAGTGCAGTTTTCTCGGTGATTCCTGGGGGTCGTCGCTGTAGTTAGGCAGTTCGTGCTTTGTGTGACGCCTTCGGCAGGGAACCCTGCCGAAAGAGACGGAGCTATATGGGATAACATCCGACGTCGATTATCTTGACTTTTAAAACCTTCTAAACTATTCAGAACAATTAGAAAGTGTTTTTTTTTTTTTAATTATTCAAATAAAAGGTCACTTTCATTGCACATGGATATTTGCACAAGTGCTCCAATCTTCTCCCGTTGATCACACGAGGAGTCCCTCAGCACATTGCATGAACTCGTTACCACCGGCGCGAATCCAAATCTTCATTCTTGTGGTAACATGTTCATTTCTCCAGCCGTCAATCATTCATCATACACAAAAGGAGCAATTATGGCATGGACATAACAGGCGACATACAGACAGACATACATACAGAAATACCGGAAAGCAAGAATAAAATGGGACGTCCAAGGAGACACTACATGACGCAAGCATACAAGAACGCCGGGGCACAGACTTCTACTGCGGTGAGAGAGTTCCTGGGAATACAGTCTAATGGGGATACGCGATCATACGACTTCAGCACTAGTCTTCAGACTGGAAAGCCGTGTCTTATCTATTTAGACTGAATGAATTATTCTAGAAAAGTATAGTTAGTTGCATATACTTTACAGGACGTCGCAGTCAATCCCAAGATTTTTTTGGGCTGTTTGTGATTTCTTGGCAAGTTTACGGTCAGAAGTTTGCAATCGCTTTCTAAACGACGGGCACTCATACCCTTATATGAAAACCAGCGCAAACAATCTGCTTCCAAATCGCCAGCATCTATGTTTGAAACGCTGAATTGCATTCATAATCCCTTCGCCACTGAGTCGACATTCTTGAAAGAAAGTAATTAAATAACATTTATTTTATAAAACATTAAGAGACCCCTTTACTCACGTTCCAGTACGTTGTTCATATGGTGCTAAACCTATATTCTTATAGACCAATCGGCACCCGATGGCTGATGTGGTCAGTCTTACGCCGGCCGCCTTTACTTCCAAAGACATGTCCTGGTGCCCATTTTAGATTGGATCGACCTGGAGGCCAAGGTCAGTTTTAAAAGTCCGCCCGATGCGGATTCGAACCAAAGACCGCTGGGCAGGCAGGCGAACATCTAGCCATAACTATGGCATTAAATATTATGACAGATCTTTTCTATCTCGTGTTTTACATCTTTCACGAAGTTGAAGGGACGCAGATAAACCTCACATACACTTCCTATTTTCAGATGCGCATTGGCATTCACACTGGCCGGGTACTGGCTGGTGTTGTGGGCCGAAAGATGCCACGATATTGCCTGTTTGGAAACAACGTCACGATCGCTAATAAATTTGAATCTGGCAGCGAGCCGTTGAAGATCCACGTGAGCCCGACCACATACGCGTGAGTAATGCTTGATTCTGGCCACGTTTCTACATAGTTGTCTATGCATTGTCCGAGTAGTGTCAATATTTATATTAATTGTGACAAGAGAAATTAGAAGTAGACAGTCGCGGTTATTCCTGGCACACTATGGGGAGAAGTATTCTTGAAAGCTTAATGACAACTGGCAATCTTGAAGGGTAATGAGCAAAGAGGAGGAGTAAGAGACAAATATCTGGATGGTTTGGCCATATAGCTTCATCGGGACAGAATACAGACCTTATACAAGACACTGGTGATCGTGTGAGATGCTTACAGGCACGGCTCATGATGATGGTGATGACATGTTTGTTTTTTCCTACAAGCGCGGCTTTGGGGATTACGCTATAGAGGTAAAAAGTAAATGACTCTGTTACGCGTCTCAAAGCGTAATAAATATATGGTGCTAGCAACATAGGTTTTAAATACCAATGAGAACTCAATTTGTGATGTAGTCATTATCACGTAGGCAACCTTTACTTCCCAGGAGATTTTCTGGTACCAATTTTAGGCTGAATATACCTGGTAGTGCGGGTCAGTTAAGAACATTTTCATTGGTGGGGATTCGATCACATGAGCTAACCACTGAGCTATTGTGGCTATCAGTCTCACAATAATATCAAATGAATTTCTGGAAGTAAGTATCTGGGAAGAGTTCATTATACACTATACTTCTTTATTGACTACACTTCAAGATCGTTATGGTTATCATTATCGTCATGAGGAAGAATAAGAAGTTTATGATGAAGAAGCAGGAGTGGGTGGAGGAAGAAGAAGGAAGCAGCAGGCGGTGGAGGAGGAGGAGGAGGAGGAGAAGAAGAGAAGAAGAAGAAGAAGAAGAAGAAGAAGAAGAAGACGAAGACGAAGAAGTAGTAGTAGTAGTAGTAGTAGTAGTAGTAGTAGTAGTAGTAGTAGTAGTAGTAGTAGTAGTAGTAGTAGTAGTTGTAGTAGTAGTAGTAGTAGTAGTAGTAGTAGTAGTAGTAGTAGTAGTAGTAGTAGTAGTAGTAGTAAGTAGCAGGAGGTGGAGAAGAAGAAGGAGGAGGAGGAGGTGGTGGAGGAGGGGAAGAAAAGAAGAAGGGGGAGAAAAGCACGAAGATGGAACAACAACTACACCAAATCTTACCACTGTGATGTTATTTCAGCATATTATATTAACATTAAATTAGCACTGAAATAATCCCATTATGTTTCCCTGTCTTCACAGGTTAATCAAACTGACTCCTGGATTCACCTTTACACCTAGAACAAAAGAAAACTTGCCACCGGGATTTCCCGACACTATTGAGGGAATCCCCTTTTTCCTAGATGATTACAAATTTCCGGATGCGAACAATGATGACCCGGATGTAGATCACGTGACCTTGGCAGTGGATTATTACAACATAAAAGATGTCGTGGCTGGTTGACCGCATGTTCACACTAATCAGATGTGAATGATTGTCCAGCTGAATGGCAGAGAGGGTAGATTTAGGACATTAGACCTCGGGTAGCCATGCTTTCATCGATATGCTATCGCCCTGGGTGTTTAACTGTTCTGTGGTGACTACTCTATAGGAATACGTGTCAGTGTTGAACCAAATGCGCACAATATACACATGTTTGCACACCATAGAATTGTAAATCCCCGTGCAAGTTCAGCAAATGCTTGCGTTAATGTTGGTTAGAATTGTGGAATATTTTTAGAAATATTTTGAAAATCACAGACAGCCAATAAGTGTTGCGTTGATTGAGAGATCCTGTATTGCAAGATCTCATTATCTCGTCTTGTTCCTCTTGTACCTTGCGATGTCGAGGTGAAGCATAAACAGCGGGAGAGTGTCCGTTTATAGGCTTCTTATATCTAGATTCCCAAGGACTCTCTGTCCATCGTTTAAATGGACAGCCTCTTCTTCTGGTTCCATTTGGTTAGTACATCATTGCTTGTTGTGGTATAATGTCAAAAGAAAATGGCATGCAACAATATTCATGTTGGCATGATTGGCCCTTGCATATGTCTGATTTATTTTGTTTATTTTGGGGCTAAATGATGGGTTGATTGCAACGTGTGTTTATTGGTCCTTGTATGTTTATGTGAATTAACGTTTTAGTGCGAATATGTTAACGTGCAATGATTTTGTTAATGCGCGCGCGTGCGTGTGAGAGAGAGAGAGAGGGGGGGGGGGAGAGAGAGAATGTGTGAGAAAGAGAGAGTGAGTGTGTGGGAAAGAGAGAAAGAGAAAGAGAGAGAGCGAACGAGAGAATGAGAGAGAACGAGAGAGAGAGAGAGTGTGTGTGAGAGAGAAAGAGAGTGAGTGAGTGTGTCTGACAGAAAGAAAGAATGTTTTTGCTTTTTTTATAGCGTAAACGTGCTTGGTTGATTATATTCAAATACCATCTTCATCGCACATCAGACTACTCTCAAGTGTTCCCATCTCCTTGGTTTTAGATAACACTAAGACCATGTTAGCTCAGCGCACAGACACTGTACGACCGGCAAAAGAAATCTAACGGTGGATATTAGAATCACATAAACTATCCATATACTAAGTGTGATATATGTGCATAATAGTGTAATTATAACATAAAATATACTCATCACATGCAAATGTAATGTTATTATATGAGGCACAGCTGACTATCAAGACATTGATTGGTGTCAAATTGAATGTAACGAGGCCGGGCATAGTTTCTAATTAATGTTGTTATCGTGCATTTTACATTGCGTGATTGCATGGCATCCTGATTGCTGTGGTGCTCCTCCTAGCTTGTTGCCAGTCTTTTGCTAGGGTGGTCTTACTCGAGTTTAGATATGTATGTACACACGTGTATGCGCATGTATGTATTTACATAAATATCTAGGCCAGTCTGGTTTTACTGCGCCGCAGACTCACCATCGCCCCTTTTCCTGTTATTGGCCACCTGAAGATCAAGTGTTGGACTTTTGCTGCGAGGTGATGAATGCACAAACTATGATCTAGGTACACTTTCTGTTTTAGAGAAGCAACAGTTTGAAGATAAAATCAATGAACCACAGAGTAAACTTTAAAAACAAAAAAAAAGACATTTCAATTCAAAAAGAGACAACATTGTAGATTTGGACAAACTTCAAGCGAATGAAAGTAGAAATTATCACACATTCTCACATTTTACTCGTTGATAACGCGTTCTGTGTCATGTGATCTAATGTGTAGCTTTCCATGCCTCGAGTGACCACCCACTGTGTATGATTATTTATTTATACCAGTTGAGATGAGCCGAAAAACAACACCACAGCACGCGACGTGCTCCGTCACCATCTTAAACAACCAGCGAATACTATTGGCACTAGTTGCACCTTGATTATGTGTCCATCTGGCTGCTCCTCGGAGAACTTAGTGTTGGCCAGATCCTCTGATCACTCCATTGGTGATACTTGGTGTGCATCAGTTAATCCGACGCGTACTTGCTATTTTTAATAATACAATGGTTTAAAAGACAAGAGGCTCATATTCATTGATTCATACAAGAGACAACATTGCAGTTATAGACATATTTCAAGCGAACGAAAGAAGAAGAACAAGAACAAGAAGAACAAGAGGCTCGATTTCATTACACCGGAGGGCTATCCCATATAGTTCGGTCTCTCCCGGAAGAGCGGACAGCGTCGCACAGTGCACCAACTTCGTAGCTTTGGCGACGATCCCCCCCCCCTCCACCCGATGATCTCAAACAAACATACACTCTCGAACCCAGTGACGAAGTCTGAATAAGATCTCACGACCTTCTGAACATGAGGCCGACGGCTTAACCATTGATTCATTGAGACCCCATTATATTCTCGTAATGTTATTAAAGAGTTTTGGTAAAGAATTTGTTTTGTTACAAAACGTGTGTATTTGAATCACCCAGGAAGGAAACTGAGGCATATAGGCTTAAATGTTACCAATTCCTAGAATACCATTGACCAAAGAAAAGGCTGGGTCGGGATGGAGAGGTGTCGTTTTAGCGTAGTACGGAGACGCTTGCCTGCCGACCCAGTGGTGATGAATTCTAATCCTCATCGAAAAGAATTCTATATATGTACTTCGGCGCCCAAGTCAGCCTGGCATAAAATGGGCACCAGCAAGTGTCTTATAAATGAAGGCCACCAACGTGAGACTGACCACATTACCAACCGTGTCGGTGGGTCGATAAAATCTGGGTCTTCTCAAGAAAAAAATAAACATAGTGACGTTCTACAAAATGTGACCACCGAATAAAACTGGCTGACAAACGGTGTCAGGTCTGGGAAACTGAAGTACTTTGGCCATAGTAAACGTCCCAGGGGCTGAGGGAGAACAGTGAAGGGGGCGTGGTTCCTGCAAGAACCGGCAGAGGTCCACCACAGCGAGGCGGAACAAGGGACACCCGAAGACACACATTGTGTAAGAGGTAGAAGAACTAGCAAGGGGTTGGAGTCTCTGCAACCGACTTGCTACATGATGATGATGGTGATGACCATGGTGGTGGTGGTGGTGGTGGTGCTGATGATGATGATGATGATGGTGATGGTGGTTATGATGGTGGTTATGATGATGATAATGGTGATGATGGAGGAGGTGTGGTGATGGTGATGACGATGGTGGTGGTGATGGTGGCGATGGTGATGGTGATGGTGGTTATGATGATGACGATGATGATGATGATGATGGTGGTGGTGATGGTGATGATAATGGTGATGATGATGATAATGATGATTATGATGATTATGATGATGATGATGATGATCATCATCATCATCATCATCATGGTGGTGGTGGTAGTGGGATAGTGGTGATGACGATGATGGAGGTGGTGGTGGTGATGATGATAATGGTGGTGATGATGATGATGATGATTATGATGATGGTTATGATGATGATGATAATAAATATATTAATGATGATGATAATAATAATATTAATGATGATGATAATGATGTGACGATGATGATGATTGTTATGATGATGATGGTTATGATGATGATAATGATGATATTAATAATTATGCTGATGATAATAATAATATTAATGATGGTGATATTGATGTGATGATGATGGTGGTGGTGGTGATTGTGGTGGTGGTGGCAATGATGGTGGCGATGATGATGATGATGATGATGATGATGATGATGATGATGATGATGATGATGATGATGATGATGATGATGAAAGTTATAGACTTGTTATTTTGTTGTCAATTGCAACGAGAAAAAGAGTGTTGAAGTGCTACATGGAATGTTTACTTTTGTATGGATGCGAAACGTGGATAATGAGCAGACAATGTGAAGTTAAGTGGAAGACCTTTTGATGTCAACGTCATCCAAGTTTACGCACCAACAGCAGACAGTAGTGATGACAGCATTGATGAATTTTGTAATGATTTAGAGAAAGCCTTCAAGAAATGCAAGAATTCTAAAGTAAATATCATAATGGGTGACTTAAATGCCAAAGTTGGAAATCAACAGGACGGATGCATAGTAGGCAAGTATGGACTAGGGGAACAGAATTAAAGGGATTGCAGGCTTGTACAGTGGGCAAAAGAGCATGATTTGATTATTGGAAACACCTGGTATTAACAGCACCCAAGGAGATTATGGACATGGAAGAATTCTGATCATAAGATCAGAAATCAGACTGATTACATTCTCATCAACAGAAGATTTCGAAATACCTTAAAAGTCGCAAAAACTATACCAAGCGCAGACTACTACAGCGACCATAAATTAGTCTTAAGCAGTTTACATATAAAATTAAAGAAAGTCAAATATTCACAAAGAAACACACAATTTGATCTACAGGCACTGAAGAGTGAGGAAATAAAAGATACATTCAATGTAGAGGTAAAGAACAGATTCGATGCATTGTTCGATATGGAAATATTATTTCAAGACGTCAGTGACCAATGGGAAATATTAAAGAAATCAATCAACCAAGCTGCAGAAACAACCATCCCAAAAATAAAGATAATAGGACGCAAGAAATTGATGACGGAAGACATCTTAAAACTCATGGAAGTAAGAACAAATAACAAAAATAACAAGGAAAAATATGAAGAGATTCACAGGAAAATTAGGAAGCTATGTAATGAGGCAAAAGAATCATGGCTTGAGGAAAATTGTAAGGAAATTGAAAACCAACATAACACCCGGAATACAAAATTAATGCACAAAAGAGTTAATGACATCACTAATAAAATAACACACACATCAACGGCTTGCCTAAAAACCAAAGATGGCAAATTCATAATAGAAAAAGATCAAATTTTACAAGCGTGGTCAGATTATGTGAAAGACCTTTATGATGATACAAGAGAAGAACAATATCATCATCGGAATAATAATGAAGGACCATCAATTTTGAAGATGGAAGTTCAGAATGCTCGTAACCATATGAAAACTGGCAAGACCCCAGGTACAGATAACATCACAATAGAAATGATCAACGCCTTAGAAGTATATGGAATAGAGCAAGTCACCAGACTGTTGAACGCAATATACGATACTGGAGATATACCTCCTGAATTATGTAATTCTATATTTATTGCTATCGCGAAGAAGTCAGTAGCCTTGGAATGCGATCAACATCGAACAATTAGTATAATGAGCCAAATCACGAAGATTCTGCTGAGAATTATCATGCAAAGAGTTAGGAAGAAAATATAACCCGAAATAGGAGAAGAACAATGTGGGTTTGTAGAAGGCAAGGGCACAGTAAATGCTGTGTATATACTGAGAACTGAGTCAGGCTGAAAAACATCTGATGGCTGTAGAAATGTGGTTTCTGAGGAAAATGCAAAGAATAACATGGACAGCCAGAAAGACCAATGAACAAGTCCTTCAAGAAACAAATGAAGATCGTAAACTGATTAGAGACATTAGACGTAGACAGTCAAAATTTTTTGGGCATGTTATGAGAAGAAATGATGTGGAGAACTTGGTGACAACTGGTAAGATCAAGGGGAACAGACCAAGGGGAAGACCTAGAAGCAAGTACTTGGATGGCTTGGCCTTGTGGCATGGTCGAGACAGAAACACGGAGCTGATCCACGACTCTGGTGATCGACGAGTGAGATGGCAGAACATGACCGCCCATGCTTATCGGCATGGCACATGATGGATGGACCATGGACAGCCAGAAAGAAAAAAAAATAGTGGTCAAGTCCTACAGGTGACAAATGAGAACCGTAAACTGATAGAGACATTATTCGTAGACAGCCAAGATGTTTTAGCAACGTTATGAAAAAATAAAATAAACTAGAGAACTTGGTGTCAACTGGAAAGGTTGAAATATGGGGGGGGGGCAAAATAAGGGAAGGGGGGGTAGATAAGTAAATATATAGATGGCTTGACCACATGGCACAGTAGGGACAAGAAGACAGAGCTGATCCACGACTCTGGTGATCGTGTTAGAAAGCGGATTATGACCGCCCAGGCTTATCGGTATGGCATATTCTGATGATGACCCTCATTGGACCAGCTGCTATGATAACCTTCGGGGACGGGAAACGTCGTTGTTTATTATAATGTATTTAACTCTGTTATTTTGTTGTAATATAGTTCGTATAATATTCAAAATTAAACAATTATTATTGTAGAATTATGTTTTATGTATAGCTGTTGATATTGTGTTAATGTTCAGGTGACTTGTATATAAAATGCACTGTTGTTATGCACTGTTGTTATGCACTGTTGGTTATTTCGTTACAACTTCAACACTTTGATACTTGGCAATAAACATTAGCAAGAAAGTTATTCATGATTTCTTGTTGTTCTGTACATAATAGTTTTGTCTCGCCAAATTCAGTGTGTAGCCACGGCCCATAAGGGAAGCCAAGAATACTAACACTGTCACATAAGATAAACCAAGAATAGTAACACTATCACATACGGGAAGCCAAGAATAGTAACATTGTCACATAGGGGAAGCCAAAAATAGTAACACTGTCACATAAGGGAAATCAAGAATAGTAACACTGTCACATAATGGAAGCCAAGAATAGTAACACTGTCACATAATGGAAGCAAAAGCTAATGGTCGAAGTTTGGTGCAGGAGAGTCTGGCATATGACACCACAACATCTAGCTTAAGAACGGAGATGGAGGCGGTCAGTGCAGCTTTCCGCTGGATAGAGAATACGACACACACACACGCACACACCACACACACACACACACACACACACACACACACATCGTGATTGTAACTGACTCAGAAAACATGCTGAGTAGGGTGAGGACAGGCAAGCTTTGTGCAGAATGGCTTGCTTCGCTTCGGAAGTCACGGGTGACAAGCATAGTCTGGATCTTTTCTCCGGGGCATGCTGGTGTGCTGGGGAATGAACAGGCGGACAGATTGGCTGGCTCTACAAAACTTGGTGGAGTACTGATGCATGATAAGGCAGACGTGGTTGCGGCCTTGTGGGAGCACGTGTACACCTCGGAGGAGCAAATGGATCACCACGATCTGACAAGAATGCGACAGCGAGGGGTGACGAGGGGATCTGGCCGACGATCGACGCTCAGAGGAAAGGCGAGACGGACATATAATCAGATTGCTACTGGTACTATTAGTGTTGGAACTCTTCGCTGGCTGCTGAGGATGGGGACGGAGCGCTTATGGGAATGCCCCGAATGCTGTGATGTCGGTTCCTAAATCAATCAATCAATGGAAGCCAAAAATAGTAGTTAGTTAGTTAGTCGACAGATCATCCTCATTGCACACCGAACCATTCAGTCCATAAGTGCTCGGATCCCCACCTCAGCAAATTCCGCAGCGTGTAGCGGCTAACGACACCAGTTCTGTGTTGGTTTATCAATCTTCTTTGGCTTCCTGCGTAGTGTTCTTGTTTGGCCACACCTCATTTAATTTCCTGTTCTCGCAGTCTGATGTTCAGTTACAGTGTAACATACGGGAAGCCAAAAACAGTTACAATGTAACATAAGGGAAGCCAAGAATAGTAATATTGTAACATAAGGGAAGACAAGAATAGGAACACTGTAATAAAGGGAAAGTCAAGAATGGCAACAATGTAACATAAGGGAAGTCAAGAACAGTAACAATGTAACAAAATAGAAGCCAAGAACAGTAACACTGTAACATAAGGGAAGTCAAGAACAGTAACAATGTAACAAAATAGAAGCCAAGAACAGTAACACTGTAACATAAGGGAAGTCAAGAACAGTAACAATGTAACAAAATAGAAGCCAAGAACAGCAACACTGTAACATAATGGAAGCCAAGAATAGCAACACTGTAACATAATGGATGCCAAGAGTAGTAACAATGTAACATAAGGGAAGCCAAGAGTAGTAACAATGTAACATAAGGGAAGCCAATAATAGTAATACTGTAACCTGCCATGCATGGCATAAGAGGAGACCAAAGAGGGTCGGGTTGAGAGTGACTACTTCATTCCGTAGAAAACTTTAGTTGTAAATTCCAACCAATCATCACCATTTTTATATAGGAGGAAATCTAGCCTTTTGAATCAAAATAACAGTTTTCATTAACTGATGATAAAGAGAACTTTTCTTATACATCCAATTGACGTTAAGCCTTTACAAAGGATCGACTTCATTGCACCGGGTTTTATCCCACTTGGCTATGTCTGTTTCTTTAGGGTTGCGTGCCGAAAGCGTCGCATAAATCACGAACTCTCTAGCTCCAGCCTCGACCTCCGAGAGTTTCCGAGAAAATTGCACTCGTGAACCGAAATGTTTTTTTTTTTTAAAGTTGCGTATCCCTTATGGAACGTTGCACTCAACACCAGCATTTTTCAGCTGTTGTTGATGTACTAGGCAAGTGTTACGTTCAGTAGTTTGCCATTGCTTTCCGAACGACCGGCTCCCATACCAGCACGTTATAACACAACGCGACACGGTATGCTGCACAAATCAGTCGCAGCTGAGCTTCGAACGCCTGGTACCCGGCTCACGAACCGCGTTCGCAAGCCTTTAGCCACGGAGTCGGCCGAAATATTGGGCTTGAAATCGAACCGACAACCTTCGGACCGCGAGGCAAGCGGCTTAACCACATGACCACTAGAGCCCCGAGCATATGGCTATGATGCTGGATTAATCCCCAAGCTATGTGATCAGGGCAAAGAGATTCCATCTCGATCGGGATTCAAAACCATAACCACGGTGACAGTAGTGAGGACACGAACCACTTTTATGGAATCCGTTGTTGAAATGTTAGATTTGACTCTGTTCCACCCTGGACGCGACGAACGGTTATGTTTGGTGTCATTAATGAATTTATCTATTCAAATTATACTTCGGAAACTGGTTTTCCCGTGCCTCGTGGATTCTGTTTCTGGGACTCGTTTCTTGCTGTTTATTTTCGTCTTCTGTTTCTGCGATTCGTTGTTTGTTGTTTAGTTTAATTTCGTTTTCTATTTCTGGGACTTGTTGTTTGCTGTTTATTTTTTTTTTTAATTTTTTTTTTTGGATTTCTGTATCTGCGACGCGTTTGCCTGTATATTTATTTTCGTCTTCTGTTTCTATGAATCGTTGTTTGCTCTTTATTTCGTCTTCTGTTTCTGTGAATCGCTGCTTGCTGCTTATTTTCGTCTCTGTTTCTGCTACTCGTTGCATCATGTTTATTTTATCTCTGTCTTCTGTTTTTTGGACTCATTTTTTGCTGTTTATTTTATCTTCGTCTTCTGTTTTTGGAACTCGTTTGCTGTTTATTTTATTTTCGTCTTCTGTTTCTGGGACTCCTTGTTAGCTGTTTATGTTCGTCTTCTGTTTCTGGGACTCGTTTGCTGTTTATATTTGCCTTCTGTTTCTGGGACTCGTTGTTTGCTGTTTATTGTATCTTCGCTTTATGTTTCTGGGACTCGTTGTTTGCTGTTTATTGTATCTTCGCTTTATGTTTCTGGGACTCGTTGTTTGCTGTTTATTGTATCTTCTCTTTATGTTTCTGGGACTCGTTGTTTGCTGTTTATTGTATCTTCGCTTTATGTTTCTGGGACTCGTTGTTTGCTGTTTATTTTCACCTTCTGTTTCTAGGAATCGTTGTTTGCTGTTTATTTTATTTTCGTTTTCTGTTTCTGGGACTCTTTGCTTCCTGTTTATTGTATCTTTGTCTTCTGTTTCTGGGACTCGTTGTTTGCTATTTATTTTCGTCTTCTGTTTCTGGTACTCAATGTTTGCTGTGGGTTGCTTGCTGTTAAATTTATGTTCCTCATCTTGTCTCACGTTTAAGATTGTACTCGTATCACTGGATATGGGTGTTTGTCCTCTCCGCTCCATAAAATTTAGTTGTATATCGTTTACGGAGCTTCGCAATCAACCCCCAGGATTTATGGTCTGGTTGTCATTTTCTAGACAATGTTATCTAAACTGAACTGCCGGTGCCTCCTACCATTATAAACAAAAATGAAGGTAACGCGATGTGTTCCCAAATCACACACGGTAGACTTCGAAACTTGTATGTCGGAATTGTTAAACTGCGTTCACTTGCTTTAAGCCACAAAAGCCGACACTCCGGCCCACAACCAACAACAATCAAATGTGGCATTCTTTTATCTTCTTCTTCCGTCTATCTTCATCTCCCAGTGGAACATAAACCCCCAAGCCACACAGATTAAGTCCCCGGCAGACTTGTTCATGATTGGTTGAACTTTGCAATTAAAGTTTTTTACGAGGTGAAGCAACCAGTTCCAGGCCAACTACCTAAGTCGCCACTTATGACACGCATGGTAGGTTACATTGTTACAGTTCTTGACTTCCCCTACGGGCCACGGTGACACATGGGCGATGTGGAATTGCTGCAGATTCAGACGCCACCAATACCGTTCCTTAAGTCACCTGTTGCCTGTAGCACCTTGCGCTGTTGCCGGCTCCCTGGAGAAGAGGTTACGGACATGGTTCGTAATCCTAAGTACCCACGTCCTTGCGTTGTTTCTTTTTTTTTTTTTTACGAAATGGTATGGGTGCCGGTCGTTCAGGAAGCAATGGCAAAATACTGAACGTAAACTTGCCAAGATATCACAACAGCAAAAAATATGGTGTTAACTGCGACGTCCTGTAAAGGATATGCAATAAACTTAAACCTTACGTTGTAGAACTGCGGAGTCTTAAGCCTGAGGAATTCAGGTCGCCTGGCTAGTGCAATCTCCATGAACTGTGCAGGTTAATGTTTTCTTTTTGCCCCCGACAGAAAAAATCAACACCTTACCGAGGATTCAAACCCGGGTCTGCGGAAGGAGAATCGACATTCTAGCCTCTCGGCTTTTTCCTACACCACCAATTTCCCCCACCCCCGCCTCAGCCTCCGAACAAGTAAACATAAAAAGTAATACAAATATAGAAACAATAACAAATATGAACCACACACGACGGGAACTATAAGAACCCCCACCACTTCATCTTTCGCCACAAGAAAGAGTTGGTAAACCCTCAAGGATTCGTTCATCTGACTGAATCCCTCCCGCATTCCAAATGCCACTCTCATGGCAGGCTGAAGAGCTCACGAAATCTCACTTAATTCGTCAGAAGCAGAACCGCCACTCTGAGAAGAGATGTCAGATAAAATAGGAAACGTCCAGCAGACATGCGCAAGGAATGAAAGGAAATGTGCGTGTATAAATAAAGTAAAAATGATTCGTGTTTGTAACGTTTGAGCTTAACTTTAAACAAAGATCTGTTTTTTTTTTTCCCTTAGCCTTTCCTCTTCTATACTAAGATCCAGCAACAATGTATTGTGTAATCTGTTCGTGTTATCCCACGATAAAGGGTAGATAAATATTACTTTCTTGCTTAGCTTTTCCCCTTCTACCCTAGGGTGCAGAGACAATGTATGGTATTGTCTAGCCGAGTTATCCGACACGAAGATATAGAGAAATACTACTATTTAGAATGTTCTCCTCTATCTTAAAGTGTAGAGGAGGTCACGGTGTTGTGTATGCTTTCCTCTTCTACCCTAGGATGCGGAGACAATATATAGTGTTCTCTAGTCGTCTTATTACTCAGTAAGGTGTGGAGAAATATTACTTTCTTTTTTCAGCCTTTAGTCTTCTACCCTAAACTGTAGAGGGATTCACGATGTTTTGGAGGTTTTCTTTTCTACTCTAGTGATGTATGAGTGAGCTTCAAATGAAAACTTTATAAATGTTTTTTTCTTTTTGTTTTTGTGAATATATTCTGAAAAATATAAAGAACAAATGTATCATTTTTCGATGTAGTCAACACTGCGTTCAATGCAAGTTCTCCAGTGCCCATAAATTGCTTGAATTCCTGTAGAAAACAAATTCTCTTGGTAGCGTGAGTAACCACTTATGCACCACCTGCTGTACCTCTTCATCAGACCGAAAAGTTCTGAAACTTCCTAATCCACTCATCAGTTATTGGACTGACAAGCATGCATCACCATACTGGACCTTCATTCGCAGATGCATTTCTACAGGTTTCACCCCATTTCTTACCAAAAAACAGATAACAGAAAACTGCTCCTCTTTGGTGCATGCCTAAAGTGTGGCGGTCATCTTTAAACTGTCCTTATGACGTCACTGTCTTCGTCTACACGTGACATCATGTGCTTAACACTCTTGACATCCTTAACAATGATATTGACAGGTTACAAAACAATGGCATGGTTATTGTAATTTTTATCACACTTTTAAGGTTTTGAATTGAAGCCCCCTAGTAAATGCATCTTACAGTCTTGTTCAGTCTTTCCTTTTCTGTCCTAGAGTGTAGACCAGTGATTCTCAACCTTTTTTAGCCCGTGCCCCACTTCACGAAATTTTCAGAACGTCATTCCCCCCCCCCCCTTTCTATCAAATATTCGGCCCGTGCCCCCCTTCACCGTATTTTCAGAACTTCATTCCCCACCCCCTTTCAAATTTCCTATCTAAAAATCCCACCACCCCTACACAGTATACATAAAAATGGAAGGTAAATTTAATAGCATATACTAAAACAAGTCTAGACATCCACATAAAACATGATTTATGGGTCTACTTACTTTATAAAATGAATTTTAGAAGAATGAGACGTACATAACTGTAAAGTATGAAGGGAAAAATAATATCATGTAATTGGTTCTTGTATTAACGCGATCTTGAAATGGTCTTCATCCCCCCCCCCCCGGAAACCCTAAAATTCCCCGGGGGGGGGGGGGTTCCCCACCGGTTGAGAACCACTGGTGTAGACGCATGTTACATTCTTGGTTATCATTTAATCATCTTTCTTAGGCTGCATCAGCAGCCTACGATCTAGATTACGAAATGATGTAAAGACATCTTACGTTAGTGGTTAGTCTAACCTCTTCTACCCTAGGATACAGTGTTCAGTCTTTCCACTTATACCCAAGACAGCTCATAAATAAACACAAATAGTATTGTTTGGTGTTCATAGAAGGAGAAGAAGGGAGTAGAGTTTAAGGACGCACTGCACAACATAAAATTTGAAAGCTATAGTTACAAAACAATACTATGTGTGTTTATTTATGAACTGTCTTAGTGGCCTTAAAGGATTCCCCAATTGATTTCCTGTGTAACACGTATACCCAAGAGTTTTTAAGCCTCTAAGGCAGTGTTTCCCAACGTAGGGCCCACGCCCCACAGGGGGGCAATTTGACTGTTAAGGGGGGCAATTCGAAAATGGAAGAAATCGGCTGAATATAACAAAACAGGGAGACTTGAGACTGAAGTTAACTAAATTGGAACCTGACATAAGATCTCTTTGCAGCAAGCATCAAGCGCAAGGATCTCACTAAATTTAAATAATAAATAATTACTAATAATTAAAATAATATAGAAAAATCTTTCATTAAAATTATTTTGTACTTGAATTTCAGTTCTCCATTATATGTTTTGAAAATTTACTTACTGTGTTTGCTCAATAATTACCTAGTGATTTCTTCCTAAAACCTATCATTCAAGTTTCTTTAGTGAACATTTCAATTTTTGAATATTAAAAATAATGTATTTGTTGAGGGGGGGGGGGCATGGGGCGGGGGAGGGGGGCAATATGAATTTTAGAAAGGCTTAAGTGGGGCATGGTACAAAAAAGGTTGGGAAACACTGCTCAAAGGTCTTGTTTCATCTTTCCTCCTCTTTCCTCCACCACATTTATGTTTTATCTAGTCCGTCTTTCCCAACCAAAGAATGTAGAGGCAGTTTAAGGGTTTATTTAGTTTTGCTTACGCCACCTTAGAGTGTATGACAACCTTACAGTCTGATTTATGATTTCTTCTTCTACTCTGTGGGGAAAGGTTAGGAATGCAATTCGTAATCCCGCATACCAAGCTCGAAACACAGCTGCGGGAGATTTGCAAGCAGAATACTTTCCGTCGGTATTCCAAACAATGGTATGAGTGCTGGTCATTCAGAAAGGAATGGCAAACTATTGAACGTAAACTTTCCCTGGAATTAAAAACAGCCAAAAAATGCTGGAGTTGACTGCTACTTCCTGTAAAGGATATGCAATTAACCTAACTTCTACTCTAGGATGTAGATGTAAAGAAATAAAAACTAGTCAGGTAGCAGGCGCCTGTTGTGGGTATGTCACATGTTAGTTCCATCACATTTTGTGACAAACAGGTGGCCAGACTTTCCCTCCCGTAGCGAATGTCGAGAGTTTTAAGGAACAGGTGGCTAATCGTTCCATCTCGCAGCAAACGTCGAGAGTTTGTGAGGAACAGATAACCAGTCTTTACCTCCCGTAGCGAAAGTGGAGAGTTTGTGAGGAACAGGTGGTCGATCTTTTCATCCCGTAGCTAACGTCGAGAGTTGAAATGCAACCCTCTTTACTGGTGCCATTGTCAGACCCGGTGGTCAAGGGAGCATTGAGGTGGACTCGAATTTATGAACTAGACCTGGGCTCCCAGGTGGATCCAGCCTAAAATGGGCACCACGAAATATCTTGGGAAGTAAAAGTGGTCGTGCCAAGAAGCTGATTATTGGCTTGTTTGTTCAGCCTCAGTGACAGACTTTAGCAGGAACATTCATAGCATATAAACACTGAACAACCTGATGTCCTTGACATTCTTCAATATTTATTGTTGACGATTATCACAGCAAATAACTTCAAACATTCCCGAATGGTGCGGGATGGCATGTGATAAGTATATAACGTGCATAATCAATGTTCACAACTTAGATGCGAGACACTCGTCTCCTTTGCACAGTTCTAACACAGTCGCTGACTAAGCTAAGGTCACACTTATGGTCATCTGCCCTTGACGTCTGGCGTGGGGCATTGCTGAAACGCCGTCAACTCGGCGCATTGTAAACAGGCTTTGAATGGCTATTCGTTCAGCCGCACAACTGTATGAAACACTTTCGCTTCTGGCTGAAGCATCATTACAATACTGGAATAATGCCGAATAATATTGATTGGCTTCAACTCAGTCTCACGTCTTTCTTGAACCGAGACCCTTCCTGACTAACTGCGTCCAGCTGTCTCGCTTTCCCGTGGACTACCCAACTATCGTCACGTGATACGCAACTTTTTTGAACAGTTTCCCTTTGTTATTCAGCATCATCATGAGTTCCGCACAGACCTTCCTTGACTTATTCGTGCGTGTTAGTTCGTGAACTGCTCTCACCATGACAATTCCTCTTCTACGGTAAACCTACTCTTAGTACACCAGTTTGCCGCTGTCTGCCTCATATCGGTACATGGCAGTCATGATGCTGACCACATGCCCTCCAAATGCCCACTGGTCTATAGAAAATATGGGTCGAGCACTATATGCCCAAAGGATACTAAAGATAATATCCATGATTATGATGATACTGCTCCGTATAATAATATTGATGACTATGATGGCACTGCTCCGTATGATAATATCCATGATTATGATGGCACTGCTCCGTCTGATAATATAAATGATTATGATGGCACTGCTCCGTATGATAATATCAATGATTATGATGATACTGCTCCGTATAATAATATTGATGACTATGATGGCACTGCTCCGTCTGATAATATCCATGATTATGATGGCACTGCTCCGTATAATATAAATGATTATGATGGCACTGCTCCGTATGATAATATCGATGATTATGATGGCACTGCTCCTATGATAATATCGATGATTATGATGGCACTGCTCCGTATGATAATATAAATGATTATGATGGCACTGCTCCGTATGATAATATCGATGATTATGATGATACTGCTCCGTATGATAATGTCGATGATTGTGATCATACTGCTCCGTATGATAATATCGATGATTATGATGATACTGCTCCGTATGATAACAACGATGATTATGATGGCACTGCTCCGTATGATAATTTCGATGATTATGATCGCTAAGTTTGTGTCATGACGATACGTTTTCAAAACCGGCTTTAAAAAGCAAGAGGACTGACTCCATTGCACCGAGTTTTATCCCATCAAACTTGGCCTCTCTCCGTAAGACGGCCTGCCGAAAGCGTCGCACAAATTACGAATTCCGTAGCTCCAGCGACGACTCCCATGAGTCTCCGAGAAAAGTGCACTTGTAAACCGAAACACGAGCCAGGAATCGAACCCACGACCTTAGAAACGCAAAGAAGGCGGTGTAACTACTCGGCCAAGGTGACACCCACGTCATGACAATAAGTACGCGAAGGAAAAGTCTATTTGACTCGTCTGTAATGTACAGTTTTTCAACACAATTGTGACAGTTTTCAGCGAATTTAATTGACATAAAACAAAATTAAAACATGTCTTTATAAAGCTGATAACTGATAAAGTGTCGAAGGATAATATATCGCCAAATGTCACCTTCCAGTGGGACAGAAGGACGTTATATCGCCAGGCTAAGGTCATCGAGTTATTTATTTCGTTTCGTGTTATTTATCGCAATTTAAATGCTCAGTGAACGGAAATTTACAGAATAATGCTTGTTCATGTGATTGTATGCTATGTTTGGTCAAAACTTACTTTTTGTTTCGCACTGATTCAGTAGTGTAATGTAAATTTCCGTTCACTGAACATTGAATTTGTGGAAGAAACCAGGAAACAAAATATGACACGATGACCCTAGCATTTATGTCCACATGGGAAGTCATGTTATTCTTTAGCACTGAGTATGTTAAGTATCTATCACATGGGGTCCAGAAATTGCTTTCTGGAGAGTATAAACAGCTCTGTGACAATGGGACATAAAATACAAGTGGAAATATCAACTAGACATGTCAACACAGTTTAATAAATAAGACAACATTATTATTTATACCACAGACTTCAGCACAGCACATGATCATACTAGTGAATACATTCAAGTAGTTTATTTGACAAGTAATTATTTATATATAACTCTCTTGCGATATGATTTATATGTGGAGCGATTTGAAATGTCATTGTGTATTCTTCTTCCTTTTCTTTTCTTCTTCTGTCCTTTGTCTTATAGTAGATCACAGGTCCTGAGCCAAACCATGCCAATCCGTCCCATCCTTTGCCATCTCCTGCAGTTCCCGCCAAGTCATCACAATACCATTTCTTTCTGTCTGCAGAGGTCAGCTAGGCTGAATGGGCAAGAGAGCTCGCTCGCTCTTAAATTTCCGGTATGCAGGTGGAGAGGTAGCTAGTGGTAACAATGGAAGACTGATTGAACGTCCGCCTCGTTTGCTCACTTGCGTTGAGTGTCGGCTAGATTCTCTGCTCACGAACCGCTGCATCAACCTCTGCAGGTGTGAATCTTCTGTTCTACTGCACTTTATACCCGGTCCAAGTTTACCCACATCAGCCTTGTCATATTATATCCAACCGTCTAATAGAGCGGCGGCAGCCAGTCTACAAGTCTGTTCATGGTCTCTCACTCCCCTATACCCTGGGTAGAAACCCGTGATATGCCCTTCATCTTCGTTTATTCGAGCGATGCAACCACTGAGTTCGGATCACGTTAGTTCCTATTTTACGTCACATCTTTTGTGAGTCCGTCACAGCTACAGCATGTTTTGTGAGTCCGTTACAGCTACAGCATGTTTTCTGTACTACTCTCCAGCGATCCACACGTGGCTGTTATAGTCACCACGGTCATTCTCATACTTACGATTGTGATATCACACCCCAGACTCACCTTTTTTTACGCAGCGTCTCTTGATCTGTGCAATGAATCCTCCACCATGTTTGTTTACCTCGCACCACAGACTAACGATGGTGTAAATCATCGGCCGTTGAAAAAAGCAATGGTAGACTACTGAACTAATATTGCCTAGTAAATTACAAACAGCCAATAAATGCTGAGATTGAATGCAGCGACCTGTAACGAACATGCAACTAATTTATACTAAAATTTAAAGCTCTTTTGTGTAACTTTATTGCTAGGTTATTTATACATCACAAGTCCGGGACTTCTTTCTCTCAGGTATTATGGTCTTCCGCGTCAGGAAGTAACACTTCATGGGCGTGGCCTTGCCTTTCATGGTCACCTCACCCCGGTAACCCAGCTGGAAGCTCTTGTCCGTGTTGAGTGGTTCTTGTAGGACTCTGAAACCATAAGATGGCGGCTCTGCACGGCGTTCTTGGCATATATGAGACACAGTGACAAAAAATAAACTAATTGTTGCTAATGTTTCAAAGAAATTAATATTCTTTCTTATATATATATATATATATATATATATATATATATATATATATATATATATATATATATATATATATATTCTTCTTCTGTTCCGGCCCCAACATGGAGGATAGGCATTTGAACGGTTAAGGCCTCTGGTGTGTTTATGCTTCTGGCTACGGTTTGCATTCGCATTTTCCTCATGTTGGACTGGAAGTGCATGGTTCCGTAGCCTGCTACTGAGTTGAGTGCGTGATGCGACACTGTGAGCTGTGAATTTCGTGTGAAGTGTTTTTACATCTGTCCGCGGTTGTTTGTAGCGTCAAATGCATGTTCGGAATAATGGCGGCCGGCTTGTCGCAGAACTGACTGGATTGTCATATGCAGTGATGTGTGGCTGCTGGTTGTCTAGTGACTGTCGCTTCCATCGACGATGAACTGTATTTTTCGTGGATTACTTTTATGTTGCATTCTGGCGACGGCTCCTAAGGAGTCTTCGGGGCGAAGTGGTCAAGCCGCCTGACTCAGGCTCCGAAGGTTGTGGGTTCGATCCCGGCCGCGTCCTTCGGTTGCACGGATGCATTTTTTCGCAGACTCCTGGGTGTCGTCGCTGGAGCTACGGAGTTCGTACTTCGTGCGACGCTTTCCGCGGTGCTGAAGGAGACTGGGCCAAATGGGATAAACACCCGGTGCAATGATGTCGACCCTGTCGACTTTTAAGCGACTTGTTCTCTCGACGGCATTATGCACACTGTACCTGTGCGGGCTGTTGGTTTGTCGAGACTCCTGACTATTCCACTTTTCACATGGGGCAGTGTGGAGCGTTTTGTGTGATATTCACCGGCACAGGAATGGAGCATGAATGGGACGACCCATTGCCGTGAAGTTGGAACTGCGACTAATGACTAATGACTTCTGTTTCCCCGACTTATTTCCTTTCTATCTGTCTGTCTGTAATTTTTCTCATTCTTTGGCGTCTTCTTCTTCTTTACCTTCTTTCTTGTTCCTCTTCTTCTGCTCTCCTCTGCTGGACGAATAGATTACGTTAAAGTCACTTGGGAATCTGCTTCCTTGTCCAGCGTGAGGACTATTGGAGTGAAGCGGGGAGCTGCCAGGCAGGAAAATTTTGTCAAGAGCACAAGACATTTTATTAACCAACACAGAACTGGTACATACAGTTGATATGCGCTGGCGGGGATTATGAGGAGGAGATCAGAGCATCTATGGACCTGTCCGGAGTGCAATTACGATGATCCTCCCCTTGACTTGGGGACGTACATTCCAAGTACCTCAGAAATCAGAGTTGGTTAACTTAATGGCGAAAATCACTGGTAATAGAGAAATCTAATCCACACACACAAATCAGTCCAGTTGACTAGATGTAGTATCACAAGTATGAACTACGCCTGAGTTCAAAGCGATCGAACGCTAATTACCAACCACTAAGCGTAGAAACGGGTCTTTTGCTTTCTCTACTTACTGACTTTCTGTGCACCCTGAACCAGACGACACAATTACAGCCTCGGACAACGTTGTTTCCCTGACCCTAGCGGAAGCAGTCAAGCTATTCTTACTTGACTGCTTTTACCTTTTTTTTGATGCATCCTCAATGCCTACCGTAAGAATCAAAGATGAGAGCGCGCTGGTAGGGAGAACTCACCTATAGGCATTCTCGGAGACGTTGATTCTCCCTTTCTCCCCGGTGGTCTCGGTTCTGCTGGTCAAGTTGACGGTGTTCCCAAACAGACAGTAGCGGGGCATCTTCTTTCCTATAACTCCAGTGACTACTTCACCGGAGTGGATCCCAATAGTTATCTGAAATTAATGTTATTGTAAATTAATGTTGTTATCTGAAATTAATGTTGTTATTTGAAACTGTTGTTATTGAACTTTATTCTGTTATTTCAAATTTATATTGTAATTTCACATTAATGTTGTTATTTACTCAGAAACAAAAGCTATGTCGATTGCCATGACATCATCTCAACCACCACCATCATCATCACCACCACCATCATATCATTATCATCACCATCATCGAATGCCATTCCAGTGACGACGATTGGCGGTAAGTGATGCCTAGCAATGTCTGTTCTGAACCTTCGTTATACACTCTGCTAGGCTGTATCCTGATCATATCTTGATATCCCCTGCGTTTTTATATCCCTCACCAGCTTGTCCTTTCACCTCCGTGTAGTGTTCAGCACACTGGTGTGTATTCTGGCTCCCTCTCGGCTGCCTGTCCTTTCCCCTCCATGTAGTGTTCAGCACACTGGTGTGTATTCTGGCTCCCTCTCGGCTGCCTGTCCTTTCACCTCCATGTAGTGTTCAGCACACTGGTGTGTATTCTGGCTCCCTCTCGGCTGCCTGTCCTTTCACCTCCATGTAGTGTTCAGCACACTGGTGTGTATTCTGGCTCCCTCTCGGCTGCCTGTCCTTTCCCCTCCATGTAGCTTTCAGCACACTGGTGTGTATTCTGGCTCCCTCTCGGCTGCCTGTTCTGTGGCGAAGGAGACACGGACGCAGTTCTTAATACCACATATTACATTCAAAACGGAACTGCGGGCGATGTGGCAGTGGACGTTGGTTTTTCTAAATATAAAATGGTATGGGTGCCTGTCGTTCAGAAAGCAATAGCAAACTAATGACCGTAAACTTGCTAAGAGATCACAAACAACCAATAAATTTTGGGGTTGACTGCTACGTCCTGTAAAGGATATGCAACTAACTAACTTGCACATCTCGCTGGTTTATGTTTTTGGACATGGAAAGGAAAGCTTTGGAGCACAGCTGCAGTGAGGGTGGTACTCAAACTTCGTCTCAAACCCCACATCTATAATATCTCAATATTCGTCACAAACTCCACATCTATAATATCTCAATATTCGCCACAAAACCCACACCTATAATGTCTCAGAATTCGTCCCAAAGTCCACATATATAATGTCTCAAAATTAGTTCCAAATTTCCACACCAAGAGTGTCTCAAAATTGGTCCCAAAACCCACATGAAGAATGTCTCCAAATCTGACTCATAACCCACATCAAGAATGTCTCTAAATTCATCTCAAAACTCACTCCTAGAATGTCTTAAATGTCCCAGTCATTTTATTACTGATCATCCAGCATTCACTTCTACACAGACGAAGAGACCCACACGACGTGTTAGTGTGCAGAGTTTTGTTATAACAACAAAACAATAAGAACATCAACAAAGATTTAAGGAAGACGGATGACACGCACGCACGCGCGCGCACGCGCACACACACACACACACAAAGACTAGTAGCAACAGCAAAAATAGCAAAATCGATAACTGCATAAAATAATAATAACAATCACATAATCGATAACAACAAAAAGAGTATTAATGGAAACCATGAAAACAACTTCTTTAACGTCTTTTTCTTCTCCCGCGTCTTCCCTACTTCCTCCTCGTTCTTCTGCTCCTCAATCTGTTATCGTCTTCTTTTTCTTCTTCTTCTTTTTCCTTTCTCCCTTCTTTCCGTCCTCTAAAACTCCTGTGCCTTTAAGAACCCATGTAAGAAGAGACGTATGGAGAGAATAATGTGCTGTGTGCTTCATGCACTGTGTTCTTCAGCAATACGAACAGCAAGTACAACATCAACAATTACAGTAACAGCAAGTACAACAACTACAGTAACAGGAAACAAAACACCTACAATAACAGCAAGTACAGTAACTACAGTAACAGCAAGTACAACAACTACAGTAACAGCAAGCAAAACACCTACAATAACAGCAAGTACAGTAACTACAGTAACAGCAAGTACAACAACTACAGTAACATCAAGTACAACAATTATAGTAACAGCAAGTAAAACATCAACAATTACAAGCGCTGTAACAGCAAGTACAACAGCTACAGTAATATCAAGTACAACAACTATAGTAACAGCAAGTACAACATCAACAATTACAACCGCTGTAACAGCAAGTACAACAACTACAGTAATATCAAGTACAACAACTATAGTAACAGCAAGTACAACATCAACAATTACAACCGCTGTAACAGCAAGTACAACAACTACAGTTATAGCAAGTACAACAACTACAGCTACAGCAAGTACAACAACTACAGTAACAGCAAGTACAACAACTATAGTAACAGCAAATACAACATCAACAATTACAACCGCTGTAACAGCATGTACAACAACTACAGTTATAGCAAGTACAACAACTACAGCTACAGCAAGTACAACAACTACAGCTACAGCAAGTACAACAACTACAGTGACAGCAAGTAGTACTAACCATGATTTGGTCCCCATTAGGATCCTTCAGTTCTCTGGAGATGTCCATGAGATCTAGGGCCAGTTTGGCAATGGACTTGGCGTGATCATCGCAAGGTTCTGGAAGTCCACTCACAGCCATGTACTTGTCCCCAACCGTTTCCACCTGGGATGGAGGATGATGGGGGAACGGTAAAGTAAAGTAAAGTAAAGCAAAGTAAAGTAAAGTAGTAAAGTAGAGTAAAGGGCTCCTTTTTGTCGACAAGAAGATTATTAAAAGTAAAGATAGTCTCATCGCAGACACTGGTCACGATATGTGAGGTGATGTGGCTGGTTCCCTTCCTCGTGTATATATGGTAAATGTAAAGCACCATGTTCCACGACTTGGTGCTAGTCCCACATTCTTAAATACCTAGATGTTGGTTCGACACAAAGCCTCCGAGAGTTCAGGCAGGTATGCTAGTCAGTGAACTACAGCGGATCTGAGTATATGGGCTAACACCATATTTCTCAATCAATCAACATTCGATTAGTGATGAGTGCAATATTACACCGACCACCGTTACAATGGCAGAAAAAAAAGAGAAAAGAAAATTACAACAATGGAAATGCGATTTCTGGTAAGACGAGAGAAAATCAGAAATGATGAAATCAGGTTACAGTTGGGGTAATAGCAGCGGTAGATCTCATTTGAAAACTGGAAGTCAAATGCTTCGGTCACATAAGTAACCAACCAACTGACAGTATACCACATCAAGCAATGGTGTACAAGACACATTATGGAACCAGAAGAAGTGACTTAACAGAGTCATTGGGAATTTCGTTTTTGTTTTTGTTTTTTGGTGGGGGGTGGGTGGGGTTATTCATTTAACTTTGATGAGAAATTTTTGTTCGTGAAGCAGCATGATCGCCTGCACAGCCCAGCATGGAACTTGATGATAAAGGAGATATTTTCATCCCTTTAATTTCCACATCACCTCACTGTCACATCACTTCACTGTCATATCACTTCACTGTCACATCACCTCACTGTCACATCACTTCACTGTCACATCACTTCACTGTCACATCATTTCACTGTCACATCACTTTACTGTCACATCACTTCACGATGTGCTGCTCCAAGAGATTTCCTTTGCTTGGCGATAGGTTTCTAATAGAGAAATTATGCAACGGCGCTTGACTCGCTTGTAAAATGATTGTATGTGTGATTATGCATATGTGTGATTGTGTATATGTGATTTTGTGTGTATTTATATGGGGGTTATAGCAGCGCTAGATTTTATTAGAAAGCAGCAAGTAGGTTACCAACTAACAGTATACCATAACAAGCAATTATGTACAAACCAAATGGAAGCAGAGGAAGAGGCCGACCACGTACACGATGGACGGATGGAATAGCAGAGTCCATGGGAATATCGATACGTGAAGCCATTTAGCGGGCACTCTCCCGCTGTTTATACTTATCCTCGAACCGCAAGGTACAAAAGGAATCTGATGAGATGAGATGAGTATGATTGTGTGTAAGTGTTATTGTGTGTATGTGAGATAATATATACACCACAGGGATTCCTCCGCACAGACAAGTAGCGTTTGAAACCTAGAAACGACTTCAGCATTCCCTGACCTGACACAGACAGAAGCCAAGTAGCCAATTGTAAACGTGTTAATTTTCTGTTCGCTGGCCTTGAATTTAGTCTAGGTCAGGGATAAACAACTGTCACACCCACTTCCGCTCACGTTCTGTCACAGAACGTAATTCTTGTAAGTGGCTGCCGCCTTTTCTACGCCCAACTCTTGTGGTCAATGAAGTCGCACACAAACATTTACACCAGTGGTCGCTTCGTTAAATTAACACGTGTCTGACGGTCGGGATTTGTCAAGACCTTGGACGAAGATTGAGAGGACAAACCTTTAGGACCTCGGGTTCATTGGCTGCTTGAGTCCTGCACTAAAGGGGACTACTTTTTCCGTAGCACGGGTGACTGTGGACCTACAAGTGTGAGAACACAACCGGATCTTTTTTATTCATATCCTTTTTACAGGACATCGCTGTCAACATGAGCATTTTACTGCTATTGTTGATGACTTGGCAAGTTTACGTTCAGTAGTTTGCCATTGCTTTCTGAACGACCGGCTGCTATACAAATTCGTTAAAACCCAGCCCAACGCGGTATGCTGCCAAATCTCTCGCAACTGTGTTTCGAACGCGGGTAAACGGGATTATGAACCGCGCCCATAACCCCACGGATACCGGCAACCAGATCTAACAGGAAGGAATTATGAAAATGAAAATTACGCACATATTTGCATTTTGTTGGATAGCCGTCTGATAAGGTTAGCTCTAACACTTCTTCTTCTTCTCTTCTTCTTCTTCTTCTTCTTCTTCTTCTTCTTCTTCTTCTGTTTCTTCTTTTTTTTGGTCTTGTTTTCCGTCTTGCACTGCTGATGTATTTTCTGCTACTGCTGCTGCTTCTTTTTCTGAACTCCTAAATCACCTCGGCATCAGCCAACCCTCTTTATTGATACAATCTCAGAACATTTAAGGCATTTGTGATTCTGGTAAATAGGAACTGAGATCGTCGTGATTGATACGAGTTCGTACACGGAGCGGAGGTCTCCTCCTCTTCTTCCCTCTCTTCCCTCTTCTTCTTCTTCTTCTTCTTCTTCTTCTTCTTCTTCTTCTTCTTCTGCCCTTTATCCCCAGTCGGAGCATAGGTAGGCTCTCATCCAAAACTCTTTCTATCTCTTGCTATCTCCTTCAGCTCCCTCCGTGTCCTTCCCGTGTTATCCATCTCTGCCTGTAATTCAATTTTCCATCTTTTCAGGTCTCCTGCTATTTCGTTTGCCTTGTAAGTTCCATTCTAATAGATGCCTGCGTAGAAAAGAATCCTTCTAGATTGTTTGAAACTGAATATTTGTATTCTCTAACTCATGAGTCGGGAACCTTTTTGTAGTGTTGTAACGAAGTAATGTTGCAGTCACCCAGCGTGTCAACCTAAATCTAGAACTGCGTCATTGTCGTTGTCATTGTTGCTCCACTCTAGCCAAGTTAATGCGCACCAGATCCAAAAGTCTTGCACCATTGGCTAACAACTTTAGTTTTTAAAGGGTGTAAACATGGGAATACATTTTAAACAATTATTTTCTTCCATTTAATTACAAATTCAATTCTTCAGTGAGATCATATATTGTATTTCAATTTGCCGGGCGTGCCGTGCAACATCGTTCCACGGGCCACGCTTGGTATGTGTGCTGCAGGTTAGAATCTTTAGCTCTAATAAATAGTACGATGTTTGAAGATTGTGTCCCTTAAACCGAACCAATCAATTAATCAATCAAGCGAACGATCATTTTATCCGAAGCATAGTGAGGCTGGCATGTGTAATAAAAGTTACAAGCATGACTTCAAATGTGGGCAGTGCGCGGCGACTGTGGAATTTAACATTGCGTTTGTAGTTTACTTAAAGTAAACATTGCATCTAAATGGAAGTATGTGATTTAACAAGTACAAAGTAATTGATCCCTGAGTGTCATCCAACTTGAAATCGATAAATATTTGACGCAGCGGATCGGGAAAACCTAGTATTTTGAACACTCAAAAGTAGGTAGCCACAAGAAGTAATTGCCCAGTTAAATATCCCAGCCAGGATGCCTCATAAACTGTTACCTTAGACCACATGTGTCAAACTCAAGGCCGCAGACCACATCAGGCCCGGCGTACAATCATATCAGGCACGAGAGGTCCCAACCGACGTACAAATATATTCGACCCGAGAGAGAATTTTAGGCAAAAATATTATTTAATGGCCACGATATAAAGTGCAAATAAAATTACCTTATTAGCAGCCTTGCCGAATGATAGGCTATCTGAAAGCGTTCTCGCTTCGATTAGAATAAGCAAATATAAAAGTTGTGTAGTGAGTGGATGTTTGTCGTTATAGTGACCTAGCAATGTTCAATTGCTCGTTTCGGATTGGAGCATAAGAAATGAAAGTAGTGTGGTGGCCGGATATTACATTACCTTTTCCCACTACGCCTAACCTGATATCAATCAAGGATCTGTCGGTAGATGCACACTCTTTTTTAAATCAAAGCTAGCCTTTAAAATGACCAAGAGAAAAGTTGATACTGAAAACAGAACCTTTCAAAGCCGCTGGGAGGATGAATATGTGTTTACTGATACTGGCGGTAAACCTGTGATTGATTGATTTAAGAACCGACATCACAGCATTCGGGGTATTCCCATAAGCGCTCCGTCCCCATCCTCAGAAGCCAGCAAAGAGTTCCAATCCCAATATTACCAGTAGCAATCTGATTATATGTGCGTCTCACCTTTCCTCTAAGTGTCGAGCATCGGCCAGATCCCCTCGTCACTCCTCGCTGTCGCATTCTTGCCAGACCATGGTAATCCATTTGCTCCTCCGAGGTGTACACGTGCTCCCACAAGGCCGCAACCACGTCTGCCTTATCATGCATCAATATTCCACCACGTTTTGCAGAGCCAGCCAATCTGTCTGCCTGTTCATTCCCAAGCACACCAGCATGCCCCGGAGAAAAGATCCAGACGATGCTTGCCACCCGTGATTTCCGAAGCGAAGCAAGCCACTCGGCACGAAGCTTGCCTGTCCTCACCCAACTCAGCATGCTATCTGAGTCAGTTACAATCACGATGTCCGCGTGCATCGCACTCTCCATCCAGCGGAAAGCTGCACCGACCGCCTCCACCTCAATTCCCAAGCCAGATGCCGTGGCACCACATGCCAAGATCTCCTGCACCAAGCGTCGACCATCAGCCCCTGCCAAGAAATCACAGGCACTTCAACCACCTCTCAACACCGAACCATCCGTGCAGACAATCACATCACCCGGGCGAGCACCATCCTGAATCAGCCGCTGGACCTCCACCTCCGTGGCCCCCGCTGGCCACTCCCCGCACTCCCGACTCAATGTGAACCTGTGTGTCTAATTTGTGAAGATAATATGGCTGTGATCAAAGAATATAATCTGAGACCGCACTACGAGACTAAATATCAAGACAAGTTAACCAGCCTGAATGCAGAGCAGAAGCTACAGAAGGTAGAAGAATTGAAGAGGCATCTAACATCGCAACAGATGTTATTCACCAAAGCAAAATCACAAATTGAAGCTGTTGTGAAAGCAAGTTTTATTATGACAGAGGAGATGGCAAAATCAGGCCGACCATTTACAGAAGGAGAGTTTCTGAAGCGCTGCCTGATGAAAGTGTGTGACGTCTTGTGTTCAGACAAAAAGCAGATGTTTGCAAAGGTAAGCCATAGCAGAAATACGGTTGTTGATCGAGTTTGTGAGATAGCCAATGATGTGAAAACACAGCTGATCGAAAAAGGCAAAGACTTTGTTGCATTCTTCCTTGCTGTCGATGAAAGAAATGACACGACTGACACTGCACAGCTCGCCATCTTCATCCGTGGAGTGGGCTCCAGTTTGAATGTTACAGAAGAAATATTGGACATGAAATCCATGCATGGGTCGACAGGAAAAGTCATTTTTGACAACGTATGTCAAAGTTTAACCAACATGAACCTGTCTTGGGACAAGCTCGTTGGACTGACAGCAGATGGATCACAGGCGATGTGTGGCGAAAAAAGTGGACTAGTTGAACGGATGTTTTTAAAGATGCAGGAGAAATGTACTGGTGAATTGATAGCATATCACTGCATCATATACCAAGGATCGCTGTGTGGTAAAATCCTCAACATGGAAGATGTAATGAGCACTGTAACACAAAATCGTCAACTTTATCAGAGCCAAAGGTTAAAATCACCGCCAATTTCAGTCTTTTGTTTTTCAGGAAATAGAGTCGGAGTTCGGCGAAATGCCTTATCATGCAGAGGTGAGGTGGCTCAGTAAGGGGAAAGTTCTCAGTAGATTTTTCCAGCTGATCGAGGAAATCTGTCAATTCATGGACAGTAAAGGAACAGATTTCACAGTTTTTCAGGATAAAATGTGGAAATGTGAGTTGGCGTTTCTGTCTGATATAACTACTCATCTCAACAACTTGAACCTGCAGCTCCAGGGACAGGATCACTTTATCACTGATATGTATGATGCAGTGAAGGCATTTCAAGTGAAGCTGCGCTTAAGGCTTAAGGGAAAGTGCACCATTGCAACCTGTCTCACTTTTCTTGTTGCCATGCAATGTTAAACCAAGTCAACGCTATGGTGTTTCCCGACGCACACTTTGCTGTAAAACTTAGCTTACTTCGCGCCTAGTTCACATGGGGCAATTAGTGACTTTGAAGCACAGGAAAGTAATTTCGAGCTATTTCGTAAACCATTTGTCATAGCTGTGGAAACTGCACCTGTAAATTTGCAGATGGAGTTAATAGAGCTGCAGTGTAATGGGACACTAAAGGCAAAGTACGAAACTGTAGGGCCTACACAGTTCACTCGTTTCATTCCTGGAGAGATGCCCCGGCTCGTCTACACGCGGCTCGAACCATGAGCATGTTTGGTAGCACATATATGTGTGAACACTTGCAGTCCATCATGAGAATCTCAATGACACAGAACATTCCTCCTAACAAATCTTGTAGCCAAGAAAAATGTCAAACATCGTGCTCTGACAAATTGACATAAGAGTAAAAATGTGTATACCAATAATTGTTTATTGTTAAAACTTTTTTTTCTGTTTTAATTTATATTAATGTTTGAGAAAATCAAAACAATGTTTTCCCATAGTGAATTTGAATAACGAAGACACAAACAATAGATTGCACGATTTATTGCCTGGCATATTTCGCTGCATCTCGTCAGGTACATACTGCAGAAATCACACAACTTACGTGAATTAACTAGATAAATCCTTCAAGTTGAAATATACACATATTCGCACAGTAATGTCAATTATCTACCACGGTAATTTTAAGCTAACTAACATGTCTTTCTGTTTGCACAATTCTGGCTTGCGTTGATTGATCATAATTGCTTCAGCAAATTTTAACAAGCGAGTATTTCGTGTGTTAAACAACACGTGAAAGGCAGTGTCTCTGTCAACCACATGGTTGACAGAGACACTGCCTTTCGCGTGTTATTTTCATTCATTTTATAAAGTAAGTAGACCCACAAATAATGTTTTATGTGGATGTCTAGACTTGTTTTAGTATATGCTATTAAATTTACCGTCCATCTTTACGTATACTGTGTAGGGGTGGGGATTTTAGGTAGGAAATATGAAAGGGGGGAAATGACGTTCTGAAAATATGGTGAAGGGGGGGGGGGGGGGCACGGGCCACAAAAGGTTGAGAACCACTGTGATAGATAGACTGTCAATATAGAATATTCGATAGTATGTCCACATAGATATACTGTCTATCGTGTCAACTCTGTAAAATGTTAACATTGATAAGACTGTCAATCTAGAATATTCGGTAGAATATGCAATAAGTCTTTCTGAAAGAAGTGTCAGTTACACTGACTGTACAGCTAGACCTTCAAGGTAGAGTTTTTTGTTGGAATGACAGGGTAGACACATTGTCAAGTTAGACTGTGCAATTTGACTTACTCTCCCGTTAGACTGACTATCCAGTGTGGCTGTGAGTCCAGTTATATAAATAAATGCACAGGTATGGGTACTCGTATAAGTTGATGACAGAAACAGAGATTAAAGGACCCACTAGGCCAGTGGTTCTCAACCGGTGGGAATTTTGGGGTTTCCGGGGGGGGATGAAGACCATTTCAAGATAGCGTTAATTCAAGAACCGATTACTTGATATTGTTTTTCCCTTCACACTTTACAGTTATGTACGTCTCATCCTTCTAAAATTCATTTTATAAAGTAAGTAGAACCACAAATCATGTTTTATGTGGATGTCTAGTCTTGTTTTAGTATATGCTATTAAATTTACCTTCCATTTTTACGTATACTGTGTAGGGGTGGGGGGATTTTTAGATAGGAACATGAAAGGAGGGGAATGACGTTCTGAAAATACGGTGAAGGGGGCACGAGCCAAATTTTTGATAGGAAGGGGGGAATGACGTTATGAAAATATGGTGAAGGGGGGCACGGGCCAAAAAAGGTTGAGAACCACTGCACTAGGCAATATACATAATTAAACCTGTAGTCCACATATCGGGATTAGAATAAGTCACCTCAAAGTGACTACACCACTTCGCTTTAGGAAGAAGTGTACTTCGGCGCATGGCCAGGTCAACGCCCATTGAAATAAATGTGTCTTTGTTAGCCAGGTCTATCATCTACTTGAACCCACAAAAATGGAATCATGGAATATGGACAGATTTCTAACCCAGGCATCCATTGAAACAGCACCATATATCTCAGAATTGTATATTAACCGAGGAATGGCAAAATAGCAAGAGCAGTGAATATGTTTATCATCATCATATGTAAAATTCATCGTCTACATGGACTGACTATTCAGTTTTACCTACTGTCTGGGCACGTTATGAGAAGAAACAAACTAGCGAACTTGGTGACAAGTAGCAAGATTGAGGGGAAAAGAATAAGGAGAAGACAGAGATGTAAAGATTAGGATGGCTTGAGTCACGTGATATTGTCTAGACAAGAACACGGAGCTGATCCACGATTTTGGTGATCATGTAAGAAGGCGAAACATGGCCACACAAACCTATAGGCATGGCACATGATGATGATGGCGATGAGTTAGAGTGACTCTCAAGTCTGACTAGCTGTCTGCCCATCTCAGAGCTTTGAGGAGACAAGAATGTTGCTAAAACAATCTACGAGAACAGTTTGGGGAATAAACAAAAACTACAGACCAGATCACGACAGCATGCATGAGCTGGGCAGAAATGCACACACCAAACTCTTCATACCCAGAGCAGGACATTGTGGACTCAGAGCACACAGCTACCAATGAGTCCCGCTGAGTCTGGCTATTGCTCATGTAGAGCGCTCAGGCAAACCCCAAAACATGTCCTAAAACTACCCTGACTTTCCGGACCTCAGGGAGGACATTTGGCCGACTGCAGCGACCTTCAAGACAAACTTTCGGGGACCGGTCGAGTACCTCAAGCGAACCATCCTGTTCGCAACCCATGTTGGAATTGACGCATATCAAACGTTGATCGTAGAAGAAGAAGAGAAAGAAGAAGACTGTCCAGTAGGACCAGCTGACTGACCTTAAATATGTGCGGGTTCTTGCTGGGCTCTAGCATCTCGTCGAACCTGGTGTAGACAGTGTTCAGCAGCTCCACGATCTTCATGGCGCCCTGCGTGTCCGAATGGCGGGCCGAGAAGTTTGCGAACCCTACAATCCCGCTGTGGATGAAACATATTCGTAAACTCCGAGCCATGTTGTTTAAATATTCAACTCTTACTTCATTACCGCCAGCCTTATCCTGGTGCCAGGAAATGCAACCTACACACTAAATGTCATGGCAGGGTAGACCAGGCACAAACGTTGGTCGACAACTGGTCCAGGATCGAAACTCCGTCTTGAGGACAGTTAGAGAATTTATTCGACAGCTTCTGCAGCTTGTCTTGTTCCAGATATATTGGTGTGACTTTACCTCTGGAGAAAACTAGGCAGGCTGAGACAGAGCGAGAAACAGACAGACAGACAGACAGACAGACAGACAGACAGACAGACAGACAGACAGACAGGCAGGCAGGCAGGCAGGCAGACAGACAGACAGGCAGGCAGGCAGGCAGGCAGGTAGACAGACAGACAGACAGACAGACAGACAGACAGACAGACAGACAGACAGACAGACAGATAGACAGACAGATCATGCTGCATGGACAACACATGGTCTTTACAATTCAACACATGGTCTCTTTAATTCAGCCCATGCTTTTTGCTATGAAGAGGTATGATACCAACTCTGGCCTTATATGAGATCAAGAATAAATGATCCCTAGATCAGATAATCAACATCATGATTGGTTAAAGCAGCAACAACAGTGAATACGTTAACAAAAAGTGTCTGGGAGAACAGGAAGCTTACTACCTAAACAAAAGCCCTTGCCTAGCAAACCTGTGTTCTTAGTACTCTTCTTTATGGCAGTGAAACCTGGACAACTTACTCACACCAAGAGAAACGTTTAAACAGCTTTCATATGCGGTGTCTGCGAAGAATACTTGGTATTAAGTGGCAAGACAAAATCACAAATACTGAAGTATTGGAAAGATCAGGTTGTGTGACGGTTTGTTCCATGCCCAGTCTTCGTAGATTTAGATGGATAGGACACATTAGGAGGATAGATGCTAGTAGAATCAATCAATCAATCAATCATGTGCCATGCCGGAAAGCGTGGGCGGTCATGATTCGCCATTTCACTCGAACACCAGAGTCGTGGATCAGCTCAGTGTTCCTGTCTCGTCCATGCCATGTGGCCAAGCCATCCAGGTATTTTCCTCTCGGTCTTCCTCTTGGTCTGTTCCCTTCGATCTTGCCAGCTGTCACTAAGTTCTCCAGTCCATTTCTTCTCATAACATGTCCAAAAAATTTTGACTGTCTACGTCTAATTTCTCTAATCAATCTACGATTTTCATTTGTCTCTTGTAGTACTTGGTCATTGGTTTTTCTATCTGTCCATGGTATTCTTTGCATTTTCCTCAGAAACCACATTTCTGCAGCCATCAGATGTTTTTCTGCTTGACTGCACATTGTCCAAGTTTCACATCCATACAAAAGAACAGGCTCTATGTATCCCCTCAACACTCTTTTTCTCGTTTCAATTGACATCATTTTATTGGTCAGAATGTTTTTCATCTTGCTACTTTCGCAATGGCGATTCTTGTTCTAATCTCTTCAAGGCATCTGCCATCAGATGTTATGACTGTTCCGAGATAATTGAACCGATTCACTTGTTGAAGAATATTCCCATTTACTTGTATATTACATTGTGGTACTTCGTTCTTCCTAGTGACGACCATAACCTGTGTCTTCCTACAATTTAATTCCAACCCCAGCTGCTCACTGTGTACAACAACCGCATCTACTAATTGTTGCAGGTCCTGTGCATTGTCTGCAATCAATACTGTATCATCTGCATATCTAATGTTATTTATGTTTCGTCCTCCAATGCTGATTCCATTTAGGTCTTCTACATTTCTGAAAATATTTTCACTGTATAGGGAAAAAAGATCTGGAGACATTACACATCCCTGCCTAACGCCTCTCTTAATAGGTTGGTATTGTGCTACTTCATTATCAATCCTTATGGCAGCTTGTTGTTTCCAATATATGTTTTTTATAAGTCTAATGTCTTTCCCATCAATTTGTAGATCTGCAAGCATATCCACAATGTTGACATGTCTAACTCTATCAAAAGCCTTTGTGTAGTCAATAAAGCAAAGATGTATATCCTTGTTTACTTCTAAAGCACGTTCAATAACTGTTCGCAGCATATACACAGCATTTACTGTACCCTTTCCTTCTACAAAACCACATTGTTCTTCCCCTATTTCAGGTTGTATTTTCTTCCTCACTCTTTGCATGATAATTCGTAACAAAATCTTTGTGATGTGACTCATTATACTAATTGTTCTATGTTGATCACATTCTAAGGCTCCTGATTTCTTTGGGATTGCAATAAATACAGAATTACATAATTCAGAAGGTATATCTCCAGTATCATATAATGTGTTCAGCAGTCTAGTGACTTGCTCTAGTCCAAATTCTTCTAGAGCTTTAATCATTTCTGTTGTGATGTTATCTGCACCGGGGGCCTTGCCAGCTTTCATATGCTTAAGAACATTTTGAACCTCCATCTTTAAAATTGCTGGTCCTTCATTATTAAATCTAATAGCATACTGTTCCTCTCTGTTATCATTATACAGGTCTTTCACATAATCTGTCCATACATGTAGAATCTGATCTTTTTCTATTATGACTTTGCCATCTTTAGTTTTTAGACAGCCCGTTGATGTAGAATACCAAAGGGCAAATGAATTAAGTGAATTACAGATGGGTAAAATATCTGGGGGTACGCCTCTGCCACGATAGAATGATGTGTGTAAGCGGAACATGATTGATACTGGCATTGATAATGCACATTGGAAGCAAGTCGCCGCTGAACGTGTTACTTCGAGGGCAACTATCAGAAATGGAATAAAAACAAAGGAGAAAATGATTGCAGATAAGTCAAACACTGAGCGTGCGAGAAGTCAGATGGTGCGTGATGGTGGAAATAACCATGTATTCAAATGCATCCACTGTGGGCGAACATTTACCGCGAGAATTGGTCTGATCAGTCACATTCGTTACCGCCATGGGTTATAGTTTTTGTGTCTTTTTTTTTTTTAAGCACAATGTAGCAAACTAGCCTCTGTCAAGACTACCAGGTGCTGGTTATACTTCATTACAAACCCCTTAAATAGGTGCATAGTGTGGCCAACAAATAGCAGAATTTATTTTAAACTGTGTTTATATTGTCACATGGCATCTGTTGCTCATCTGGCCAATTTTTGTCTTTCTTTCTTTCTTTCTTTCTGTCTTTCTTACTTTCTTTCTTACTGTCTTTCTTTCTTTCTTTGTTTATTTCTTTCTTTCTGTCTGACTCTCTATTTCTTTGTCTCCCAGTCTGTCCAACTGTCTGATAGCTGTCTGTCGGTCTCTCTGTCTTTCTGTCTCGGTCTGTCTCCCACCCTCCAATGGTACACTGGTAAATCTACACAGCTAGAAAATCACAACGCTCTGCAATAGAAACATGTAAAAGCAATCGCCACAACGACCAGAATTTGTTACGCGATACGCTGCCATTAGCCAAACTGCAACAATAGAAACATGTAAAAGCAATCGCCACAACGACCAGAATTTGTTACGCGATACGCTGCCATTAGCCAAACTGCAACAATAGAAACATGTAAAAGCAATCGCCACAACGACCAGAATTTGTTACGCGATACGCTGCCATTAGCCAAACTGCAACAATAGAAACAATGTTGTCTATTGTTGATTTGTGTGATAAGAACAGATATAAAAGCAAAGCACGTGTACAAACACCTGTTAATTGTTAACGTTTTGACGTCCAACTGATTAATGTAGAGTTAATTGTGCACCATTTGCAGTGCCTCAAAAATCATCCTATATTCATCATAATCATGTGTCATGCCGATAAGCATGGGCGGTTATTTTTCGCCATTTCGCACGATCACCAGAGTCGTGGATCAGCTCTGTTTTCTTGTATCGACCATACCTTATGGCTAGGTTATCCAGATATTTATGTCTCTGCCTTCGTCTGGTTCTTCCCCCTCAATGTTGCCAGTTGTCAGCAAACTCTCCAGTTTATTTCTTCTCATTATTGTCCTTACCTGAAGAGAAGTGTCACATTAAGATAATACAGGAAGAAGCGATGTCTTTGCCTGAAGAGAAATAATTTTAACTGTCATTTACTGCCAATATAGTACCTTGCCGTTTATAGCAGAGGGGTCTTTGAGCCTGAGGGAATAAGGCCGCCTGGCTAGTGCAGTCGCCGGCAACTGTGCAGGTTAGGATTTTGTTTTTGCCCCTGAAGAGAAGTGCCACCTTAAAATAATACAGGAAGAAACGTTGTCCTTACCTGAAGAGAAGTGTCACGTTAGGGTACTTCTTGGCGTTGACTGGACGCCTGTGGCGGAGTTCGTTGGCCACGGACGGTGGCAGGATGGAGTACATCAGTCTGTGAGAACAGACAAATGTTGTGTGGTGTTGAACATACCAAGTATTACTTCATATCATAGTAGATTCTTGTTTTCATATGTGGTTGTTAGTTAGTATAGAGTTAGTGAAGGCAGGAATAAGGTAGGTAGGATAGTGGTGGTGGTGGTGGTGATGGTGGTGGTGATGATGGTGGTGGTGCAGTGGTGATGGTGGTAATGGTTATGATGGTGGTTGTGGTGGTGGTGTGATGGTGGTGATGATGGTGATGATGATGGTGCTTGTGGTGGAGTTGATAATGGTACTGGTTATGGCCATGGAGGTATTGATGGTAGTAGTGATGGTGATAATGATGATGGTAGTAGTGATGGTGATAATGATGATGGTAGTGGTGATGGTATGAATGGTGGTGGTGGTGATGGTGGTGGTGGTGGCAGTGGTGAAGGTGAAGGTGGTAATGGTGGTTGTGGTGGTGGTGTAATGGTGGTGATGATGGTGTTGACGATAGTGCTTGTGGTGGGGGTGGTGAAAATGGTGCTGGTTATGGCCATGGAGGTATTGATGGTAGTAGTGATGATAAAGATGATGGTGGTGGTGATGGTGGTGATGATAGTGGTGGTAGTGGTGATGGTGATAATGACAGTGATGGTGGTGGTGGTGATGGTGATAATGACGGTGATGGTGGTGGTGGTGATGGTGATAATGACGGTGATGGTTGTGGTGGTGATGATGGTAATGGTGCTGGTGGTTGTAGTATAATAAAACGTCCTTACCCTTTCCTAACATTGACGCCCTTAAAAATATCACTAGCCCTAGGGATTACTGTTTAAATACCTTATTTTGGGAGATAAAAACAATGATAGACAGACCGTTGCACAGCCAAATGTATTTGGCATTAGTTTAAATTGTGGTTTTAGTTTGGTTCACGTATCTGGCCAGACCGGCTTGATTGAGTAACTAAGGGTTTTTACTAACCATTTTGGTCAGTGTATACAAAGAAGACAGACAAGTCAGCTTTTCCCTTCGGGGATGGGCGATTTTAGCCCTATAAATATGTCATTCTCTGCAGCAATTGGTATGTTAAATCTACATTATTAATACGTATTTATGTATTTTTATAAGGTACATATACCATTGTGTTTAATTAAGAATTTGTTAAAATGATAAATCAACAATTCTTGTAAACTAGAGTCTGATTGATTTTTACTACTGAGCGCCATGTGTGTGCCACGCTGTAAAATTTCCATACTTAAAATTTCTAATTCCTATGTTAAAATCTCTTATAGACATTGTGAACCTATATCTAACTAGCAATGCTTATAATCTATAAATATTATGTGTACTGTAGAGTATTCAACTCATTTCAGAAGCACATTTCAAAAACTTTCTCTTCATGCGGACGCAACATATTGATGATGCATCTTGTCTGATAGACATGGTTTCAGGTTGGAGAAATTGTTTTCCTAAATTGATGATCTGTAACTCGAGCTATCGTGCCAAATTTTGGTACAATCTTCTTGTTACCATATTAGTAACCACTCAATATGGGTGATGGACATGTAATTATTTCATAAAATATTGCTAGGGAAATGCCATGTTTGAGAATATAAAATCAAGAACAAAGAAAGAAAACGCATGATGTAAATGAATGTTCGGATAGGACGTGCCTTCAATCCGCATCACCTCACTGTGGTAGGAACAGAAGCGAAGATTGATGTTCATAAATTGCTTGCAATATTCAGAAGACTGGACAATGCGGCATAAGTTGTTCTGATAAATAACACTCCGAATACTAGCAGTATTTGACAAATTATATCACAGCGTTCACTAACCCCATGCTGCTGTAAGCAATGGGGAAAACAATTTATGTTATAGTTTTATGGATTAACCAATGAGGAAATCCAAAAAGATAGGCTCCTTTCATTATCATTATGATTAATTATTATGTATGAATATCATGTACTTAATATCAGAGAAATGTACATGTTTGTTTTTCTCTGTTATGAGATTTATATTATGTCCTGATTGTTACTCTTTACTGTGGGAATATACATTTTAATGTGACCCCTGGAGACATGATGATGTTGATGTACGAATCCTTGTGCATGTCAATACATAAGAAGACAATGTTGAATAGCCTTGGCCTAATGCTGATTATAGCGAAGGAATGGAGACGAGGAATCGGAAACAAAAGAGCCTGTGTCTGGACTAACCTCTTCAAGGTATGACAGATGCACTAGCAAAGTGTTGGATAGAAAGGATGGCTTTACACATCAGAAAGTCTCAGTAACAACATGGTAAGAAATACAGAGTGAGAAAATACCTTACTCACATTTAGAGTCAGAATGGCTCTACAACAAGCAAGGAGGGACATGAAACTTGGAAACCCATTCCTATCTCCTTCCCCTTTTTTGTTTGTAATTGTGGTATGAAAATGTTATCACACCACAAAGTATTAATGTCTGTGTTGTATTTTTTGGTCATCCATTTCTATAGACAGTAGCGAGTGGTGGTTTGGATTATGTTGGACTATATCACTGAAACTGGATCTTGGGTCAACAGCCAGAAAGTGATAAATGGCAACCTGTCCTAACCATAGTCTGGATCTAGAAAAACATCAACGTTGACTGCTACGCTAATCCGCTGCCTAGCCAGCGAAAGGCCTGTTGAAGAGAGACACTCAGCGATTGATAGTCCTACTTCTGTCAGGATATCCAGGATGAATCTCTGTATTTAATTGTCCATCAAGATAAATGGATATTCAAAATTCACCGACAACAGAGTATCGTCTACTTTTACGTCTGGGAGATACTGCCTGGTACGCCATCATTCCGCGAGGTCAACAAAACCATGGGACATTCCCAGGTACCTGTTCAGGATTGAATAATCCTTCAATCAGTCATACAGCGGCAGAATCAACACCAAGTTCTAGATACGAACACCAACTCAAACAAATGGGAAGAGACACTGAAACAACATAAGCCAGTACAACCAAGGTACCAACTTAATATCAACTGAATAACCCTGAAATAAGCCAGATCAACTCCAGATCTCAGACCGAAACACCATCAGAAGACCATATGAAAGAAGCTAGCAGAGTACATGCCTCTACGCATGCAACAACACGAATCATCTTATTGTTGTGCGACTCCCAGGTGTGTGTTGGAAATAATATTCTTCAGTTCTTTGCCTGTAGCAGACCAATCCTGGACAAAAGTCCAGATGAAACGAATGAATGACTCAACATCGTATGTTCTACACTGAAATAGAATGAATCAGAACTCTACGCTGGTTCCATGTTGGCCTAATTGCCCAATCACCAAGTGTGGGATGGCCTATCAACATGAACCGGGCGTGTGATAAAGCCTTTTGAACTAAATTGGGAAACGGTTAACATAAACCGAGCTGTTAGACAGTCGTCATCTTTTCATCGATAAGATGATATAGGGAAGAACCTTCTGCAAGAGCTTAAGTTGCATCTCCTGAAAGTATGACAGACCTAGGCATCAATTTCAATTGGAACACAGAGCCCAATGGCAACAAGGTATTCTTGAATTCAGCCCCATGGAGGGGATATGTGCTTGTGTATAATTCTATTCTTGGATTATGGATTATAAATATTCACCAGCCAACTTCAGTGAACATAATGTAAGGAGAACATGACTGTGAGTACATTTATTTCTGCCCGGATAAATATGGACATTATCTGCTTCGCACTGGAGAAGAATAACCGACAGCAACACCTAATTAAAAAGACTGTAATTAAATAATTAGTTTAATTATTAGTACTAGCTAAGCTTCTATATGTGGTTTTTTCCATGCCATGGATGTGTAAGGTTAGTAGCTTTTTTCAGTGAATGGTAGAATCAACAGGTGGTTGTTGTTTTGGTTGAGTACTCTGACACCATCTCATTGTTTTTCTTTAAATGAGAATTGAAACTGGTGTCAGAAACAATTGTTTATATGTTGGGTTGTATGAACTTAGACCATTGTTTACTTTACTGATGTACAGTGGGTCAAAGATGTAGAACCAATTAGTGGTTGTTGTGTTGTTTGTAATAACATTGTTTTTTTTTCTGGGGACAATGTGGGTAATGTGTGTTTGTTTTTTTTCATATTGAAAATCATTCCCATGCCTGTTCTAGAAATTCAATGTGGCCATTACAATTTTCATGTATGTTACTACAGATCTTGATTTAATGCCTGAACTGTTTGTCCAAAAGTATTAATGTTTACCTCAAGTCCAGTGTTGATAGTTGTTCAATCGTGGTTGTTTATACGTTGTAAACAATCAATATCCTCTAACACTGTAGTAAATCGTAAGGTGATAAGTGGGAATGGAGAATTACACATAAATACAGTTATGAACAGGAGTGAAGTATTTTCCTTCTTGTGTTTATGGTAGAATTCCATGATCACCTTGCATTCTAGCAGTGACCAGAGAATCAAACCTAAATCCCCTAGACACTTTTAACAAAATATTCTCTTAGATTAAAATCGACATCCCCCAGTGGTCATGATGTTAATGGTGTTAGTGATGGTGGTGATGGTGGTAATGTTGATGGTTGTGATGGTGGTAATGGTGGTAGTGATGGTGGTGGTGATCGTGATGGTGGTAATGGTTGTCAGAATCTCTATGTCTCCAACCGAGATGCAGGAACATCGTTACGCCCGCCAGGCGAATAGTCTCCAGCCGGGATGCAGTAACATCGTTACGGCCGCCAGGCGAGTACCAGTTACCTGCCCACAGGTTGCTGACTGAAGCGTTCGTCAGCGGTCAGGCAAGGACAAAGCAAGACGCACGCAGTCCTCGTTAAGCCAGTCCACAGGGCAAGCACTGTGTGAGGAAACCGGCAGACTGCTTGGGAACTCGGACATGACAAGACGTGTGGGTTGAGAAAGGCTTCGTGTAGTTTCTGTGCCCGAAAGTCGAGTGCTTGTATATCTTGTGAGATAGACTGTGATGCTGTGGGTTTTGTCTGTAAGTGTACTGATGTATTGTATATGTATAGTAATGATCATCACATGCCAAACTAGATTGTCTTGCATGTGAATTGTAAATAAATCCATTGAACTTCGTGTCATTGTGTGTCAAGTCCAATCACTTTGTACTTGTACTTGTCTCACATATGTTAGGTCCAACGAGCCAGGTTTAAGACCCTGACATGTGTGAACGTGGGCGCTCGTCCTCATTGAACATACTAACGTAAATTACATGCATTTGATTGTTTAAACGTGTAAAACATCTGTGATTGTAAAACTTGTCGCCATTTTAAACTTGTCGTAGTTTGACCTTGTCGCCATCTTGTAAGCATGATGTCTATGTCCTTACTGAATGTCATCTTGATGTAAGTGATGTGTCATCATTGTTATAGATTGTTGAAATATATCTAGATTGTATTTGTGAAGTTAGTTGTGGAAAGCAGAAGATTTGGGAAAGAAAGTGACTTGTGATTTGAAAAATTGTTGGCCGACGACATTACGACCTACAATTACACTCAACGCCATACAAACCTAATCAAAACTTAGTGACAAGCATACACAGCACACAAAGATAGATTCTAATTTATTTCCTCCCAAAAAGAAAGCAGGTTTTCTGTGCCATCTGAAACCCTTGCCCGTAGAGGTCAGTTTGTCCTTGAAGTAGCGACCCTACAGTTCCTAGCCCTGGTTTTCAACCATTCTTCACCGCATCCAGTACACTTGAGTATATTTGTTCTATATACTTTCGGATGCAAATTTGGGCATAAATTGTAAGTCAACAATATTGTAAAATTGTTCACATTACTAACATCTTGTAACAAATTGTGTGTCTGATAACTTATTTTCATTTAAACATTCCATCATGTCTTCATTAAATGACTTCATCGATATGGGTTTAAAGCTAAAGTTAACTGGTGACGAGTTAACAAAATGGAGTGAAACAAAATATGCTGAACACCTCCTAGTACAAGAAAAAGCTAGCTAACGCGAAGAAAGAGCGGCGGAAAGAGCATCAAAGCAAGCAGAGTTAGAGTTAGAATTGAGGAAGGCAGAAATAGCAGCTCAAAGTAAACGAGAGAAGCTCGAATTACAACTCAAATATAAACAGCTTGAAACCGATACTGCGTTAAACAAAGAGTCTAATAAATCTGAAAGACTGGAAAAAGAGAACCAGTACAAAAAGTATCAACGTATTGTAAGAAATTATACCTCAGGTGACTGCATTGCAGCGTTCACCCAGAATTTTGAAACCTTAATGGACCATTATCAGGTTCCAGTTTCTGAATGGAACATTATTTCTATGAGGAGTTTGTCAGGGGAACCTCTGAAAGTCATAGAGACTATCCCCAAAGACCTCAGAAAAGATTACCACTATCTAAAGTTAAAAATTATGGCACATTTTATGCTAGATGAGGCAGGATACAGAGAACAGTTCAGCAAACTGAGTCCAAAATCTACTCAGACGTTCTCTGACTATGTCTCTGTAGTCCGAGACGTATTTACAAAATGGAGTTCAGCAGCCAAAGTAAATAAAGACTATTATAAGTTAGAAGATCTCATTATCAGGGATAAAATCATCACATCCCTTCCACCAGCATTTTCAAAATATTTGCTAGAGAATGAATGTACGAGTGTAGAAGAGATTGAGAGAGGTGGGTCGGCTTACTATTCAGCCAATAAACATTGTTTTGCTAGTGAAGCTACTGATACAAACTTCGTAGCAGCTGCAAACTATGACAAACCTCGATCAGAAACCTACAATAGGCAAAGAACTTATAAGCCTACTTCTGAGAAATACAATCATTGTAGATTTTGTAACACGTCACACCACCAAGGTGAAATGTGCGATAAGAATCCAGCATATCTTACATACTTACAAAACTACATAAATAGTCATGATAAGGAACGTAAATCCTTTAAAAAGGTACGAAAATGCTTCCTTTGCAAAGCGTACGGGCATTGGCGTCATGATTGTAAAGGAAGGCAAATGACCAAGAAAGCAAATGCCGCCTTATTTGACAGTTCATCATCAGATGAAGAACATTCAGAAAAACTCCCTGTGAACTCAGCACAGGCTTTTGACATGTTTAATTCACATAAATGTACTGTTTGTAATACCTTTTATGAAGATGGCATTTTAACATGCGGCCATTCCATTCCTATTGCCAATGAAGAAGCTAATTTGGTAATAGATTCCAAGGCAGAATAAACATCCATCAGGGATATGTGAATGGCAAGCCGGCTACAGTACTTCGTGACACCGGAAGCTCTCTTATAGGGCTAAAGAGACAGTTCATAATGCCTACAGACTATACAGGCAGGCACGTAACATGCAGAACATTCTCTGGAAATATTGAAAAGTACCCATTAGCATGGGCATATATTCAAACACCTTTCCTCACTGGGAAAGTAAAATGCGCTGCATTAACTAACCCTGTGTGTGATATTATCATTGGTAATTTACCAGAGGTGAATGATATGCCTCATGATATTACATCTGTTTGTATTGATGACAACACAACATCATCACCATCACATGTCATCATTGAAAGTATAGTATCACCAGATGAATGTATGGTAGCTAATGGAGCACTAACATCTCATGAACCCATTGACCATAATGTTTCATCACCATCTGATATCATTGAATGTGTGACCGCAGTAACTAGAGCTACTGCTAGAGAGCAAGAGGAAATTAATCAAACTGAGGCTATAGAAATGCTTAGCCCAGTGATACTACCTCCTAAAACCATGAAGGAGAATTTTGTAGCAGCCCAAAAGGCTGATCCTTCATTATCTAAATATTTTAATCTGATCGGCCAAAAGCCAAAGGTAACCAAAAATGCAAGATGGCATTTTGCTCTGAAGAATTGCATCCTCATCAGGTACTATACTAGAGGCAACAGCACCACAGAGCAAACTGTGTTGCCAAGTGAATACCGTAAGCAAGCCTTACATCTTGCCCATGATATACCTCTTGCAGGGCATATGGCATACTCTATGACCAGATCAAGATTAGTAACACAGTTTTATTGGCCAAGATTATGCAATGACATTAAGAAATATTGTAGAAGTTGTGATATCTGCCAAAAACTAGTGAAAAAAGGTAAAAACCCACAGGCCAAATTACATATTACCGACTTAGCCAGTCGACCTTTTGAGAAAATATCTGTCGACATAGTGGGCCCTCTGAATCAAGTAACATCCAGAGGTAATAGGTTCATCATTACCATCATTGATTTATGTAGCCGCTGGCCGGAAGCGATTCCGTTAAAGAACATAACTGCCAATGATATTATGGAAGTTTTCTTCCACATATTTTCACGAATAGGATTTCCAGACACTATCCTATTAGATAGGGGAAGTCAATTTATTGCTGCATCTACTCAAGCTTTCACCAAAATGTTAGGGGTGAAACAATGTTTCAATTCTCCATACCATCCTCACTCAACGGGAATCATCGAAAGGTTTAACGGTGATTTGAAGCATATGCTTGCTAAAGTCATGCAAGAACTTCCCAAAAACTGGGACATATATTTGCCCGCTATACTTTTTGCTTATCGCGAAGTCCCACATTCTAGTACTGGATTCTCTCCTTTTGAACTTATCTATGGTGCCAAACCACGTGGCCCATTGAGTATCTACCACTCAATGTTAACTGAAGCCACCCCTGTACTTAAACCCATATCATCATACGTGTATGTTACATCATTGCGCGAAAGAATCATCAAATCTTGTACTATTGCAAAAGAAGCACTAAAACTATCTGGTGCTACATATAGACAATATGCAGACAAAGGTAACAGGACAATAACGTTGACACCTGGACAGGACGTACTTCTTCTCTTACCTAGTGACCGACACTTATTGACTGACTCTTGGCAGGGACCATTTAAAGTAATAAGACAGATTTCAAATGTAGACTATGAGATTCAAATAAAAGACAAACATAAAATATTCCACATCAATATGCTAAGACCATACTACAACAGAGACAACGAACAAGACGTTACAACAGCCTGTACAGTGATAATAGACCATGAAGATGACGAAGATAGTAACGAAATTCCAACACCTGCATTAGACACGACAAACTGCTTGAAAGAAATCAAAATAAACCCAAACTTAACTCAAGCAGAAACAAACAGTTGCAAACATCTCATACAAAAGTACAACACCATCTTCTCCAACAACCCAGGACAAACAGAATTAGTACAACATCACATCACGCTCACTTCAAACACACCAATAAAATGCAGACCTTACACCATTCCATTACATTACAAAGAAAACTTACATCAAGAGATCATTAGCTTAGAGAAAAACAACATCATTAGACGATCCCAATCACATTTTTCATCTCCAATGGTCATGGTACGCAAAAAGGACAACACGATAAGACTGTGTCGACTATAGAAAATTAAATAAAATAACTCTTCTAGATCTGGAACCAATGACCAACTGCGAGGATCTACTGACAGAACTGACAGACTCTAGATATTTTACGAAGTTAGATATGACGAAAGGTTACTGGCAGATAACGGTAGACGAACAGAGCAGACATCTGACAGCTTTTGCCACACCTTGGGGACTGTACGAATGGTGCAAATTACCATTTGGGCTAGTCAATGCCCCAGCGACATTCGTACGTATGACACGACTATTACTTGTGGACATAACAAACATTATCTGTTACATGGACGACATTTGTGTTCACACAAAGACAATGACGGACCGCATAAAGACATTACAGCAGACATTTGAACGAATTAGACATCACGGACTGACGGTGAAGCCGACAAAAGTAGACATAGCCTATCACGAAATCTCCTTCTTGGGTTATAGAATATCTAATGGCTTTGTCACGACAGACGATAACATCGTGTCCAAAATACTGAAACTCTCACTTCCGACTACCAAGAAACAAGTCAGAAGTGTATTAAGACTATTAAATTATTATAGGCAGTTCTTACCAGATTTTGCGGAACTGACAGAAAAATTTACTAACCTACTAACGAAAAACCAAACTGAAAAGATTGTAAACAACGAATGCCTAAAATTTGCATTCCAGAAGGTGTTATCTTATTTTTCTGAGAATAGTTTAAAGAATCCCATTCTCAAATTGCCCAATTTACATATTCCTTTCAGATTACGCACAGACGCGAGCTCCGTGGCGATTGGGGCTGTTCTGTTACAGGAACATGACAACATTCTACATCCTGTATACTACGTCTCTAGAAAATTGAAACCAAGAGAACGCGCTTGGTCCACACCTCAGTTAGAAGCTCTTGCTCTAGTGGTGGGTATAACTAAATTGTCCAGATTCCTTCTGGGACGGCATTTCATTGTAGAGTCCGACAATAGTCCATTAAAATTTATTACTTCAGGGGTCCCAACAAACCAGATGATAGCGCGCTGGTCTCTTTTACTTCAAGATTACAGCTTTGAAGTTCGACATATCGCTGGCAGAACCAACACGATTGCTGATCTTTTGTCCCGTTGTCCGAACGACCCAGTAAGCACTAATGTCTGAGTGCAGTGTGTTAGAAAACACTCAGACCAACACAGCCATCAATGAAAGTTTTTTTCAGAAAAGCTGTGTACATCGATGATGTGATGTGATAGGGTTCATTCCCACTGTAAATATTGTTTCTTATGTTTTTATTAATGTAGTAATCGCCGTGAATAATTGTGTAGTGTGTGGTAGAAAGCGAACAATATTAATTGTATATATTATAAAACAAGAACAGTGCCACATGCGCTTTCAACTTACCTGAAGCGAACTAATCAAGTTATCAGTGGTATCTGCGAGTGGATCATATCCAGTGACATTTTAATCCGTGAACGAAAGTGTGAACTGAACTTTGACATTTACACCACTGCAGTTAATCAGAATCCAGAAGTTTTCCAGCGAAACAACGAACACATTAACTATCAGAACAATTTTGCATTGCTACATCAGAGCAGAACAAGTGTGTGATAGAATTGTTAACATCAGCTGTTCGTGTGTACTTCCGGATGATTTGTAAATTTAGATCAAAAGTAGCAGACGATAAACAAAAATCTTAAAAAGTTATGACGCTTCTAAAATAATTATGAAACACCAATTTCGAATACACGAATTGTGTATTAATATTTTTCGACTAATGTAATCTTAGAATCATATCTTGATTAGCTTATTCACACTACCGACATTTTTTCGCTAGTATGGAAAAGCATCAAGCTATGACGCTGAGAAATAGAATAATAATTGTAATAGTTTAGATTTGAAATCTTTTGAAATTATGTCCCTTTCATTTTTGTTGTTATTACTTTATTACACTAAGGGCGGTAAATGGAAATGCATTCAGAGATGTGTTGTATAAAAATAGCCATTGTGTTGCCAGATTGTCAACACTCCAAATGGTCATCAGCTGGGTATGGTATAGGGTTACCGAAGTTGTAGACCAACGGAACAGCTCCCGGCCAAATGAGGTCGGAACTCGAGCGTTGAATACGGCTTATAAAAAGTCGTATTACGGTCTTACCCGATGTTTTTTGTTGCAAAAAGCATATTATTCAGTTTTTTTTTTTAGAGGTTGCGAGGTAGTTGCATTGTTGCTGGTGCTACCGATCTGACTGGGTCAATATTGCAACTCAGGTGATCATCCATCGAGAGGATGAAACTTGGAAAGTGGTGAAGATTGAACACCGCATGACTTAATATACAACTTGCATTTCTTATGTATTTCTATGCCAATGTACATGACAACAGAAAGGTCGATTCTGACATGGTTAAAATATAAACCCTATGTCTAGGTAGATGATGCATGAAATATAAAATCTTTCATGAATAAGCCCCGGGGGAGCGTGTCAGAATCTCTATGTCTCCAACCGAGATGCAGGAACATCGTTACGCCCACCAGGCGAATAGTCTCCAGCCGGGATGCAGTAACATTGTTACGGCCGCCAGGCGAGTACCAGTTACCTGCCCACAGGTTGCTGGCTGACGCGATCGTCGGCGGTCAGGCAAGGACAAAGCAAGACGCACACAGTCCTCGTGAAGCCAGTCCACAGGGCAAGCACTGTGTGAGGAAACCGGCAGACTGCTTGGGAACTCGGACATGACAAGACGTGTGGGTTGAGAAAGGCTTCGTGTAGTTTCTGTGCCCGAAAGTCGAGTGCTTGTATATCTTGTGAGATAGACTGTGATGCTGTGGGTTTTGTCTGTAAGTGTACTGATGTATTGTATATATATAGTAATGATCATCACATGCCAAACTAGATTGTCTTGCATGTGAATTGTAAATACATCCATTGAACTTCGTGTCATTGTGTGTCAAGTCCAATCACTTTGTACTTGTACTTGTCTCACATATGTTGGGTCCAACGAGCCAGGTTTAAGACCCTGACATGGTGGTGGTGGTTGTGGTGATGGTGGTGGTGGTGATGGTGGTGGTAGTGGTGGTGTGGTGGTGGTGGTGGTAATGGTGGTGGTGATGGTGGTAACGGTGGTGGTGGTGATGATGGTGGTGATGATGGTGATGGTGATGATGATGATGGTGATGATGATGGTGGTAATGGTGGCGATGGTGTTGATGGTGATGATGGTGATGGTGATATCATGTCAATAACCTGTCAGTTTTCTTCTTCTCATCAGCCAGGTCTCTGTAGGTCATCTGTAACTGGTCAGTGAGGACCTCCAGGTTCTGGGCCAACTTGTACTCGGCCTCCCAGTGCTCGGACAGCAGCACAAGCTCCCTGGTGGCGTCATGGAGGGGGATGTCACTCAAATATAAGCCCCTCCTACTGATGTCATCCAGGTTCATCACACTCGGGGAGCACATGAACAGGATGCAGTCGCACTCAGACACGTAGATCATCTGACCTGAAAAAGTAAACAAGTAAATACAATCAAAGAAATTATATGTCGTGTTGATTTATTCATTGGTCACTGACCGCATTGTCTGTTGCAAGTTGTGGTCCCGTGCGGGTGCGAATGTTATGCAATGAGTAAACTGTCATTTACTGCCAGTATAGTACCTTGCGGTGTATGGCAGGGAAGTCTTGAGCCTGAGGAATTAAGGTCGCCTGACCATTGCAGACTCCTCAAACTGAGCAGGTTAGATTTTTTATTTTTACCCCCGACAGAAAAAAAAAACTCCACACCTTACTGAGGATCCGAATTCAGGTCTCTCGAAGAAGAACCGGCATTCTAGCCACTCGACCAGCTGCTCCTCGCGATGAGAAAGGTAGTAAAATTATGAAAAAAACTGAGGGTTGTGAAGATGTAACGTACATGGATATGAAAATGACCTACGATATTCAGGTCTTCTTCTTTTCCTTCGTTCTTTTTTTTGAGAGGAATGCGTCATAATTAGGTATGCGCCTCAAATGTTTGCGTGGCCGACGTCGGAATACATTTTTGTAAAGTGTGCTTCCTCTAGACAGATTCATTCAAATAGGCTGTACCTACTTGTGTAAATCTTTTATTTCCTAACAATTTTGCCATGGTGATTGTTTACGGCGTACTCTTTGCTATTTCCAACTACCTTGAGATGTTTAACGTGCACAACCTGCACAAGGAACCTCCCGTTTTTCGCCCTTCTCTGAGAAGGTAAGAGATCCAATCTCATACTCAGGAGATCAGGAAAACGCATAGTATTATCAGTCACCAATGGTTCTCATAATCAATTCCCATCCTGTGCTGAAATTATACCCAGGACCTCTAAGCATGAGGCGGTCACCTCAACTTCTCAACCATGGCTCCGCCCTCCATTGAGATCTGAAGGCGTTTCTAGATAACTCTTTAAAACGAACAAGAAGAAACAAAAGAACTGTATTTGGTTTTAATAATAATAATTAATAAAAGAGATGTAATAAAGAAACTAGCCCGATGTGTACAGAATAGAACAACCAACAACCAAGTACTACAAGAAACAAAAGAAAACCGTAAACTGATTAGAGAAATTAGATGTAGACAATCAAGATATTTTGGGCACGTTAAATAAATACACTTTAGAACGTTGTGACACCTGGCAAGATTGCGGGGAAAAGAACGAGGGGAAGACAGAGAAGTAAATATCTCGATGGCTTCGCCACATGGCATAATCAGATAAACACACACGCACAGCTGATCCACGACTCTGTGATCCTGTGAGATGGCAAAATATGACCCCACACACTTATCGGCATGGCTCTAACAGATAGACAACAATAGTAATATAAGGAACATTAGCTTCGTGAAAATATCAGAAGACAGACTCGGGAGGAGATTCGTGGTTGCTAATGCCTGCTTCCGATTAGGCAGCCAATGAAGATCACCAACTATCCAGAATCGGTTGCCAGATTTTCTAACTGAGAAACCGGGACGTGTCTCTTGGAATCAAAGATGTTACGTGAATTAATATTGTCTCTCTTCATCATCATTACAATTATGTGCTCTGTCATATGAGTAGGCATTCATGTCTCTCTATATATCTCAGTCATTGGTGTTCCTGATCAAGTCTGTTGAGGACATTCCTCCATGTTACTATCTCAGTCCATCCATCATCATTTCTCTCGGTCTGCCTCTGCTGCGTCTCCCACTGATATTTCCAATCGATGTTTTCCAATTCCTCTCTTCTTATTTTAAAACCACAGAACGTTGTTTGTATCTTTCTTGTAGTTGTATATAATTTTCTACTTTCATTAGATTTTTTCAGGTAATCGCTGTTGGCTTTTAATCACTGTAGGTTTTTCTGTTTGTCCAGAAAATTCGCAACACTCGTCGCAGGAACCACTCTTCGTAGCTTCCAAGATCTTGCTAATGTGTTCATTCACACTCCATGATTCACTGTCATGCAACAAAACTGGTTATGTATAATATGTCAGTACGCTCTTTCTTATATTCAGTGATAATGACTTATTGCCATTCAATATTTTCCATTTTTTGAAATGCAGCTTTAGCCTAACTCTGCTCTTAATTTATGTCACCAGTTAAACAGTTTTTTTCCATATCCTTTACAGTACATCGCTGTCAACACCGGCATCTTTCAGCTGTATGTTGATTTCTTGGCAAGATTACGCTCAGTATTTTAAACAGTTCTACTAAATGAAAATCGAGAATCAGTTCGAAGTACATAAATCTTTCATTTGATAGGCACAATCCAGGCAAGCGAGCGTCCCGCAAGCGATTTTCGGGACAGTTAATTATTTTATTTACACACACACACAAAAAAAAAAACGTGACTGTCCTGGAAATCTCTTGTGTAGAATAACAATTATGGTGTCCTTTGTGTTATTAATATATAGGTCACGAGGTTACTGCAGCCTTTGAATGTGTGCTTATGTATTCAGCGATTTCAAAATTTTGACGGAGGGAAGCCTTTAGTGGACTCTTACGGTGGATATATAATTGTGGGTAGATGTTTCTTCTTCCCTTCCTCCAAGTACCTTAGTGAAGTGTTTGTTAAGATCGTTTATGCGCTCTTTCTATTGCTGCTTGTAGATAGGTATTCATGTTTCCAGGGTTGTTCTTGATACCATCACTCAATCTTTTACGTTGTCTTCCCTTTGTCCTATTGTCCTATTTTCATTATATTGCCTCAATGTGGCTGCTGTTCTGTTGTTATTGCCTTCTATTTTGTTAGATTTTTCTAGTTTAGGAATTTGCCAAAGAAGTGTCAGCTATGGCCGATTCTGTACGATGTCCACATGTTGATGACATTGTTAACGTGCGCAGTAACATCTAAAGTAACGAGAGACGAATGCTTGGAAGAGGCTAATGGAAGTAAAACATAACGATAAGAAAGAGACAAACGCGTTCTGTGGTTACAGGATGAGAACAGAGGTTTGGAGTAACAAGTTACAACAGCAAACATCAGTTACAGGATGAGAACAGAGGTTTGGAGTAACAAGTTAACAACAGCAAACATCAGTTACAGGATGAGAACAGAGGTTTGGAGTAACAAGTTACAACAGCAAACATCAGTTACAGAATGAGAACAGAGGTTTTGAGTAACAAGTGACAACAGCAAACATCAGTTACAGAATGAGAACAGAGGTTTGGAGTAACAAGTTACAACAGCAAACATCAGTTACAGGATGAGAACAGAGGTTTTGAGTAACAAGTTACAACAGCAAACATCAGTTACAGAATGAGAACAGAGGTTTGGAGTAACAAGTTACAACAGCAAACATCAGTTACAGAATGAGAACAGAGGTTTTGAGTAACAAGTTACAACAGCAAACATCAGTTACAGAATGAGAACAGAGGTTTTGAGTAACAAGTTACAACAGCAAACATCAGTCACAGAATGAGAACAGAGGTTTTGAGTAACAAGTTACAACAGCAAACATCAGTTACAGAATGAGAACAGAGGTTTGGAGTAACAAGTTACAACAGCAAACATCAGTTACAGAAAAGCCAGAGACAGACCCAGAGATTTTAAAGCAAAAAGGCAGACAGATCGAGATATGTTACAGCAAAAAGCCAGAGACAGAGAGATGTTAAAGCAAAAAGCCAGAGACAGACCGAGAGATATTCAAGCAAAAAACCGGAGACAGACCGAGAGATGTTCAAACAATAAGCCAGATGACAGAGCATTGGACACTCTATGAACTCTAGAACTCTAGCGATAACCCCTCCGAAAACGAACGCCTAACCTTCAGAGAGACTGATAGAAATGTTGTTGGATGGACTAAGACGGTGGCATGAGGTATATCTTCAATAGATTTAGTTCAGAACACCAGAGGCCGAGATATGTGGGGCGACATAAACGCCTTGCACTTCACATGGCGATGCAAATGACAATATGCAAACCGTGACCCCTTGCCTTTGTACAATAGTTCGAGAAGAAGGCAACTGGCCACCCCAACTCATTTTACTGTGGCCTAGAACATGAGATATTCTAATACCTCACACTTCTCCCGTGGAAACACCTAAACCTATACTATCCTTTTCGTATTTTAACTAATTATTTATAATGAATGAATCACCAAAAATGAAGTACACGGTAAGCTGTATTAGAACGTGATCATAAGTAACTAAATGAACCTTGCGGCGAAAGTCTTCGTCGGCACAGAAAGAACAAACACACACCGATACAAAAACTATAAGACAATTTCAGTGTTAACTAATTATTTAGCAGATGATTTTGAAGCTGAATCTGCTTGTGTGCTCAGGCTAGAATCAGGTTGTACAAAGCCCACAACCATGGGGCATCTGTTCGTGGTGCAGGCTACTGCTGGAATCAATCTGGCTAATGATTGAAGGGTCGCCATGGAGATGTGAAGTCCCAGAATCGTTCATGCACACGGTGCTGACTCTGGAGATTGGAGAAGGGAATGAGAACGGTGCGCCAGTCCTCGTAGAGATAGTACTTCCGTACCGGTTAGAAGAGAGTCTCGACACCACAATTACTCTGTTAAATGCATGCACTTTCCAGAACTCACTCCATTAGATGTATGCCCTTTTCATAAGCGACTCCGTTAGATGCATGTCCTTTTCAGAACCCACTCCGTTAGATGCATGCCCTTTTCAGAACCCACTCCGTTAAATGTGTGCCTTTTCAGAACCCACTCCGTTAAATGTATCCCTTTTCAGAACCCACTCAGTTAGACGCATACTCTGCAGAACTCAAAGAGTACCTGAATGTCATCACATCGGACATAGTTAAAGCTCAGTTTTCGAGATGACTCGGTATAAGCCATCAAAGAAAGCCCCATATTTATGTGACTATGCATGCTGTCATTGATGAAAGGTGAAAATTTATTTATAACCAATTTTTCAAAGTGCAAACGTGTCAGAGCTGAATTTCACGAGCCTTTTTCAATAGACCGAGTTTATTTGTGCCTATTGGCGAATGCCACAACAGGATAGGGTGTAAACAGACAGGTCAATGCTAGCATAGGATAGTTCATGTGTATACAGATCAATGCTACAATAGGATAGGTCTTGTGCAGATAGGTGTATACTACAAAAGTACATAATTGTTGCACCAATATTTTCTGTCGCATATGCTTCGGAAAGTAGGAACAGGCATTTTTCAAGTGAATTGGATTGCATCTCTCGGCAAGAGGCAGGTTGCAAGTAATCAAGGATTCTCTGCCCAAGAGATGCAGGTGTGTGGGGCAATGAACAGACGGATAGACTGGCTGCTGCTAATCCTCTGAAGGAAGAGATACTTAAAGATACTTGTGATGTGGAGACAGTTCTATAGGGCCAGGTGAATTGAGCCACTGAACAGACACGGTGTTCGTGTCTTGAGAAACTGGTTCAGAAGACAGTGATTAGAGACAACTGTTGAGGAAAACAAGGCGGACCTTTGGAAGAAGAGCTCTGAATGTAATTCGTAATCCCGCACGCCGCGTTCGAAAAACAGCTGCGGGCAATTTGGAAGCAGACCGCCTTGCGTTGGTTATCCTTAAATGGTATGAGTCCCAGTCGCTCAGAAAGCAATGGAAAACTACTGAACGTAAACTTACCAAGAAATCACAAACAGCCAAAAATGATGCGTTGAATGCGACGTCCTGTAAAGAATATGAAACTAATTTTATTGGAACTATCAACATGAGACCTCTTTCGGTGGCCTCTTTCTTTTTGAGGAGGGAGGAGAGCATGTGTGTGAATGTCCCGATTGCAGTGATGTCCATTCTGTAGCCAAGAGTTATGTTTAGCGTCACGGTGCCTTGTGATGTGGGTTCGGCTCCTATTTGAGAAGCGTTTCTGCAACAAATAGACATGCAAACTGACCTTTGAGCCTCATCTGCTGTGGGGCGGTGCCGCTATTGTTGTCGTTGTTCTCGCTGCTGTCGGTGGTGATGACACTCTCTTTGGTGATGAGGACGAAGACGGTGTTGATGTGAGAGAGTACCTGGTCATAGCTCAGCTCCATATGTGGGCGGATCATGTCGAAGAGGTCGATGATCCTACAAGTATCCATGATCTGAGAATTGTCAAAGAACAGAATGTAAATGTTTCGCGTGACGACGAGAAGTCGATGATACTACAACATCAATGTTCTGAGAATTGTCAAAGAACAGAATGTTAATGTTTCGCGTGACGACGAGAAGTGAAATAGATGATCCTACTCGCATCCATGATCTGAGAATTGTCAAAGAGCAATATACCTTTGTTTCGTGTGAGGACGAGAAATGAAATGGGTTAAACAGCAGTAAAGATACAAACATACAAAACAACTAATCAATAAAAACAGAAAGTCAACATGGTTTGCATTCTTTTTATTTCGCTATGGAAGTCACCGTAGCTAAGTGATTACTCCGGCTGCCTCGCGCTCCGAAGGTTGTGGGTTCGATTCCGACCTACGTCGTTGTGTTCTCCAGTGCAATTTTCTCGGCGTCTCCATATGGGTCGTCGCTGGAGCTACGTAGTGCGTGCTTTATGCGACGCTTTCGGCAATCATCACTATCGAAAGAGACCGAGCCATATGCAATGAAGTTGAACCTCTTGCCTTGTAGACGCCGTTTTCTTTCGCCCGGTATTCCCCATCGAAGCATAGTCGAACCCCATTTTATGACTCCTTGTACACCGTGACACGCGCCAGTTGCGGATAGCGATCCCGCCAATTCTTTGGAAGTGAACCTCGACCACTCATTTAAGTAAAGTGCGCGCACACACATGGACACACACACACACACACACACATATATATATATATATATATATATATATATATATATATATATATATATATATATATAATGCAAACAAACACACAGCACATAAACACACATACAAAAAGAAACAAAATTGCTTAAATACACATTAACAAGAACAAAAAATAAAAACGCGTACACAGACACGTGGGTATACACACATGTAAGCATGCAAATATACATTAACAAACACACAAATATATAAATATCTACACACATACACACATAAACACGCCACACATACGTATATACAGTTATAAACACATACATGTGTAGAGAACACACATAGGCACACACACACACACACACACACATACACACAATACTCACACACACTTGCAAACAATCATACGTGCATATACACATACAAAAGCATACAACATGTACGTACATATACAGCCACACACACAAACACGCACCCACACACTTGATGGTCAGTTTTGTAGGAGAACTCAAAAGTTTGACGTAAACAACCGGAAGTGAATCGCGTGACCAACGTGACTATTAAGACAAGATGGCCGCAGATAGTGCAGAAATGGCGTGTTGTGTGCTAGAGGTAGTCACATACAATTGTGATACTAACGTACAGCAGAGCTCTTAAAGAGTTACAGGAAATAGCCTCGCACGAAACAATCCATCTGGTACCACCACATTGAAAACAACAAGATGGCTGCGTTGTCTCAACCGCACTGCCCCTATCAATCACTGTGACCGGTTTCCAAAATATGGCGTCGTATTGATGACGTTTTCCGGCATGGCACATGATTGATTGATTGATTTATTGATTGATTGATTGATTGATTGATGACGTAGACGATTTCTGGTGTGTAGGGTTTACCAGATTACGAGACGAGTCAAGCGCTGGAACATGACCTGTTTGTGGTGAAAGATTGCAGGACGCCTGTATCTTTATCAGGAAATCCTCAAACGATGACGAGAATAAAGTTGATCGTTCTATAGGCGATGGTGTCTCAGTTTTGGGAGAAGGTGATGAGAACACCTCGTCACAGACCGCAGATTGTGCCATGTGTTGATGAGCAAACAGCACGGCATTATACGGGTCAAGAATTGAAAATACATCGAACTTGTTCTTAAGTTGGACTTTAAAATGTTGACTTCTCGTTCAGAAAACAATGTTGAACTATTGAATACACAGTTGCCTAAAAAGTTAATCCGAAGTTGATCGCAAAGTCCTGCAAAAAACACACTCACACACATAACTCTACACACGTACACACACAACCACGTATGTACACATATACACACATACAAAGAGACACACACACAATAGCATACATATATTCCCACAAGCACACACAAATACACACACACAAACACACACACACACATATTTCATGGCCGATCTTGTAGGAGAAATCTGACGCTTGAAGTAAACTACCGGAAGTGAGTAGCGTGACCTACGTGACTATTGAGACAAAAAGATGGCCGCAAGCGCTGCGGAAATGGCGTGTTGAGTGCCAGAAGTAACCACGCTGAGCTGTGTGTAACCAACTACAGGAAAATGCCTCCCGCTACACAATACTTCTGGCACAACATTGGAAACGACAGGATGATTGGGTTGTCTTTACCGCATTGGCCCTATCAATCTCGTGTGTCAAATGAAGAAGATACACTGCATCATTGTATGGGAAATGAACAAGGTACCAAACATCATTGTATGTTAAGTTAACAATGTAACTAACATCGCTGTATGCGAAATGAAAAAGATAACTAACATCATGATGTGTGAAATGAACAAGGTGACCTAACATCCCGATGTATCAAATGAACAAGGTGACCTAACATCCCGATGTATCAAATGAACAAGGTGACCTAACATCCCGATGTATCAAATGAACAAGGTGACCTAAGATCCCGATGTATCAAATGAACAAGGTGACCTAAGATCCCGATGTATCAAATGAACAAGGTGACCTAAGATCATGATGTGTCAAATGAACAAGGTGACCTAAGATCATGATGTGTCAAATGAACAAGGTGACCTAAGATCATGATGTGTCAAATGAACAAGGTGACCTAAGATCCCGATGTATCAAATGAACAAGGTGACCTAAGATCCCGATGTATCAAATGAACAAGGTGACCTAACATCCCGATGTATCAAATGAACAAGGTGACCTAAGATCCCGATGTATCAAATGAACAAGGTGACCTAAGATCCCGATGTATCAAATGAACAAGGTGACCTAAGATCCCGATGTATCAAATGAACAAGGTGACCTAAGATCATGATGTGTCAAATGAACAAGGTGACCTAAGATCATGATGTGTCAAATGAACAAGGTGACCTAAGATCCCGATGTATCAAATGAACAAGGTGACCTAAGATCCCGATGTATCAAATGAACAAGGTGACCTAAGATCCCGATGTATCAAATAAACAAGGTGACCTAAGATCCCGATGTATCAAATGAACAAGGTGACCTAAGATCATGATGTGTCAAATGAACAAGGTGACCTAAGATCCCGATGTATCAAATGAACAAGGTGACCTAAGATCCCGATGTATCAAATGAACAAGGTGACCTAAGATCCCGATGTATCAAATGAACAAGGTGACCTAAGATCCCGATGTATCAAATGAACAAGGTGACCTAAGATCCCGATGTATCAAATGAACAAGGTGACCTAAGATCATGATGTATCAAATGAACAAGGTGACCTAAGATCATGATGTGTCAAATGAACAAGGTGACCTAAGATCCCGATGTATCAAATGAACAAGGTGACCTAAGATCCCGATGTATCAAATGAACAAGGTGACCTAAGATCCCGATGTATCAAATGAACAAGGTGACCTAACATCCCGATGTATCAAATGAACAAGGTGACCTAAGATCCCGATGTATCAAATGAACAAGGTGACCTAAGATCCCGATGTATCAAATGAACAAGGTGACCTAAGATCATGATGTGTCAAATGAACAAGGTGACCTAACATCCCGATGTATCAAATGAACAAGGTGACCTAAGATCCCGATGTATCAAATGAACAAGGTGACCTAAGATCCCGATGTATCAAATGAACAAGGTGACCTAAGATCATGATGTGTCAAATGAACAAGGTGACCTAAGATCATGATGTGTCAAATGAACAAGGTGACCTAAGATCCCGATGTATCAAATGAACAAGGTGACCTAAGATCCCGATGTATCAAATGAACAAGGTGACCTAAGATCCCGATGTATCAAATGAACAAGGTGACCTAAGATCCCGATGTATCAAATGAACAAGGTGACCTAAGATCCCGATGTATCAAATGAACAAGGTGACCTAAGATCCCGATGTATCAAATGAACAAGGTGACCTAAGATCCCGATGTATCAAATGAACAAGGTGACCTAAGATCCCGATGTATCAAATGAACAAGGTGACCTAAGATCATGATGTGTCAAATGAACAAGGTGACCTAAGATCATGATGTGTCAAATGAACAAGGTGACCTAAGATCATGATGTGTCAAATGAACAAGGTGACCTAAGATCCCGATGTATCAAATGAACAAGGTGACCTAAGATCCCGATGTATCAAATGAACAAGGTGACCTAATATCCCGATGTATCAAATGAACAAGGTGACCTAAGATCATGATGTGTCAAATGAACAAGGTGACCTAAGATCATGATGTGTCAAATGAACAAGGTGACCTAACATCATTGTTTGTTAAATGAACAAGGTAACTAATATCTCAATGTGTGAAATAAACACTGTAACTAACATCATGATGTGTCAAATTAACAAGATAAGTAACATCCCGATATTTTTCAAATGTACAAGGTAAGCCTATAAACACTAAACCTGTAACTGTAAACACTAACTAAACTTACCTGTGGAATCACTCGGCTGATTGACGTGCCCGCCTGCTGAATGACCAGGTTTTTATCAAACAGCAGGTGAAAGGGGAAAGCCCGACAAAACGAGGCAGGACTAATTTTTGGCTCCGATGACAGATTGTACTCGAAGACCTCCATGTCGGCCTTGTCCTTGGTTGCCTGCTTGTTGGATTCGGTTATGGCGAACTGGACGTGGTCGCAGTCGTCTCCCTTGTTCTTGATTATCTCCACGTTGACCGGGGAGTTGTGCAGCTCTCCCGCCACTTCCTGTTGATGGAATTGTGGTGGCATCATTTATTGTTGAGTTCAAGGGTTCTGATGGAGGTCAGCGTGGCTGAATGGATTTTAAAGGCAAGAGGATCAACTTCATTGCACCTTGGCGTTAGCCCTGATGGCTCGCTCTCTTTCCGTCTTGAACAGACCAGGTGAATTATAATACGTGATACCTTCACATATGGCCTTCACAAAACAAACAATTGTCTTTTAGAGAATGGCTAAATGTAGTGTATGAAGCGATTGTATCCATCCTGCTCAAATCTAGTAATTATCTCCCAGAGAAAGAGTAAATTATAATGTCTGAAGCTATAATGTCTAAACTTCACGAATGTAACAGATATATGTGAGAGAGAGAGAGAGAGAGAGAGAGAGAGAGAGAGAGAGAGAGAGAGAGAGAGAGAGAGAGAGAGAGAGAGAGAGAGAGAGATTTATCATGCCATAAGCAATTGTACCGTGTTACCCCGAAAATAAAACCTACCCCTGTAATAAGCCCTAACACGATTTTTCGGGATGCTTTTAATAAAGACTAAAATGAGAGACTCCTGCCGAATGGCCAGTCGGAGTACAGACGCCACTGGTGCGCACTTGATAATGAACGGATGTGGTTCATACTTCAATACGTCACTCGTGTGACATAGTTACCATTGCACTACGAGCAGGCTAAATGGACAAGAAATGCTCGGCTTTATTGCTGGACATGAGAGACTGGGACCAATGGTTCTACAGGAAATGGAGTCGCAAGAAATTCAGGCCGGAATTCAGGATTTGAAGAGTTATAACGGTGTTCCAGAAGAAGATGACATTACTTATTTGAATAAATGTGGAATTTTGTACATAAATAAATGTAGATTTTTGTATCTGCAAAAAAAAGAAAATATACATCTCCCGAAAATAAGCCCTAATGTATTGTTTTAAGCTAAAATTAATATAAGACTCGGTCTTATATTTGGGGAAACACGGTTTCAAACCTACTCAAATCTAACAAGTATTTCCTAGACAACGAGTAAATTATAATGATCGATTATAGTATACAAATATACTAGCTTTCATATCTGACCTCTACAAATCTATTAAATATCGTAGAGAAAGAGTAAATTATAATGTCATAAATTGGTATATCTGACATACATAATTCAATTAATTATCGTAGAGAAAGAGTAAATTATAATGTCATAAATTGTTGTATCTGACCTTCACAAATCTATTAATTATCTCGTAGAGAAAGTACATTGTGATACCTGAAACTGTCACATCTGACCTCCACAAATCGACACTTAACACTTTCAGTCCTACACGATTTGTCAACAGATATCTAAAGCAAACCGTATCGCGTTGCATTATAACGTGTTGATATGGGAGCCGGTCGTTCATAAGGCAATGGCAAACTATTTTTTTCGCATATCCTTTACAGGACATCGCTGTCAACATCAGCATCTTTCAGCTGATTGTTGATTTCTTGGCAAGATTATGCTCAGTAGTTTGCCATTGCTTTCTGAGCGACCGGCTCACATACCCCGCAAGTTACTGACGCGGAGAGAACCGCCACCGATTCTCACGCACGTCACATTACCCACGAGAGTATACGGGATTACGGACAAAGTCGCTAACCTCGTGGCCAGGGAGACCGGCAATGGCAAACTACTGAACGTACAAATCTGTCTAGCACATCAACAGCAGTTGAAAATGCTGGTGTTGACTGCAACGTCCTGCAAGGGATATGCAACATTTAAAAACAAATTTTTTTTAAATCTAAAAAGGAAAATTGCATTATAAAAAGTCTTGACTATTTTATTTTGTAACAGGCAAAACACAAAGTAAACGAACCCATTGAAGAAGTCAGATGTTTTTAGTCAATCAATCAAAGAATCAGGTGCCGTCTCCACAATGAAGGTTGGCTGCAATTGATCTCCAATAGGGTCTGTCTCTCGCCCCGACTATACATTCTGTCAGATTGATGCTCGTCCATCTCTTGATGTTATCTTCCCACTTGTATCATTGTCTATCTCTTGCTCGCTTGCCCTCAACCTTGCCCTCCAGTAAGGTTTTTATAACAGTGTTATGTCTTTTAACGTGGTCGAAATATATCACTTTCCTCTTTCTTATTTCTTTCATCAACTCTATTTTTATTCCAAGTTTTTCCAGAACCTCTGTGTTTGATTGTTTTTGTTTCCATGAACTACGACATATTCGTCTGTATATCCATATCTCCAGGGCCTCTATTCGAATGTCTAGTTGTTTGTTCAATGTCCAGTTTTTTATGCTCTGAACAAATATTAAAAGTGAAAGAACATATTACACGTCGGACGAGATTTAAGAGAACGAATCATCTACACATCCTGCCGTGGCTGGGACAACCCTAGTTGACCTACCTTAACGATGCCAATAACGATGTGCTCCAGACCAGGCCTGTCTGAGTAGTAATGTAGGACAGTGGCGCCATCTGTCGGCCGGACTGTACACCGGAAGGAGGGAGCTCGCATGCCGGGATATATCGTAGACAAATGGTCGTGGAGGGCGTCCAGGTTTTCTAGAAACTCTTTGGTTGTGGCTCCAAGGACCTGAAAGAGGTATATGAATTATTTGCTCTTAGGGAGTCAGCTTAGAGTGGCCGAATGGGTAAGAGGGTTCGCTCTTAAACCTCCTTTGTGCTGACGCCGAGATAATTGGTAAACCCATTGTCAGTTAGACTAAAATGTTGACTTCTTGGACTTGACTTGGGGACGTAAATTACGAGTACTTCAGAAATCGGAGTGGGTTCGCCTGATGGCGTGGAACACTGGCAATAAGGCAAGCTATCCACACGCAAAAATCAGTCCAGTGCACGTATTTACACTACGCTTGAGCTCAAAGCAGGTGAACGCAAAGAAATTGTTCTCGCTAGTGTGTCTTCAACCTTGAGATGATAGGGAACTTGCATCTTCCAATGACACACAAGAGATAAGCCGACGACAGCATAGCTACCGGCTGGGTCTCCCATATCTAACAGGCAATCGGGTAGGGACTAGACTAGTGGTTCTCAACCGGTGGGGAATTCCCTCCCCGGGGGGGGGGGGGGAATTTTAGGGTCTCCATGGGAAAAGGAGGGGGTAGAATTAAAATTATTTCAAGATCGCGTTAATATAAGAACCCATACTTGATATTGTTTTTCCCTCCATACTTTACAGTTCTGTACATCTCGCCCTTCTAAAATTCATTATTATAACATAAGTATCCGGCAAATCACGTTTTATGTAGATGTCTAGACTTTTTCTAATATGTGTTATTAAATTTAGCTTCCATTTTTAAGTATACTGTTTGTTAGGGGCGGAGGGAATTTACATGGAGGAAATACGAAAGGGGGAGGGGGTGACATTCTGAGCATATGATGAATGGGTGCAAGGGCCAACAAAGGTTAAAATCCACTGGACTAGACGATGTGATACACAAGCCTACCGCCTTATAGATATACTGGGGACAGCCAAAGCCGAGGGAAAGCAAATCCGAAGAAATGGTTTGTACTTAGCCAAAGGCTTCACCAAACGATGTAACTGTAAATCGTTTTATGATAACGAATTTATTTCCTAATTAATTTGTCCTGGGTGTCTTATGTCCTTTAGGGCATTTCGTTGTTGGTTCGTTGTTTATCAAATAAAGAGCTGAACAGGACAGATCAATCAATCAGGTGCCGTCTTCATAATGAAGGTTGGCTGCAATGGACCCCCAAAACCACATGCCTCATGCCTTGACTGTACAGTCTGCCAGATATATAATTTAATACGTGGGCTATCTTAAAGCTCTGGTTGATTCTAATAATGATAAATGTCCTCGGGTCTTCAGCTCTAAACTATTGCTGACAAATGTTCATCTGGCTGAGAAGCTATTGTTCGTATTCCTTTGTTTGAATGGGAACTGAGTATTTCATTTGGGTCTAAACTATTGGACTTTGGTCGTAATTGAGGTTACATGGGTTGTCACTTAGCTTCATTCCTTGATGGCACTGGGCACTTCTGAGTGGCAAATGTTGATGAACTGCTCTGTGCTCTTCAAGGCAATATAAAGGCGAAGACTCATCCTTCACGGATGAATGCTCACTCATAAGACAGATGTTCCCCGTGTAAGAACACCATAAGTAAGCACGTAACCACTACCATCATCTGTTAACAGACGGCACCAGGGTAAGTCCTACCGAATTTGACCACATCCTTTTCTGAATTAAAACTATGGTCAAGTGCCAAGGGATGGATTCTGTGGTAGCTTATAAGTACATAGGGCGATCCCTTCCTTAAACTCTCGCCGTCTAAACTTTAGAGGTAAAATAAACATATTCTTGCACAGTTATGTTTAGTTTACCAAGTAAGTTAATTACTTCATCCCGTTGTTTAGGGGTGTCCTTCAATTCCGTTCAAGCACGGTCTTCCTTAAAACAACATGTCTCCTGGGCTTAAGTAAACACAGCTTTGGGAATACCTGGGCGTAATCTGTTATTACAACTCATCACATTGTAACAAAATCAACAGGCGTTGTGCTGGTCGTAGAATAATATAATTGTCTGAGAATGTGGATGTTAACTCTCAAACTGTATGTTGAACAATCTCTTCTGGTAGTGCAATGAAAATGTCACATATACTAACCTTGAGATCTGGTATACTAACCTTGAGATCTGGTATACTAACCTTGAGATCTGGTATACTAACCTTGAGATCTGGTATACTAACCTTGAGATCTGGTATACTAACCTTGAGATCTGGTATACTAACCTTGAGATCTGGTATACTAACCTTGAGATCTGGTATACTAACCTTGAGATCTGGTATACTAACCTTGAGATCTGGTATACTAACCTTGAGATCTGGTATACTAACCTTGAGATCTGGTATACTAACCTTGAGATCTGGTATACTAACCTTGAGAATCTTGTCGTAGCCGGACTCCTTGCAGTAGATAAAGAACATTTTCCCGAACAGCTGCAGCACGGTGGCAGCGTCCACATCTGCGGGAACGGTCCATGTTTATTATAAGATCTATCACTATTTATCACTGTTTATTATAAGATCTATCACTATTTATCAATGTTTATTATAAGATCTATCACTATTTATCAATGTTTATTATAAGATCTTTCACTATTTATCAATGTTTATTATAAGACTGATAACTATTTATAAATGTTTATTATAAGATCTACCACTATTTATCAATGTTTATTATAAGACTGATAACTATTTATAAATGTTTATTATAAGATCTACCACTATTTATCAATGTTTATTATAAGACTGATAACTATTTATAAATGTTTATTATAAGATCTATCACTATTTATAAATGTTTATTATAAGACTGATAACTATTTATCAATGTTTATTATAAGATCTACCACTATTTATCAATGTTTATTATAAGACTGATAACTATTTATAAATGTTTATTATAAGATCTACCACTATGTATCAATGTTTATTATAAGACTGATAACTATTTATAAATGTTTATTATAAGATCTACCACTATTTATCAATGTTTATTATAAGACTGATAACTATTTATAAATGTTTATTATAAGATCTATCACTATTTTTCAATGTTTATTATAAGACTGATAACTATTTATAAATGTTTATTATAAGATCTACCACTATTTATCAATATTTATTATAAGACTGATAACTATTTATAAATGTTTATTATAAGATCTATCACTATTTATAAATGTTTATTATAAGACTGATAACTATTTATCAATGTTTATTATAAGACTGATAACTATTTATAAATGTTTATTATAAGATCTATCACTATTTATCAATGTTTATTATAAGATCTATCACTATTTATCAATGTTTATTATAAGACTGATAACTATTTATAAATGTTTATTATAAGATCTACCACTATTTATCAATGTTTATTATAAGACTGATATCTATTTATAAATGTTTATTATAAGATCTACCACTATTTATCAATGTTTTTTATAAGACTGATAACTATTTATAAATGTTTATTATAAGATCTACCACTATTTATCAATGTTTATTATACACATTACATTGGCACCTTGCCGTCTTGACAGACGATAGTTTGTGCTTTAAAAAGGCATAATAACTTTTAACTATGGCGGTAGCGAGTGTGACTGATAAGGCCAATTTGCGCTGTAAATGTCCGTTCACAGTGGGTGCATGTGAACACGTGGTCATTTCCACCATCATGCACCATCTTACGTCTCAAACGCTTGGTGTGTGACTTTTCTGCAATAATTTTCTCCTTTGACTTTATTCCATTTCTGATATTTGCCCTCCATGCAACACGTTCAGCGGCGACTTGCTCCCAATGTGCATTATCAATGCCTGTATCAATCATGTCCCGCTTACACACATCTTTGTATCGTAGTAGAGGCCGACCCTGAGATCTCTTACCCATCTGTAATTCACCAAAAAAGATATCCTTTGGTATTCTACCATCATCCATCCGCCTAAGATGTCCTATCCATCTAAGTCTACGAAGACTGAGCATGGAATAAACTGTCACACAACCTGATCTTTCCAATACTTCAGTATTTGTGATTTTGTCTTGCCACTTAATACCAAGAATTCTTCGCAGACACCGCATATGAAAGCTGTTTAAATTGTTCTCTTGGTGTGAGTAAGTTGTCCAGGTTTCACTGCCATAGAGAAGAGTACTAAGGACACAGGCTTGATAGACAAGGACTTTTGTTTTGGCAGTAAGCTTCCTGTTCTCCCAGACTCTTTTTCTTAACCTGTTCATTGTTGTTGCTGCCTTACCAATCCGGATGTTGATTTCCTGATCTAGGGATAATTTGCTATTTACCACCGATCCTAGATATGTAAAATGGTCTACTATCTCTAGTTCGGCGTCGTCAATAAAGATTGATGGTACCCCATGTGCACCTTGTGACATAATCTGTGTCTTCTTTTTGTCAATGTTTATTATAAGACTGATAACTATTTATAAATGTTTATTATAAGATCTACCACTATTTATCAATGTTTATTATAAGACTGATAACTATTTATAAATGTTTATTATAAGATCTATCACTATTTATCAATGTTTATTATAAGACTGATAACTATTTATAAATGTTTATTATAAGATCTACCATTATTTATCAATGTTTATTATAAGACTGATAACTATTTATAAATGTTTATTATAAGATCTATCACTATTTATCAATGTTTATTATAAGACTGATAACTATTTATCAATGTTTATTATAAGACTGATAACTATTTATAAATGTTTATTATAAGATCTATCACTATTTATCAATGTTTATTATAAGACTGATAACTATTTATAAATGTTTATTATAAGATCTACCACTATTTATCAATGTTTATTATAAGACTGATAACTATTTATAAATGTTTATTATGAGATCTATTATTATTTATAAATGTTTATTATGAGATCTATTACTATTTATCAATGCATAGTATACGATCTTTCACTATTTACCAATATTTATTATAAGATCTATTACTAGTTATTAATATGTATTATAAGATATATCACTATTTATCAATGCTTTTTATAAGATCTATCACTATTTATCTATGTTTATTATAAGATCTATCACTATTTATCAATGTTTATTATAAAATGTATCACTATTTATCATTGTTTATTATAAGATCTATCACTATCTATCAATGTTTATTATAAGATCAATCACTATTTATCAATGTTCATTATAAGATCTATAATTATTTATCAATGTTTATTATAAGATATATCACTATTTTTGAATTTTTATTATTAGATTTTTCACTATTTATCAGTGTTTATTATTAGATATATCACTACTTATCACTCTGTTTATTATAAAATCTGTCATTATTTATCAATGTTTATTGTAAGATTTATCAATATTTATCAATGTTTATTATAAGATCTAGCACTATTTATCAATTTTTATCCTGGCGAAGGGGTTTACGGCTTTCGCCGTAACCCCGTTTATTCTCGTGAGTAACTTACGGGGGTATGTGAGCCGGTCGCTCAGAAAGTAATGGCAAACTACTGAGCGTACGTAATCTTGCCTAGTACATCAACAGCAGCTGAAAAATGCTGATGTTGACTGCATCGTCCTGTAAGGGATATGTAACATTTAAAAAATTACAATATATATTACTATTTATTAACGTTTATTATAAGATCTATCACTATTTATCAACGTATAATAAGATCTATCAATATTTACCAATGTTTATTGTAAGATCTATTACTATTTATGAATATTTATTATAAGATCTATCACTATTTATTGGAAGTAGGCGTGAATAATTATACAATTTCAGATAATTATTATGGGATGTATATTGACTAATTAAAATCCATCATGATGAAGTATACGAGTTATCGTGGCTATAATAATATTTTTGTGACAAATTAAATTCCATCATTATTAATTTTACAATTTAGGATGACTATCATAAGATTTATATTGACTAATTAAATTCCACCATGATTATTTAAACATGTCATTCTTTCATTAGATTGGTCATTCCAAAGAGTGGTGTTGACGTCATCTGATGAAGTCCCTTGCTGTCTCCTGTTGTCAGTAACATTGTCTTCAGCTCAGCAACATAAGTCTGTGCCCCAATGTCATGACAGGATACAATTCTTTTCTACCGTGTGATATTCTTCTTCTTTCACCCTGGATCGTGTCCTGCAGACTGTTTAGTCATAAATCTTCGTGCCTCTTACTATTAAAAAAAAACATAAACATTATCCCGTAATAGTTTCTTGCTATGGGTGTGTGGTATGATAACGTCATCACGTTGGGTAGGCCTAGAACAAAGACGAAGATGAGTCCAGTCTTCCTCTCACTGCGGCAAGCGACGAGACCAGGCGTCGGACACACGTTCAACCGTGCTCATGGCAATACCAGCAGTGTTGACTACCAACAGCCCTAGCGGGCCCCTCATGTCATAGTATAGACAAACGCAACATGGAGGTCAGGGTGGCTGAATGGAGAAGAACGTGAGTTCTTAAACATCTGGTGTGCTGATGCCTAGGTAGCGGGTTCAACCCCTAGATATGTCAGTTAGACTAAAATGTTGACTTCTCGTCCTTGACTTGAAGACGTAAATTACATGAACTTCTGAAATCGGAGTGGGTTGACCTGATGGCGAGGGACACTGATTATAAAGAAAACTAATCCATACGCAAAATTCAGTGCAGTGCTACTAGAAGTGGCAGCACGTATATTATGGAATACGCTCGAGTACACACAACATAACATTCCTTTCTATCTGATGTGTACAAGATTATACTTTATCCAGTGTCGTGAGCACTTTCTTCATTTAATTTCTTCTCTGTCTAGCGGGTTCTTTGCATTCTGCGACAACATCACATCCAGCAGGTTTCCCAGATCTTCTCAGCCAGCTCCACACGTCCGCACAAGAAACAAGTGTGCTTCAACTCATGGAATAACTCATCATCATCATGCGTCATGCCGATAAATGTTTCGCCATCTCACACGATCACCAGAGTTGTTGATCAACTCCGTTTTCTTGCCTCGGCCAAGCCACCCAGGTATTCACTTCTCTGCCTTCCACTTGTTCTTTGCCCATCAATCTTGCTAGTTGTCATTAAGTTCTCTATATAATTTATTTCTTCTCATAACGTGCCCAAAAATAGTCACTGTCTGCGTCTAATTTCTCTAATTAGTTAATTGGTTTTTGTGTATGTCTATGGTATTCATAAGCATGTCCTTCAGAAACCATATGTCCACTGTCGTTGGTGTGTTTCAGCTTGTCTGCCCATTGTCCACATTTCACACCCATACAAAATGAATAACTGGACGCCTGCCACGTAATAGCAGTCACCTGTATTTTCATTCCTGTTGTGAAATGAACAGTGACGCCTCATAACATGTAGGAATAAAATTAGTGGAAATGCGTTAGATATGTGGAAATGTAAACATTATAAGATAACACAAAGTAATGCAGCTTAACGGCAGTGTTTTCCGTAATCCTGGTCTGTAAAACTGTATTACTGTGTTTATCTTATACGAGGGGGCTTCAGATGAAAATCTTAAAAGTGTGATAGCAATTACAATAACCATGCCATTGTTTTGTAACCTGTCAATATTGTTGTTAATGATATCAAGAGTGTTAAGCACGTTACATCCCTTGCAGACGAACACGGTGACGTCACACGGGCAGTTTAAAGACGACCACCTCAATTTTGACATGCACTAAAGAGGAGCAGCTTTTTTTTTTTTTTAATCAGTGAAGGGTTGAAAGCTATAGAAATTCATCGGCGAATAAAGGTCCAGTATGGTAATGCATGTCTTTCAGTCCAGCAAGTGTATAAGTTGAGTAGGAGGTTTAAAAACTCTTTCGATCCGATGAAGAGGTACAGCAGGTGGTGCATGAATGGTTACACACGCGATCAAGAGAATTTTCTTTTCTATGGGAATCCAAGCTCTTTATCGGTGCTGGAAGACTTGCATTGAATGCAATGGTGACTAAATCGAAAAATGATACATTTGATGTTTACTTTTTCGGAATATATTCACACAACAACACACACACACACACAAAACATTTAAGGTTTTCATTCAAATCCACCTCGTATTTGTCTTACAACATGTAGATCTAGTAGTCTTATAATGCTGGTTGGTGGAACTACTGTTACTTACTGAGCACTTTGCACGCGGCTCCCACCAGGTCATAGGAGATGCTGTCTTCATAGACTTGACGCACCAGAAAGTCTCCCTCCATGTCTAGATAGGCTTCCTGTCTGGAAGACAGTCAGCGTCTTCGTTACCGGCGATTGTCATGTTAGATCTTTCAGTTCAACAGTCTGGCAGTGTTCCTTTATGTCAATCCGGCATAAATCTAACTGTTTCTGCCCACTAACCTATTCTGTGGATATTAATGTGGTTGTTGTCCCCTGTCTCCATATCGGTAGAAGAGATTCAATTGCTTTAAATATGCTAGGATAACATTTCAATTTTGTATTTATTTTATATGTGGACGACCAGTTACAACCTCCTTGACGATTTCAAACTTGTGAGCGATCAACGACACAAATGGCGTGCGCGCAGGAGTTAATTTTGCGTATGTTCGAGATGTCTAGTCAGCGTATCCTAGGCGCTTACTGCGCTTAAACTTCCGGTGTTCTGACGTTAAGTACGGGGTTCAACCCCTACACAGGTCAGCTGAAATTCAACGGGCTACTATTAATACTACTACTACTACTACTACTACTACTACTACTACTACTACTACTACTACTACTACTACTACTACTACTAAGTACTATTAATATTACTGCTAATACTACTACTACTACTACTACTACTACTACTACTACTACTACTATTAATACTACTAATACTATTAATACTACTGCTACCACTACTACTACTGCTACTACTACTACTACTACCACTATTACAACCATTACCCCACACCCCCCCCCCCACTCCCAGTCTTCCAAACACCAGCATAACTGTGCATTTCAGAACACAATCAGGTAAGACACGATTCATGCGTGCTTTCTTCAGATAGCTGTCGCCATAATGTAAACAAACATTGCCTAGTACGTGTCAACAAGGCCAGGCGCTCACACCTGCACGTTCCCATTAGCCTCAGCGAACTGCACGCGCAGACTGCCCCAGATGCCAGCGTGTTTACGCTTTCCCCTAACCAGGCAGTCCGAGGTGCTACCTGTCAGATCGTGGGCCAGGAGTTTAAATATAACACAGAGAGACGGGTCGGCCAGTCATTAAAATATAACACTGGATGGTGGGCCAGCAGTTAAATATAACACTGGGTGATGGACCAGTCGTTAAAATATAACACTGGATGATGAGAAACTTGCTTCCAGTCCAACATAGAGGAAAGGCGGTTGAGCTGTTAAGGTCTCTGTGGTGTTTATGCTTGTGGCTACGGTTTTTCTTACGCATTTGCCTCGTGTTGGACGGGTAGTGCATGGATCCGTAACCCAACTACTGAGTTAAGTGAGTGGAGCGACACTGTGAGCTGTAGATTGCATGTGGAGTATTCTTATATCTGTCCGCGGTTGTTTGTATCGTGAACTGTGTGTTCAGAAAAATGGCGGCCGGTCGGTTGCTGAACAAACTGGGTTTGCCTTATATAATAATGTGTGGCTGCTTGTCTTCTAGTTACTGCCACTTCCATCGACGATAAACTGTATTTTTCGTGGGGCTCTTTTGTGTTGGCATTCTGGCAGCGGTATTATGCATAGTACACCTGTGCGGGCTGTTGGTTTGTCGAGACTCCTGTCTGTTCCACTTTACATATGGGGTATTGGGGAGCATTTTGTATGATATTCGCTTGTACAGGAACGGAGCATTGTGGGCGACCCTTTACCGTGAAATTGGAACCACGACTAACTTAATGATGAAACACCCTCCCCCCCCCCCCCCCACACACACACACACCCATTAAAATATAAAAATGGGTGACGGGTCATTCGTTGAAATATAACATTGGGTGATGAACCGGCCGTTAAAATATAACTCTGAGTGATGGGCCAGCCATTCAATAGTGAAAGGCCACCCCTTCTTCTTCTTCTTCTTCTTCTTCTTCTTCTTCTTCTTCTTCTTCTTCTTCTTCTTCTTCTTCTTCTTCTTCTTCTTCTTCTTCATCTTATTCCTCTCCATGTCTTCACTCTCTCGCGATCCATATCTTCTAGTTCTTCTCCTCCTATGCCGTTTATTCCCCAATTGGGACATAGGCCCTAAAATTAACACAAGCCAAGATGTCCTATCTTTTACCATCTCGTGCAAGTCTCTCAATGTTCTTCCCTTATAGAACATCTATGTCCTTAATTCCCTTCTCCTTGTGTATTTAGATCTCCCGTTATTTTGTTTACCTTGTGGATTCCAGACAAGAGACTAGTTATATTGTCCTCAAGTTTTCACAGTTTATGTCCTGCCCAGCGTCAGTGTCTTTTCCTGACCTCTTGGTTCACTGGATGGACCAGCGGTTAAAATATAACACTGGGTGACGGACCAGCCGTTAAAATATAAACACTGAGTATCGGAAAGTTGTAAAAATGTAACAATGGATGGCCATCTGGTGTTGAACTAATTTGACTATAAAGATAATAAGTTTACGTCTTATCCCAGGGTTTTGTATTTTGAGTGATGATTAGTTGCGCAGTCACCTCACTAATGAGCTTGCTGTCTCAAAGTGAATGAATGTCTGTCCCAGTGCTTCCAAAAGAGGTGGTCCGTGGACCGGTGACGGTCAGCGAGCCCTTCTTTGCAACGTGAGTTGAAAAAGTAAGAAAAATGTTTAATATTTTCTCATTTAAGGATTGTTTAGAACTTTTTAAAACAAGATTGTACTTTTCTCAAAACATGATATCCGCACCGTTTGAATGGTGATTTAATTTTAAAATAAATTGATCCTGCAGCCGTATAGCCCAAGGAGTATTTATTTTTAAGGAGAAGCGAAGCATTGGTTCAATGGGAAAGTTAAAAATAGTAACCAGCTGAGACCGATACTAAAAGCCGGCCCTGTCGACTACATTTTTTTTTGTTGACGACGTGCGTTTCTTTTGTTCCCTATGTGACGAAAAGTGAGAAAGTTGCACATTATAATTTGCTGATTGTCATAAGATGCAGAACATACGTGATTTTCGTTGTACGATTATAATGCGTTTTGCCATCGTCTAAGCGAGTGAAGGTGTTAGATGCATCTGCAAAGTATTTTTCATTACAGCTGGACGAAAGCACAGACGTTGCCAACTTAGCGATTCTGATGGTGTATGTGAGTTATCGATACAAATACAACTTGAAAGAAGAGTATTTCTTTTTCGTCAATGAGCATTTTTAAGACAAAATACAGAAACAGTATGGAAATTTGTTCTCCTTTGCGGGTTACGCTGTCTACAATCGAGCCACGGTTTGATAAGCTTGTCAATAATAAACAGGCCCACCCCTCGCATTAAATGGTTACTGTTAGCAGCTGATCATTAAAGCATTTTTATTACAACATACTGTAATTTAGTCAATATAAAATGACACAAAGTAGTGCAGCTTTACATAACAGAGTTAAGACACATACAGAACGTTGCGGCGATTAGCCTTCATCAGCAAACAAACACATTCACAAACACAACATACAGTCAAGGACACCTTCTGATGTAGTCACAGAAGATCTTGTACTTTGTGTCATTTTATATTGTTTACACTTTCACAGCTTTACCGCAGCTCCACCAAATTTTATTCATATTTTTGTAATTTAGTCAGCTTGTTTAAAATCTGATTTAGTATCGTTTTCCAGGATATGTTTTATTTTTATTTTATATTGGTGTTCATTGCTATTGGTGTATACAAGTATGTACACCTTTACAAGAATACCTAAATGTAGTTTTGACATCTGAAAAAAATTTTAAATCTCTACAATAACATTTTTACTCATGAAAATGGGACCACCATTAAATACATCCCCGTCATCCAATAATATTATGGGGCAATATTTATCGCACCCGGACAACACCCATAATTACGTTAAATCTGATATTTATATTAAAATGTATATTGAGGTCATATAAAATTCCAGATTACAAGGAGAAAAATTTTTTTTAAACGGCACCGGTCCCTGGTGCAAAAGGAAAATTGTATGTCGGTCCGCGAAAGTGAAAAGTTTGGGAAGCACTGGTCTATTCTCATTTTTGGAGATTGTTAGCTTTCGGATCTAGTTGAAATTTGGAGTGATCGATAAGATGTCTTCCATTTTTGTTTGATTGTCTGATCTGCTCATTACCACTGTACCAGTTCTTTTGTCTGGTTTTAATATTACCCGTTTTCGTTGGCGTGTAGTGATTGCTGTTCTCGTTGATTAAAGAACCTGTTAGATTATCTTTGTGGGGTATTGATGTTCTTCTGTATATTCTATCTTTCTTGGTGAAACCTCATTCAAGAACTTGGTGCGGTCTTGACGTTCTATATACCCCATCTCTCTTTGCGAAAACTAACTTCTAGAAGAGAAATGCGTTGTCGAGAGGTTAAGAGCGGTATTGATGTTCTACATACCCGATCTTGATGATAATTATGATGTTGATGATCACGGCGATGATGATGATGATGATGATGATGATGATGATGATGATGATGATGATGATGATGATGATGATGATGATGATGACGACGACGACGAACACGACGACGACGACGATGATGATGATGATGATGATGATGATGATGATGATGATGATGATGATGATGATTATGATGATGATGATGATGATGATGATGATATGGTGATGATGATGATGATGATGACGTTGATGACAGCAATACTTAATCTGTTTCCAGGCTTCCTCCCCAAAGTTTCTCAACACGAGCAACTCAAGTGCGTAGTTCACAAACCCATACTGCAAACAAAGAAACACATAATATACAATTGAAAGAGTTCACAAAGTAGACAAACAAACACATGCAGATATGTTTCTAAGTGCAATACACTCATCTGAAGATTTTTTTTTTTAATTAGTTGCATTATCCTTTACATGAAGTCGCAGTCAACGCAGTTTTTTTTTTTTTTTGGGGGGGGGGTGTTATTGATTTCCTAGCAAGTTTACTTTCAGTAGTTTTCCATTGCTTTCTGAACGACAGACACTCATACCGTTGTATGAAAACCAGCGCAAGGTGGTCTGCTCACAAATCGCCCGCAGCGGTGTTTCGAACGGGGAATGCAGGATAGCGAATTGCTCTGTAACCCCTTCGCCACTTGGACGATAATAATCCGTGTTTAATTAAAAGACCTCATTTCCAGTTCAACCAATCTGGGTTATTCCCGTGGGCATTATGTTCTCAAACTGTTTTCCTGCAGTGAATGTGATTAATGAAGACACGAACACTAGCTTGCACAATTTAGTGCCTGGCATATTTCATTGCATCTCGTCGGGTGCATACTGTATGTAGAACATGACTTCTGCAGTGGTGAATGTACATCAAGAATGATGATGACCATTCATTTCATCCAAGGGGTTTGAAAATTTTGAGCCGTGAGTTTTAAGATGGCAAGCAAGGTCTGTTTTGGCTCGAAATAATCTTTGACATTCCAGGAGGAGGATCCTCTGCTGTAGGTTTTTTTTTTCCAGTCTCTTGTTTTACACAGCTTTTGCAGTTCTGTTTGTTTCGCACGTAACTACACCCTTGCGTAATGATGTACGCCATGAATTTCGGTCTTCGGCAGCAGTCTCCAAAGTGTCGTGGTGAATTCCAACAGCTTTGAGCGATATCTTCCGTGTGTTTAAAGCATTTCCTGTGACCGCTTTCGGAGCGTTTACCACAACGCATCTCATCGTTAAAAAATTCGCTTAGGGAGCCTGTGATCTAGCATGCGAGTCAGGTGAGCAGCCCTGAGAATCTGATTCTTCATTAGTATAGTGTTGATACTGGGCATGGACGCTCTTTCGTCTGCAGTATGCAATATACCAGATGCTGAAAAATATGTCAGGCAATTATTTGTGCAGCGTGGTGTCTTTTATTCAAATAGTATTATCGGGAGGGCGTGGCTTAAGGTTAAGGTTTCGCTTTAAGCTCGGGGGTTACTGTCCTGTTATTCCCGAGAGGAGATTGGAATCAACAAGCACATCTTTAAACTTAGTATCTGTTGGGATTATTGACTGACTTTGGTCTACACTCCTCTCTTCTGTCTTCCATTCCATATATCTATTTCTTTCTCTCTCTCTATTATTCCCTCAACACATACTCCGACAACAGTTCCTTTCAACGATAAGATAAAAGATTTATTAATAAAAAACTATGTCTGGTGTATGTATGGATATTGTCTATGTTGTTGGTATGTTCTTCTAGTGTGGTTGCCCGATATGATCTCTGAATGTCTATCAGCTGTGTTGCTTCTCATCCTTTCATTCTTCAAGATCACAGAACAACACATCAAACAGGACAGAGCTCACCCGGGATGATCCGTATGCTTGAATCTGATGGTAAATCCGTTATTGAATGAAACAAAAACTGTTCACCACTGAGTCAAGGTACCTTAATAAAAGTCCCGTAAGTTTATGAATGCTCCTGAACCTGTTTCATGACGGTAAGTATCCAACATCGGAAAACCACCACATCGTCACAGTTCTTCTTATAGTCTTTCCTTACTAATACTGTTTTACTTGTCTAATCTTTCTTCCCTATGCCTACACTACGTTTGTAGTTGTAAGTATCCCTGCTTGCCACAGTTTAACCTCTTTTCCTTTTTTAAGGGTTTTAGTGGTATGTTCGTTTGAGCATACAGTGTTCTGTATTGGATTTAACTTATTTATTTCTTCATCTTAAAACCTGCTCATATTCTGTTTCGTCCCATGTAAGTACTTTGTTTACTCAAGAGTATTCCTCTTCATCTCTTCTCTGCTTTCACTAGGAGATTGGAACCTGGAGAAGTATAACAAATCCAGTGATAAGGGTCTGCCCCTTACTACTACTTATGCAAGTGTCCTTCTCCAGCCATAATGACAAGGCTTCCTAAGTGAACACCCGCATAAGACATATGAATTCACCAAAGTCTAAACTATCCACTAATAGAAAGCCATGGTAAATGCTATTCACTTACATCTATATTCCTATGCTAAACTATACTATAATATACCTTATTTAGGCATCTACGTTCCTGGAATCGAAAAAACACTTAGCGAATAACACACTACTATCCCCTCTTTCCCTCATTAGGGACGTGTATTTCTATTCCCACTCAAGAACATATCTCCTTCAGTTCAGTTTGGAACACACACTAAACTTACACAAAGACGTAGCCACTCTTATATAGGTCATCTTTGCCGCTTAGTCCTTGACATTGCTGGACACCTCACATCCAGACTTCATTATCATGGTTAGTGGAAAATTACAGCTCTGAACCGTTTCACATCCATACCGCAATCTGCTGTCCAATAATACTGTCTGCCTTTGTCGCAAACCAATTTTTCCACTCGACAGTTTACTTGGGCGGTTAGCCGTTCCCGTCTGTCTTGACCTATAAACACCTGGGCCTGGTCAACCCGTTGTTTGTTACCCTTACTGCTCCGCTTGTTAACCCTTCCTCCACCTGGTCAGTCGGTGTATACAGTCGTCCATCTGGGAATCATTAACTCTCAGTATTTCACGACATAGGCCCCCTCTTAAGAGATTAGACCGCGTCGAATCTTTCTCACTGTAGGTTTGATTCCCATGATCCACAACCCTAGTCTTCTTCCTCCGGAGCTGGATGTCTGGATAAGAAATCTGCTCCTACATTCTCCTTGCAAAAAATGTATTCCACTGTGAAGTCCAGTTGCAGCAACAACGTCCATCACATCCACCGTGCGTTGAGCTTCTGCCAAGTAGCTATTAACATCACGTGTTGATGATATGATTGGATCCTCACATTATCCAGTAGGCGCTCTAATTGACACCCTACTATACTACTCACGACTGAAACTAGTGTTGGCTCCTCGCTCCTGTACGTCCGGTCGACCTACTTTCGACTTGCGTCAGCGACGGCTCACAATACAGACGGATTGTCCCATCCTGATTGTAACACTGCTTCCATGTCCTCTTGGTTTCCCCCGGCTTTGCCTCTGGGGATGTTCCACCTCGTCCTCGATGGACCGAGTCGTCTTTCCCAAATCTCCTGGACTTTTGCTTCCAGGACCATCTTGGGCGATATTGTATCTGGTCAGCCAATCTTCGGTTAGAGTCCTGGGTAATTCTCGCCTTTCCCGACGTTACCCACCCCTTCTGAACTTGGTTACCGGTGAAACTTTCACTCTTGTCCTTTCCCTGACTGGTGATTTCCCTCCTCCTGTCGTTGGGTAAATCTGACCTATCACGTACTGTCCCATAGGCCCTCCTATGTTGTACTGGCGATCTCTGGTCTTCGTCTGGACTGGTAACCTTTGTCCCAATGGCTGCCATCACCATAAAGTGCGAAGCTTTGCTCCCGGATCTCTCTTCATATTTCCTAATGAGATGTCTAGGGAGATTTGTCTTCTCTTCCCCGATCCGTATTTTGTAGATGTTCTTGGACACCACCTTTTCCACAGGATAAGGTCCTTTCCATCCTACTTGGAGTATATTGGTCTCTGCTGGACTCCACACTTCCACTTTGTCTTCCACTTTAAGAGCTAGTTTCCTCTTAATTCGCTTGTTGGGTGGTGCTTTCTGGCACTCCGAACAAGACTTCACCCAACGGCGTACATCTCCGGTCATTCCTGGCCAGCAATAATGGCCGGATATTTGCTGCAAGGTCTCTCTGACACCCATATGTCGATTCTCGCCTATGATGTGTCCACTCTGAAGAATGTGAGGACGGTGGGTCTCTGGAACCACCCACTGCTCATGCAGGTTATCTCCCCTCCCAGCTCTCCGATAGAGTAGTTGATTCTTCAGAAAGTACTGTCCCCGTTCTGGTGGCTCAGCACTTCTTTGCAGCTTCTTGTAGCAAGGATGCAACGTAGTATCCTTCCTCTGGGCAGTATGCAATTCTCCTATCTCTGAGTTGTCGCATAGTGTCTCTGCCTCTTTTTCCTTCCCTTGAGATCCACTGACTACTGTTCCCTTGTGGGTTGGCTGTTTGGGCATCCCCAAAAAGACATATTTCGTACCAATGATCATGGGAAATAAGGAGTCAGATAATACAGCAGCTGGAATAATGCCCGTGACGTACCTGGATTTAATCTCCACCTTGGCGATTGGCAGCGTCATGGAAACAGCACTCCTCATTGCCGGCTGTATTTCTATGGTCTCCCCTGTAAGTTGGTCTGGGCTTACTAAGCTGGCGTCCACCACCGCTTCCCCATCCAAACCTGTATCGTAGAGACAAGCAACCTGTTGGCCATTGACTTCAATCAGTTCAACCACAGGTGGTCTCTCTTGGTCCTGAGTGTCTTTCATCTCCTTGACCGTTTCCTTGCCTTCCTCTGTTAATTCCTCGAGGTTGGTTATGCAATTGGCGTGTTTGGCCTTGCATCTGCAGTCCACAGTATTATGTGTTGTCGACTGGCAGTGAGTGCACCCTGTTCCCTTCCTAGGTTTCCGTGTGTCCTTTTTGTTCCTTTCTCCTTCGCCGACCTCAGCCTTGTCTGTGATCACCGATGTAGGAATCACTTTGCATGCTGCGAAGTAAGAACTTTTAGGTTTCGATCTGCAGTCTTTGGTGTTGTGGGAGGCCGCCTTGCAAAATGAACACCACTTCTCAGACCACTGTCGTTTCGCTTGAGAATTCGAGGTGCTCTGGTTCCCTACCTTCACCTTCTCTGAACTCTCCTCTGTGTGCTTTATATAAGGTTCCACTTTTTCTCCTTCCCAGTTTTTAGGTTTCTTTTTCTCTGGTTTCTCCTGACCTTTGGTTTGTGTACTTAGTTCTTCAGTTTCACCATGTACTTCCACGAATCTTTCCGCCAGCTTATTCACAACATCAATCCGTTCCGCCCCTTGTTCTCCCAAGAAGGTTCTGAGAGGTTTCGACATTTGCTTTCGCATCTGGTCGACCACCATCATCTCTTCGAGACTCTCATAATCCCTCTTGAATTCTGCCAAGTCCATCCATTTCTGGAGATAGGATTTCAGCCTTAGACTGTAGGCGGCGAATAGTTCTCCCGGCTCTCGTCTAGACGATCTAAACTTCTTCCTATACGTTTGTGCTGTGACTTCATAATGTTTCATCAAAGCTGCTTTCAATTCCTCATACTGATTTTCCTGTCCTGGTGGTAGGCGTGTGTAGACCTCGTACCCCGAACCACGTAAAGACTGGGATAATTTAAGAGCCCATCTGGTTCTATCCAGTCCCATAGCGACTGCCATAGCCTCGAACCGATCCAAAAACTGGTATATCTTCTCTTTACTTTCATCAAAGACCGCCAAGGGAAACTTCATGGCATGGTAACCCTGTCCACTCATGTAGGTTGCCCCAGGTGAAGATGAACTTCCTTCTGCTGCATCTATTTCACCCTTAGTTTGTGTCTTGAGTTCTAACTCTTTCAAGCGGTATTCATGTTCCATTTCTTGTCTCCTGGCAGTCTGTTCCATTTCCAGTTTCTTGGTCTCCTGGTCCATTTTCTTGGCCTCTTGTTCCATTTCCAGTTTCTTGGTCTCCTGGTCCATTTTCTTGGCCTCTTGTTCCATTTCCAGTTTCTTGGTCTCCACCTCTATTTTCTTGGCCTCTTGTTCCATTTCCAGTTTCTTGGTCTCCACCTCTATTCTTCTCACTTCCAACTCGGTCTTTCGCTCTTCTCGTTCCGCTTGACGAATCTCTCGCTCTCTTTCTTGTATGTAATCAGTTAAGTCTGAACCAGCCAACCCAATTTCTTCTCCGTTGGCCCTAAGTTCTGCTGTAGTTAGTTTGGGGGTGGCCATAGTTAAAGCAGGTAAGTCAGCACGTTGAGTAAAGACACCTCAAGGCAGTAAAGAGTACTCACTATAACAGATAATCTACCTAGAACCTATATCATTTACCTATGTCTATCTAATATTATAAATCTACAACACCACACAGTACATCACAACCACTCTCTCATCCACAAGAGGAGATATAGGATAAAGACTTATGTAGACGTGTGACCGTGTGACTAGGTATGTAATGTGTCTTACCACCTATCCACATTCATTCTGTCTGGAACTTTCTCACTGTAAAGTCACCAGCATTCATGAAATGTTTCTACCATAAATGTAATGGCACCATATATCCAATGGACGTCCTTCCATTAAAAGTCATCAATGTATACTTCTTTTTATTCCAATCAGTATGTCCCAACATGTAGGTACTCCGCTATGCCTGTGCCAATATGCAAGTACCCCTTTATTCATATGCCATGTTATGCCTTCCGGTCATATGGGTATTCTGTATGTACGTATCCCGCTCGCTCCACCAATTATGTCCTGTTATTCCCGAGAGGAGATTGGAATCAACAAGCACATCTTTAAACTTAGTATCTGTTGGGATTATTGACTGACTTTGGTCTACACTCCTCTCTTCTGTCTTCCATTCCATATATCTATTTCTTTCTCTCTCTCTATTATTCCCTCAACACATACTCCGACAACAGTTCCTTTCAACGATAAGATAAAAGATTTATTAATAAAAAACTATGTCTGGTGTATGTATCGATATTGTCTATGTTGTTGGTATGTTCTTCTAGTGTGGTTGCCCGATATGAACTCTGAATGTCTATCAGCTGTGTTGCTTCTCATCCTTTCATTCTTCAAGATCACAGGACAACACATCAAACAGGACAGAGCTCACCCGGGATGATCCGTATGCTTGAATCTGATGGTAAATCCGTTATTGAATGAAACAAAAACTGTTCACCACTGAGTCAAGGTACCTTAATAAAAGTCCCGTAAGTTTATGAATGCTCCTGAACCTGTTTCATGACGGTAAGTATCCAACATCGGAAAACCACCACATCGTCACAGTTCTTCTTATAGTCTTTCCTTACTAATACTGTTTTACTTGTCTAATCTTTCTTCCCTATGCCTACACTACGTTTGTAGTTGTAAGTATCCCTGCTTGCCACAGTTTAACCTCTTTTCCTTTTTTAAGGGTTTTAGTGGTATGTTCGTTTGAGCATACAGTGTTCTGTATTGGTGTGACGAAACGCGTTTATCTGTCTTGGGTCGTCAAGATACCGCACTATTTTGGCGCGTCATCGGGGACTTTCCCAGCTAAAAATAGACTGAGGGAAGCCGATGGAGGACTTATTATCTAGAATCGTCTCGAAACACCGGAATTCGAGTAACCCGTGATGCTGGGTATCGCTCTAACTTCCCGTGCAGAGAGATCTAGAAACTCTAGGCGGGGAATGACGTTTTCCCGAGAAAGTATCTTTTCTCAAGAAGCACTCGCTTCTTGTGCGCATCGAGTTGGCACGAAGCGGGAAATTGGCTAAACCAGCCATTCACTTACTTTTGTTCGAAGAGAACAGACGCTGGCCTGAATGTGAGCCATTTTTGTGTTGCGTCTCACCTCAACCATGATTCGGCTGACTGTTATGAAAAGGAAGCTGAGAAGCCCTTGAACAGTTCGGAAGCTGACTGGAGAGCTGGTTTCACCATCCAGGTAGATATTTGGTTAAATCATTTAACTTTGTACGTGTGTTCCACCCGCCATTGTTCTAACCTCATTACCTATGCGGATGTCCTTGCATACTAATTAGCAAACCGATCGATAACGCAGGTGACAATTAATCGTGGGTTTGTTTACCGTGTGCTCGCGAATCAGCTGTTAGGAACGCCGTAATGTGATGTGGGCGATTTGGGTTCCAAATATATGTACCATATATTGCCAATCGTTGCATCTATTAGGTTGCTGTGTTAGAATAAAACCTAGTTACTTGGGCCGGATGGAAACTTAGATTATGTCAGTCAGTTGCTGAAGCCAGAAGAACGGTTAGAAAACCAGGTAAGTTGGTAGGTGGAGATTCAGACAAAATTGTGCTTAGTTACTAAGTAAAGGAAGAACTTAGTTCTGTGCCACCAGGAATGATGTCACTATTGTGTAATAACTTAATAGTGAATTCATTGTGTGGACCAGCGGATTTCTGTGGAAAGGTAAGTGGCTTTGGTGCTATATCTATATATATATATGATGTGACATTGTGTATATATATTAGGTCATAGCATGTGATACTTCCTGGGGTAATTCCGAACACCGAATAGCTGGACGCGTGATAACACTGCGTGCCGTCGCGATGTAAATATGCGTTCTGAAATCTTGTCTAAGCTATCCTGTTTCTTTCATACTGGCGCTAGTGCGAGTGAATGCTAAGGGGCTGGAAGTATGGAAGGATGCAGGAGGCTGTATGAGACTGGGGAAATATAGAATATGGGGATGTGAAAGCAAGTTATGAAAGTATGTGTTGGTAGACCAAACCAACGATGAAGTTCAGTCCAGGCCAAGGCTAAACCACTTGGGAGGACAGAACTGGAACAGTACCTTTGGAACATGTGGGGAACATGTATTCTCAAGAAGGCTTCTTGACTCTAAGGTAGAGTCTGATAAGAAGAGTTTGCTGTGGCGTGGGCAGGTGGTCCCACCAGCAAACAGGCTTGTGTACATATTGGATGTGATCATGTACTATTCCTATATCCCGAGGGATGGTATATTGATCAAAGTTATGTTTCTTAATGTACCTTGATGATGTTAGGAACGAGTCTAGGGACTCTTTACCTATTTGTTTAGTTCGATTACATTAGAACAATAACAGCCTTGTATCATTACTGACGTTAGCGACGACTGGTAGATGATTAGGGATAGGTGAGACCTAGGATCAGACTCGTCATTCTGATTTCTTGCTCTGTTTGACGGGCTGTTCTGTGAGGCCAGCTGACATTTGTGAACCCATGCTTGACTACTCTCCATATAGAGATAATGCTTTGGTTATATGAATAACTAACTAGCATGACTGAGAATTGAGTAGTTTTGGTAGGATGCATGTGAACTAATGTTTGGGCCAGTGTACTCTCACCGGTCGCTCTTCCTTTTCAGGAGTTTGCCTGTTGAGGAACCAGTCAACTATAATTGTTGTTGGCAGGAAACCACTTCGTGTGACAGAGCGAAGGGTTCAGTTCTTTACTTATCACGCCAGACTCCATCACACCAGGTACCCAATGTGATTCACCATGCGTGAAGTTTGCTTCAAGACATACAACTGCCCTGAAGGTGCACGTGTGGGAAGTGATGGTTTGTGATCGTTTAAAATAGAAGATACTCTGTTTTTGCCAGGAACATTTCAGCATGTTGAGTAATCATGCTCGACAGGGAACACCGGTCCGTCTGGTTTGACGGGGGTTCTGCCTAAACGCAGAAGTAACTAATCTTCAGACACTTGAATGGTTCTTTGGACAGCTCTAGTGGCAGGTCTTGAGAAGAACTACACCAATATTGACGTGTGTCAAGTGTAACACGGTGGAAGGGACTATGGGATTAGAGTCCAACCTGAATTGTTTCCGTAAAATAGATGTCTGATTCTATTAATGTACTGTTACCGTATCCAGATTATCAACTGTGTTCTAGAAGGACTCAGTAACTTTTCAGTAGCCATATCTGATCCTACAAAGTGTGACTGTAAGAGACCATTGAATTGGTCAATGCCATATCGGTTCTGCAGTGGGACTGTGCTATGAGTGACAGACCATTCGGTTGGTCAGTGACTATTTAGTTCATCGAAGTAACCAATACTTGGAGCCAAGTCCAGGAAGATTGTCTCCAACTCGGTAGTGTTCGAGAACTGTATTACCAGTGACTCCGTGGGAGTGTTAGAGATGCAGTTGGTCCAGTGAAGTGTGATCCAGCAGTGATTCTATTGTTGTGGTTCCACGTTCGGGAGACGGAGTGGTCTCCAAGGTTCTAGTCATCTCACTGGAAGGAAGCCGGGTGAGTGGCGGACCGACTGGACGGGACATCTGCATCCAATCTACTTCTCAACTTGATGAAGACACCTACATCTCTGAGTCTATCTCTACTCTATCTTCTATTTGTGTAAATAGATTCTTCTATCAGGATGTTCATTTCAGTTCTATATTCTCAAGGGTAGAATAAACTTTATGTAAGTTGACTTGCTCTTTGTATAATGATTGAGTGTGGTCTCGGACGATGCCTAAGTGTTCATTGTTCAACAGGTGTAGGTCGTTAGTAGGGGTCTAGAATCTGGAGGGGTGTGTAGACGTAACTAAATAACCTGAGATCAACCACAGAGAAAAAAAGTGTATCTGCTCGTCCAACCCCTGGGGCTAGAATACACGGGAGTGCTAGAGACACCTCGGGTGTGGTTCACTCTCACTACCCAAGGTGAACCCGAAACACTCCGTTACAGAGTGGGGGCTCGTCCGGGATTATTCCAAGATCTTTGTGTGTTGTAGACCTCTCACTTAGGGATAGGGACTTTGTCTTTATCCTCTACTACAGTCTACATAAGATTCTACTACTTCTACCTATCTCCTAACTGTCTGACGGACATTTGTGTTGTAGTGATTAGTTAGTACTATTGATTATTGATTCATTGTATTGCTTCACCCACACATACTTGAGTACCCACCTATCATAGTCAACATGTCTACCCAAGAGATAGACTTGGACAAAGTTCAGGAAACTGGACGTAAGTCTGGTCTTGAAGGAGATGCTTTGAAATCCTATGTGCAAGAGGTGGAAAGAAGTTTTCGCCAAGAGGAAAGAGAGAGTAGGAGAGCAGAAAGAGAACTGGAAGCCAGTAAAGTGGCTCTTGAGGAAAAGAGAATAGCGGCTGATACTGAAATGAAACGGCTTGAGTTGGAAGCCGAGAAAGAAAAACGTGACCATGAGTATCGAATGAAGCTACTTGAGGCACAAGTGCCTGCTACAGGTGTAACTGATGGAGCTATGGGAGGAGGTGTACCTCCTGGCTCAGAGTCAACCAGTAGACGTGACTACCAGGCTATGAAATGGCCTTTACAGCCGTTCGAACCCGAGAAGGAACGGATAGACCAATACTTAGAGAAGTATGAAGCCATGTCTATTGCAATGGGTCTAGACAAACAGAAATGGTGTTTGAAACTCTCCCAGGGACTCCGTGCCGAAGGTTATGAGGTGTATGCACGCTTACCACCGGGGTTACAGAATGATTACCCGGCATTGAAAGCGGCTCTCTTGAAGAGATTCGAGATCACAGCGCACTCATACCGAAGGAAGTTTCGGACGGCGAAGCGAGAACCTGGTGAACTGTTTTCAGCATACAGTGTGAGATTGAACTCATACCTTCTTAAATGGATGGCCTTGGCCGGATTTAAGGAGGAGTATGAAAGTTTGCGTGAGTTGATGGTTGTAGATCAGATGCGAATGCAAATGTCTAAACCCTTGCGAAACTTCTTAGGTGAGAATGGGGCTGAGAGATTGGATATAGTCACCAAGTTAGCCGAAAGATACGTTGAAGTCTATGGCGAGACTGGGGACACCAGTCCAACAGATCCGAGATCGAAAGATCCGGATCAAGGTAAGTCAAAGAAGAAGTCAAAGAAGACCCAAGGTTCTGATGAACCAAAGAAACAGGTAGGCTCTTTAGAGAAGATCTCTAACGTCAACCAAGGTAAGAATAGCCCACCTAGTTCTCCAAAGAGGAAGTGGAGTGAACGTTGGTGCAAATTCTGCAAGTCCAGCACTCACAATACGAGTGAGTGTAGGAGTAAGCCCAAGGACTTTCACTTTGCTTGTCTTGCAGAGGTTAGGGATAGATCTTGCAGGAAAGTGAAGTCGGTTGATGGGAATGGAGAAACTAGACGACCTCCAGTGGTTGAGAAAGTAGAAGTGAATGGGCAACAGGTGTCGTGCCTCTACGACACAGGATTGCAATTTTCAGCTGTAATTGCATCCCACCTGACAGGCCCAGAGCAACTCACCGGGGAGATGACGGAGATACAGCCAGCCAGTAGGAGTGCTGTAGCGCTACGTTGCCCGATTGCCAATGTGGAGATTCGGAGCAAGTACGTTACTGGACGCATTCAGGCGGCAGTCGTACCGGATCCTCTCTATCCCCTAATTCTAGGCCGGAAGTACGTGTTTCTGGGCGAACCAGAACACCCTAGCATCCCTAAGTCTAGGCAGGTCAGAGATACCGAGGAAGAGGGTCTTGAAAAGGTAAGTCTCCGAAATACTCACCCGGATAGAATGAGTAATGCTCGGAGCAAGGATGCGACGGAGTGTCCTTGTTCGGAATGGTTGCCCAACAATGGAAACCCGTTAACTCAGGGTAAGTTCAACTCTGATAACCAGTCAGAGTTAATTCAGACTGGAACAGAGAAAAGGCAGAGGGGACGTAAGTTGGTTCCTGAGAGCTTCAGAGCTAATCTGCTGCGAACGGTACATGTCAGGTCCCCAACCCGACATCTGACTGTAGGGACAACCAGTAAATGTCTATCCCGGTACTATTGGTGGCCGGGAAGGACAGGCGACGTGCGCAGGTATATTAGGTCTTGTCCGGAGTGCCGTAAATGCACACCTGAGAAACGGACGAAGACGAAGATATCCTTAGAGGTTGGAGACCGAGTTCTAGTACTTCTCCCAATCGAGGGGAACGAATTCGAAATCGGGTGGCAGGGCCCATTCCTAGTGGATAAAGTGGGGCTCCACAAGCACTATGGAGTGGTGATCCTGGGAAAGTCTACTACTTTCCATTCCAGTCTCCTCATGCGCTATGAGGGGAAGCCCGATGATAAGTCCACCAGCCCAAGGGCGCAGAGATTCGCTGAAAGAACGGTTCGGGGTTCAGGTCAGGTAGCGGAAAGCCTGTCACACCATAGGAAGTCCTATATGTAGGTGCAGGTACCTTCTTCGGTTCAGCCCGGGGCTCGGGGGAACATGACCGGCCAAAGGAACACCCGTAGTGCTAGCTACACTGAGAACCGTGGTAGGAAGAGGTGGGTTGTGTCAGAACGGACACCGACCCTTGGTCCCTCAATCCGACCGACTGCAGTCCAGCTGGGTCCTCGAAAGGGGAAGCTGGAGTTGCAGAAGTCCAGTAAACTCTGGCAGGAACGATCGTTAAATCAGGTCGAGACGGGAGCTCTGGTCCGCAGGACACTGCGAGATGCCCGATCGCAGTAGCGGAGTAGGCGTTGATCACCCGTGATACTGAATAGCTTGTCACCCCACCGAATGTGGTAAAAGTATTCTATACAATATTGACGGGTTAGACTTCCTCACCCGCCATCCGGTCTCTTAGAAAGAAGAACGAACGACATAGACAGCTTCTGCGTAGAAGTGGAACGACGGGGTCGATCCTCTTAAAGTGGGGGCCTATGTGACGAAACGCGTTTATCTGTCTTGGGTCGTCAAGATACCGCACTATTTTGGCGCGTCATCGGGGACTTTCCCAGCTAAAAATAGACTGAGGGAAGCCGATGGAGGACTTATTATCTAGAATCGTCTCGAAACACCGGAATTCGAGTAACCCGTGATGCTGGGTATCGCTCTAACTTCCCGTGCAGAGAGATCTAGAAACTCTAGGCGGGGAATGACGTTTTCCCGAGAAAGTATCTTTTCTCAAGAAGCACTCGCTTCTTGTGCGCATCGAGTTGGCACGAAGCGGGAAATTGGCTAAACCAGCCATTCACTTACTTTTGTTCGAAGAGAACAGACGCTGGCCTGAATGTGAGCCATTTTTGTGTTGCGTCTCACCTCAACCATGATTCGGCTGACTGTTATGAAAAGGAAGCTGAGAAGCCCTTGAACAGTTCGGAAGCTGACTGGAGAGCTGGTTTCACTATCCAGGTAGATATTTGGTTAAATCATTTAACTTTGTACGTGTGTTCCACACGCCATTGTTCTAACCTCATTACCTATGCGGATGTCCTTGCATACTAATTAGCAAACCGATCGATAACGCAGGTGACAATTAATCGTGGGTTTGTTTACCGTGTGCTCGCGAATCAGCTGTTAGGAACGCCGTAATGTGATGTGGGCGATTTGGGTTCCAAATATATGTACCATATATTGCCAATCGTTGCATCTATTAGGTTGCTGTGTTAGAATAAAACCTAGTTACTTGGGCCGGATGGAAACTTAGATTATGTCAGTCAGTTGCTGAAGCCAGAAGAACGGTTAGAAAACCAGGTAAGTTGGTAGGTGGAGATTCAGACAAAATTGTGCTTAGTTACTAAGTAAAGGAAGAACTTAGTTCTGTGCCACCAGGAATGATGTCACTATTGTGTAATAACTTAATAGTGAATTCATTGTGTGGACCAGCGGATTTCTGTGGAAAGGTAAGTGGCTTTGGTGCTATATCTATATATATATATGATGTGACATTGTGTATATATATTAGGTCATAGCATGTGATACTTCCTGGGGTAATTCCGAACACCGAATAGCTGGACGCGTGATAACACTGCGTGCCGTCGCGATGTAAATATGCGTTCTGAAATCTTGTCTAAGCTATCCTGTTTCTTTCATACTGGCGCTAGTGCGAGTGAATGCTAAGGGGCTGGAAGTATGGAAGGATGCAGGAGGCTGTATGAGACTGGGGAAATATAGAATATGGGGATGTGAAAGCAAGTTATGAAAGTATGTGTTGGTAGACCAAACCAACGATGAAGTTCAGTCCAGGCCAAGGCTAAACCACTTGGGAGGACAGAACTGGAACAGTACCCTTGGAACATGTGGGGAACATGTATTCTCAAGAAGGCTTCTTGACTCTAAGGTAGAGTCTGATAAGAAGAGTTTGCTGTGGCGTGGGCAGGTGGTCCCACCAGCAAACAGGCTTGTGTACATATTGGATGTGATCATGTACTATTCCTATATCCCGAGGGATGGTATATTGATCAAAGTTATGTTTCTTAATGTACCTTGATGATGTTAGGAACGAGTCTAGGGACTCTTTACCTATTTGTTTAGTTCGATTACATTAGAACAATAACAGCCTTGTATCATTACTGACGTTAGCGACGACTGGTAGATGATTAGGGATAGGTGAGACCTAGGATCAGACTCGTCATTCTGATTTCTTGCTCTGTTTGACGGGCTGTTCTGTGAGGCCAGCTGACATTTGTGAACCCATGCTTGACTACTCTCCATATAGAGATAATGCTTTGGTTATATGAATAACTAACTAGCATGACTGAGAATTGAGTAGTTTTGGTAGGATGCATGTGAACTAATGTTTGGGCCAGTGTACTCTCACCGGTCGCTCTTCCTTTTCAGGAGTTTGCCTGTTGAGGAACCAGTCAACTATAATTGTTGTTGGCAGGAAACCACTTCGTGTGACAGAGCGAAGGGTTCAGTTCTTTACTTATCACGCCAGACTCCATCACACCAGGTACCCAATGTGATTCACCATGCGTGAAGTTTGCTTCAAGACATACAACTGCCCTGAAGGTGCACGTGTGGGAAGTGATGGTTTGTGATCGTTTAAAATAGAAGATACTCTGTTTTTGCCAGGAACATTTCAGCATGTTGAGTAATCATGCTCGACAGGGAACACCGGTCCGTCTGGTTTGACGGGGGTTCTGCCTAAACGCAGAAGTAACTAATCTTCAGACACTTGAATGGTTCTTTGGACAGCTCTAGTGGCAGGTCTTGAGAAGAACTACACCAATATTGACGTGTGTCAAGTGTAACACGGTGGAAGGGACTATGGGATTAGAGTCCAACCTGAATTGTTTCCGTAAAATAGATGTCTGATTCTATTAATGTACTGTTACCGTATCCAGATTATCAACTGTGTTCTAGAAGGACTCAGTAACTTTTCAGTAGCCATATCTGATCCTACAAAGTGTGACTGTAAGAGACCATTGAATTGGTCAATGCCATATCGGTTCTGCAGTGGGACTGTGCTATGAGTGACAGACCATTCGGTTGGTCAGTGACTATTTAGTTCATCGAAGTAACCAATACTTGGAGCCAAGTCCAGGAAGATTGTCTCCAACTCGGTAGTGTTCGAGAACTGTATTACCAGTGACTCCGTGGGAGTGTTAGAGATGCAGTTGGTCCAGTGAAGTGTGATCCAGCAGTGATTCTATTGTTGTGGTTCCACGTTCGGGAGACGGAGTGGTCTCCAAGGTTCTAGTCATCTCACTGGAAGGAAGCCGGGTGAGTGGCGGACCGACTGGACGGGACATCTGCATCCAATCTACTTCTCAACTTGATGAAGACACCTACATCTCTGAGTCTATCTCTACTCTATCTTCTATTTGTGTAAATAGATTCTTCTATCAGGATGTTCATTTCAGTTCTATATTCTCAAGGGTAGAATAAACTTTATGTAAGTTGACTTGCTCTTTGTATAATGATTGAGTGTGGTCTCGGACGATGCCTAAGTGTTCATTGTTCAACAGGTGTAGGTAGTTAGTAGGGGTCTAGAATCTGGAGGGGTGTGTAGACGTAACTAAATAACCTGAGATCAACCACAGAGAAAAAAAGTGTATCTGCTCGTCCAACCCCTGGGGCTAGAATACACGGGAGTGCTAGAGACACCTCGGGTGTGGTTCACTCTCACTACCCAAGGTGAACCCGAAACACTCCGTTACAATTGGATTTAACTTATTTATTTCTTCATCTTAAAACCTGCTCATATTCTGTTTCGTCCCATGTAAGTACTTTGTTTACTCAAGAGTATTCCTCTTCATCTCTTCTCTGCTTTCACTAGGAGATTGGAACCTGGAGAAGTATAACAAATCCAGTGATAAGGGTCTGCCCCTTACTACTACTTATGCAAGTGTCCTTCTCCAGCCATAATGACAAGGCTTCCGAAGTGAACACCCGCATAAGACATATGAATTCACCAAAGTCTAAACTATCCACTAATAGAAAGCCATGGTAAATGCTATTCACTTACATCTATATTCCTATGCTAAACTATACTATAATATACCTTATTTAGGCATCTACGTTCCTGGAATCGAAAAAACACTTAGCGAATAACACACTACTATCCCCTCTTTCCCTCATTAGGGACGTGTATTTCTATTCCCACTCAAGAACATATCTCCTTCAGTTCAGTTTGGAACACACACTAAACTTACACAAAGACGTAGCCACTCTTATATAGGTCATCTTTGCCGCATAGTCCTTGACATTGCTGGACACCTCACATCCAGACTTCATTATCATGGTTAGTGGAAAATTACAGCTCTGAACCGTTTCACATCCATACCGCAATCTGCTGTCCAATAATACTGTCTGCCTTTGTCGCAAACCAATTTTTCCACTCGACAGTTTACTTGGGCGGTTAGCCGTTCCCGTCTGTCTTGACCTATAAACACCTGGGCCTGGTCAACCCGTTGTTTGTTACCCTTACTGCTCCGCTTGTTAACCTTTCCTCCACCTGGTCAGTCGGTGTATACAGTCGTCCATCTGGGAATCATTAACTCTCAGTATTTCACGACAGTTACCAAGTTCGAATTCCTGTAATGAGTTGGGAATTATTTTCTTTCCACAACCATTGCTTTCCAAATATCACAATCACAATATCACAATATCGCTTTCAAAATAATATCAAATTTTCCCTGGTCTCTTCGATAGTGAAGCTGGATACCAATACCTGTCGGATAAGGACGAAAAACATCACCCCCCCCCCCTCCCCGTGCCCACGTAAAAGATCCTAGAGCAATTGGAGATCGCAAAGAGTAGGCCGTAAAACCGCTACCCGCAGGTCAGCATGGCCGAATGGGTAAGAACGCGTGTTCTTAAACATCCGGTGTGCTGATGCCGAGTTAAGCGTCTCAATCCCTACACTGGACAGCTGGGGTCAAATGTTGACCTGTCGTCCTTGACTTAGGGACCTAAATTACAAGCAACTCTGAAGTCGGAGTTGGTTCGCCTGATGGCGAGGGACACTGTTAACAGGGACAACTAATCCATCCATCAGCCATCATGTGCCATGCCGGTAAGCGTGCGCGGTCATGTCTTGCCATCTCACTCGATCACCAGAGTCGTGGATCAGCTCCGTGTTTCTGTCTCGACCATGCCACGAGGCCAAGCCATCCAGGTATTTGCTTCTAGGTCTTACTCTTGGTCTGTTCCCCTCGACCTTACCAGTTGTCACCAAGTTCTCCAATTCATTTCTTCTCATAACATGCCCAAAAAATTTTGACTGTCTACGTTTAATGTCTCTAATCAGTTTACGATCTTCGTTTGTTTCTTGAAGGACCTGTTCATTGGTCTTTCTGGCTGTCCATGGTATTCTTTGCATTTTTGTGTGGAAAACTAATCCACACACAAAATTTAGTACATCACTACCATAAATAGTGTGTATGGACTACGCTTAAGTTCAAAGCGAGCGAGCGCCAAAAAAACCGCTACACTGACATTACTGTTAGGAAAGGAAACTTACCCACAGTTGGAACGAACCCCTTAGCTTGACAGGAATCCATCTAGCGGAAGTAAACAGTGCATGTTCTCAACTCAGTTCTGGTATGTTCTCTACTCAACCCTTGTATGCTCTCAACTCAGTTATTGTATTTTCTGAACTCAACCTTTATATGTTCTCATCTCAGTTCTGGTATGTTCTCTACGCAAACATTGTATGTTCTCAACTCAATCCTTATATGTTCTCAACTCAACCCTTACAAGTTATCAGCTCGGGTATGGTATGTTCTCGTATAGCCCTTATATATTCTCAACTTAGTTCTGGGATGATCTATATTCAACCCTTATAAGTTTTCTACTCAGCTTTGTGATGTTCTTTATTAAACCTTGTGACATGTCAATGTCTCATGCCCGTCTTCATGTTACAAATAGAGCACGCACCATATACAATGGCGAATATAGATAGACAATAATGTTCCAATCGGAAGGACAGACGGCAAGCAGCTTCTTAAGTTTCCATACTTAAACCCCATGAAGGGAAAAATGCAGTGTGATTCAGCGATCGCGTGAACAAAGGCTTTAGCCGTTCCCAAACGTAATCTGGTACCTGTCACCTGTCAACTGGGAATACCTACACCGGAAGGATAGTACCAAGCGCGTTGTTGCAATTTCATTAACCCGACACCTGCACGGAACAGAATAGGTCAGGGGCGCGGTTGATGTTTCATTACAGGGTTAAACTAGATCGGCAACAAAGACAGTGGAAGGACAATAGGTTAATCATATGGATGCTGGTGGAATGAGTCATTGTCACGACTATGAAATCCATTAGGTGTGGGAGGATATAAATAAAGTTACAGCGGAAACTTAGGCGCCAGTATTTTACAATGTGAGCCAGAGAGAAGAAGTTTTTCTGTTTGTGTGTGGATATAAAATTGTCCTGTGGAGTGAAGGTAATTAATAATTATTATGCCTCTACTTCTATAAATGGATAAGGTTAACAGAAAGATGTCTTCTATAGAGATCACTTGTTCTTTGAGATAAGGAATATATATATATATATATATATATATATATATATATATATATATATATATATATATATATATATATATATATATATATATATATATATATATATATAGAGAGAGAGAGAGAGAGAGAGAGAGAGAGAGAGAGAGAGAGACTCAGAAGATAGAGAAGATTTTCTTGATTTGGAGAAACTATTCAGAAGAGAGTTAAGCCATCCTTCGGCATGAAAAATTCTTAGTGAATCTTTTGATGCGTTAGTCATGTATTAGATGAGTGATAAACTTTCTCATTCACTATGTCTCAGAGTCTCCAGGGGCGATCTATACTTTATAACAAAACTACCATGATCCTTTTTCAGAGATAGTAATTATATTCTATGTCTGGAAAATTATGTTCTAGAAAGTATTGCGTGTTCTGACCCTATATGATTTTGTGTCAACATAATTCATATGTTTTATTTGTGAATGATAATTTTCTAAAACCTACCCTGTAAGATTTTAGATGTGTAATGATGTATATGGGAATTATGGGAATATGGGAATATGGGAAAATATTGAAGGTGTAGGCGGGTATTTTCCCGGAAGAAGGAAATCATTGACAAGGCCGTGGGCTCATATTGTTCTACTGACAAGAGAAGGACTAGCCTGCAGAACGCCTGAAGGAAGAGGACATGTGCCAGTAGGGGAGGTGAACACCTCCAACTGATATTTATAGAATAACATCAGGCACACAGGGACTACCTTGAGCTAAGAAAAGGATCCCTTCTCTCTTCGCCTATATTTTTCCCCTAACACAGCTCTTAGGTGAGATAGCTATATGGTTTTTGGTCCTATTTCTCAAGGGTATTGGTTATGTTGATTGCATAAACTGGGTAGAGACCTGTATGCTGATGGTGGTTATTCTGGAGGAACAGTATCATATTTAATCAATTGCTTCTCCTATGCCACAACCCTACAGCCCAGGAATGAACAGCTAAGTACCTGTCAGTATAGTATGTGTTGTCCAGGACTATATAGAACGAGATACCCCCTGTAACATCATCCCATGTAGGATCTACCACGAGAGTAGTTACATAGGTAGACTCATACCTTCAAGAACATTGCTCGAGTGCCATTCGGAGTGCACCAAGAACAATTAGAGTAATAGTAGTGTGTGACATTCTGGACAGAAGATTACTGATGTGATGAACTCAGAGACACATTTGGTTTAGTGCCATTTATAAATCGAAGACCATGTACCTTAATATTAGTGTAGAGTTTTGAACTGTAATTCCTTATTTGGCTAATGATTGGTTTATCTCATTAATGGTGTTATGCTGAATCGTGTAACTGATACCATATGTCACTCTAACATACATACACAGGAACCCACCACCATATTATCTCATTACAGTATTATAATGTGTATCAAGGTGTTGGTCGTTTTCATTGTTGAGTTAGAGTGCCAATTAGACCAAATACATTAGTTACAACTTAAGACTGGAGCCACGTGTGGTCGGAAAAATACAAGTAACTCAGATTTTCCCGGGGAATATTTCCCGTATCGGAGTGCCGTGAACTTCCGGGGCTCTACTGGCCCTCTGTAAAGAAACTTCACTTATAGATCACCATCCACCCCTAAACCACCTCTTAACGAGCCATTTTCACGTTTCTCTAAACAGTTGGCTATTAGAATTTGGGGATCCCATCCTCATTTCTTTTGAACTTACCACAAACCCTTATATGATATCTTTTCAACTTCACACCGTTCTCAACACACCCCGCTATGTCAACTCACCCCAGTATATCGTCAACTGCACCCGTAAACACAAATAAACAGACAGAACAGGAAAGGAAGATCACATGCGATAACACCCGCAGACATAAATTTAAGATAAACAGTAACAAAGTCATAAAATAAACTAAACACTACATTATTCTAGTCAGCAATCTAAACTTACCATTCTTGAAAAGAACACTTGTTCTGTGTCAGATTGCCTATCAAAGAAAATGTTTAATCAGATTTGGTTTGAAATTTCATTCACTGACTGTGCTGTTATTATTCCTGCCAGACGTATGCCGGTGTATCTGTTGTATGCCTGAAAATGAAGAGACTGAAAGATTGGCAAAGGAAGTGGGAAGACTACTTCAGCCTTATATAGACATGGCATAATGAGGCCAAGAGATATATAAGAAGAATTACAGAACCAAGGGGAAATTAGAGCATCGAAGCCATCAGAAAGATGATATATATTACTAGCTTCAGGGGAAATTAAAGCATCGAGGCCATCAGAAAGATTATATATATTACGTTTCAATCTTCAGACGCCGCATTGGACTTAGCCAGCTGGAATGATCATCATCATCAAGTGTGACGTCGGTAAGCTTGCCCGATACTTATTCCACATCTCACACGGTCGTTAGATTCTCAGGACCAGGTCTGTATTCTTATCCTTATTATGCCTTATGGCCAATCAGTCCAAGCATGTATCTTTTTGCTTTCCTCTTGCTCTTTTTCCGCCAATCTTGCCAGCTGTCACCAAGTGTTCAAGTTACTTTCCCCCTCGAAATGTGCCCAATAAATAGTTGTTATCTACTTCATATTTCTTTAACCAGTTCACGGTTTTCATTTGTTTCTTAACGGACTGTCTCGCTCTTTGTCGACGCTGTGGTGAAGAAGTTAAGTACGCAATTCGTAATCCCGCATACCGCGTTCGAAACATATCTGCGGGCGATTTGGCAGCAGACCGCTTTGTGTTGGTTCTTATAAAATAGTATATGTGCCGGTCGTTCAGAAAGCAATGGCAAATTACTTAACGTAAAGTTGTCAAGAAATCAACAAACAGCCCAAAATTGCTGGGGTTAACTGAGATGCCCTGTAAAGGATATGCAACTAACACTCTCTGCGTTTTCCCTAGAAACCACATTGTCACGACCATTCGATGTCTCTCAGCTTGTCTGCTTATTGTCCATGTTTCGCATGCATGCAACAGTTTAGGTTCGACATAACACTGCAACGCTCTTCTTCTCACTGCAGTTGACAGCTGTTTATTGTAGAGCAGGCTGTCCATCTCGCCAAAGACCACCTTTCCTATAGCAATTCTTGTTCTTATCTTTACTAGGCATCTTCCATCAGATATTATGAATGTCCCGAGATAGCTGTACCGATTTACCTGTGGAATAATGTCCCCATTTACCCGTATTTAATTACATTGTGGTATTTCTTTCTTTTTAGAGACGACCATAATCTGTGTTGTCTTACAACAATGTAATTATAATCCTAGATGTTCACTGTGTAGAATAACCATCATCATCATGATCATCTTCCACTTTTGACGTCAAGCGTCGTGGGGAGGAATAGTTGTCGTTCGATCCCCCGAGGGGTGGCGCCGGATAATAAATGTTGCAGATCATGTTCCTTGTCTTGAAGGTCAACATGGCCTAATGGATAAGAATGCGCATTCTTAAACGTCCGGTGTGCTGGTGCCGAGGAATGGGGTTCAACCCCTACACTTGACAGTTTAACTAAAATGTTGACTTCTCGTCCTTGACATGGGGATGTAATTTACAAGTACTTCTGAAGTCGGAGTGGGTTCGCCTGGTGGCAAGGGACACTGGTTATAGGGAAAGATAATCCACAAGCAAACTTCAGTCCAATGCACTAGAAGAAGTGTGAATGGACTACACTTGAGTTCCAAGCGAGGGAGCGCCCAAAATCAAATGTTCCTTGTCTGCAATCAATATTGTGACATCTGCATATCTTCTATTGTCTGCAATCAATATTGTGACATCTGCATATCTTCCATTGTCTGCAATCAATATTGTGACATCTGCATATCTTCTATTGTCTGCAATCAATATTGTGACATCTGCATATCTTCCATTGTCTGCAATCAATATTGTGACATCTGCATATCTTCCATTGTCTGCAATCAATATTGTGACATCTGCATATCTTCTATTGTCTGCAATCAATATTGTGACATCTGCATATCTTCCATTGTCTGCAATCAATATTGTGACATCTGCATATCTTCCATTGTCTGCAATCAATATTGTGACATCTGCATATCTTCTATTGTCTGCAATCAATACTGTGACATCTGCATATCTTCCATTGTCTGCAATCAATATTGTGACATCTGCATATCTTCTATTGTCTGCAATCAATATTGTGACATCTGCATATCTTCCATTGTCTGCAATCAATATTGTGACATCTGCATATCTTCCATTGTCTGCAATCAATATTGTGACATCTGCATATGTTCCATTGTCTGCAGTCAATATTGTGACATCTGCATATCTTCCATTGTCTGCAATCAATATTGTGACATCTGCATATCTTCCATTGTCTGCAATCAATATTGTGACATCTGCATATCTTCTATTGTCTGCAATCAATATTGTGACATCTGCATATCTTCCATTGTCTGCAATCAATATTGTGACATCTGCATATCTTCCATTGTCTGCAATCAATATTGTGACATCTGCATATCTTCTATTGTCTGCAATCAATATTGTGACATCTGCATATCTTCCATTGTCTGCAATCAATATTGTGACATCTGCATATCTTCCATTGTCTGCAATCAATATTGTGACATCTGCATATCTTCTGTTGTCTGCAATCAATACTATGACATCTGCATATCTTCTATTGTCTGCAATCAATACTGTAACATCTGCATATCTTCTATTGTAGATACAAAGTCCACGATGGCGATTCTCCTCAAATGTTCCAAATTTATCATAATGCTTACAGTATAAAGGAAACATGTTGTATTATTTTCAGATCATTGCTATCAACTCCAGGTTGATGTACCAGGCAATTTTATCTCCAATAGTCTGGCGTTGTGTTTTCAAACTAGAAGCCAACGTTTAAGTACAACTGACAGATGTGTGGAATGAACCCACTACGCCGGTCATCAGGGCACAGAAAGTTTAAGCGCGGGCTGGATCAACTTTTCCTCCACGCTAGTCTCTATTTTCTGTCTGTGTGTGTGTGTGTGTGTGTGTGTGTTTGTGTGTGTGTGTGTGTGTGTGTGTGTGTGTGTGTGTGTGTGTGTGTGTGCTCGCGCGTGTGTGTAATTAGGCTCTAGAGACACATCCTTGTGGCACATCCCTTGTTTGGCTAGCATTGCCCTTTCCCATTATCAGTTTTTATCTGTAAGTAGTGGAACCATAATTTTCCAATTATCTGTACAGAATTTAGTCAGTCTGCCATTGCTTTCCTTCCTGGCAGTGACCATAGGCCTACTGGTCGGGACCGCAGCCATTGTCCCCATAAACAGATCTTCTTCCTACCCTCGCGAACTCTGGACAACAACCAACAACTGTCTGTCGGCTGCCCTCTAGCTCCATCCGCCAGTGCAATATCACGTTTCATGACCTATCACAGAATATACAGTCGTGGAACTGGTGAAATATCAGACGCGTTATAAAGTAAATATAAGAGCTACCACAGAATATACAGTCGTGGAACTGGTGAAATATCAGATGCTTCATAAAGTAAATGTAAGACCTACCACAGAATATACAGTCGTGTCACTGGTGAAATATTAGATCTTTTATGAATTCAATATAAGAGCTACTACAGAATATGCAGTCGTGGAACTGGTGAAATATCAGATGCTTCATAAATTAAATATAAGAACTACCAAAAATATACAGTTGAGGAACTGGAGAAATAATAGCTAAACAAGCGTTGCAGGAGTAGTTACGATCTGCAGAACAGTTAGTTGCATACTCTTTACAGGACGTAGTAGTCAACCTCGGCATATTGGGCTGTTTGTGATTTCTTTGCAAATATACATTCTGTAGTTTTCTCTGTAATCTCGTATACTCTCGTACGTAACATGACGACGGTGAGAATCAGCAGTGGTTCGAATCGCGTCGGTAACTTACGGGGTATGTGAGCCGGCCGCTCAGAAAGCAATGGCAAACTACTGAGCGTAATCAACAATCAGCTGAAAGATGCTGATGTTGACAGCGATGTCCTGTAAAGGATATGCAAACATTGGATGGAGCTTGCCATTGCTTACTGAACGGCTGACACTCATACCATTATATGAAATCAACGCAAAGCGGCCTGCTGCCAAATTTCCCGCAGTTGTGTTTCGAACGCAATATAAGGGATTCCGAAATGCGTTCATAACGTGTTCGTCACAAAGCAGGCTGCAGAATAGAGATAACTATTATGTCTGATTGACTGGCTGGCGTCTGGTGTCTTGACAGACTATTATGTCTGATTGACTGGCTGGCGTCTGGTGTCTTGACAGACTATTATGTCTGATTGACTGGCTGGCGTCTGCTGTCTTGACAGACTATTATGTCTGATTGATTGGCTGGCGTCTGCTGTCTTGACAGACGAATGCTTGTCAACTGGAGTTATACCTCTCCATAGTCTGGGCTGAATTTAGAGACCATGCGTTGCCCATGCAGCAGGAATCCTCTCTCGACCTGTCTAGTTTACTCTAAAGGAAAAGTAACACCAGTATGTCTGGAATAAGACCAGCAGCAGAAGCTGCCAATTCAGCAAAATAATGCTCTAACTGTCCGCTGTCGGAGCTTCAATTCTCGACGGATTGCCCTGCCATGACATTTAACCTTCATTTGAAGACAAACTATACTCACACAGTACGATGAGGAAGGTGAAGACGTGCATGCTTGGGCAGAGTGACAGACTTCACTTCAATAATCAAACATATAGAGCTTGTGTTGGATGTTTCCCTGGTATGGTGGGAAACGAGCAGGCGGACAGATTGGCTGTGTTTGCCCCTTTCGGTGGGGTATTTTTTTTATTAGCATATCCTTTACAGGACTTAGCTGTCAACACCAGCATCTTACAGCTGTATGTTGATCTCTTGGCAAGATTACGCTCGGTAGTTTGCCATTGCTTTATGAGCGGCCGGCTCAGTATCCCTCAAGTCACGAGCGGGGGTCGAACCGCCTCAGCTCTCGCTCCGCTACGAGACTCTGCGTGATAAACGGGATTACAGAGAGAAAGTGTTGTAACCCCACAGCCAGAGAGACCGGCGGGTGGGGTATTGGTGCATGATAATGTAGACGCTATGGGGCGCTATGGGATCGTGTGTATAGTCCTGAAAAGCAGATAGACCATCACGGCCTGGAGAGCATAGTGCTACAGAGGGTGACCAGAGGATCTTATCCGTGCTCAGGACAACGAAGAAAGGCCAGACGGAAATATCATCAGACTTCTACTGGTATCATTAATATTGGGACTTGTCGCTGGCTAATGACAGAGCACGTATGGGAATGTACCGAGTGATATGTCCGTTCATGACTCAACTCAGACAAACTGTATGGAGACGTCGGCTGGCGCAGATCGACTGCACCTGTCTTTGGATTTATTTATGTTGACGTCTGAAGGTGTACAAAGAAGAAGAACGCCAGTTTGTCGCTGCATACATATGCAGCTATTAACACAATCTAGTACACTCTAAACGCATGTCATTATCACCTGCACAACTCCTTCCTTTGTGTGCAGTAATGTAGAAGTGTGATATGTTCTGGAATGTCCCTGTATTCGTGTATACATAAATAAGTACGTCATCATCATGTGCCATGCAGATAAGCGTGGACCCTCAAGTTTAGCCATCTCACACGACCTACAGAGTCGTGGACCAGCTACGTGTTCTTGTCGAGACCATCCCACGTGGCTAGGCCATCCAAATATTTACTTCGCTGCCTTCTGCTTGTTCTTTTCCCCTTAATTTTGCCAGTTCTCAAGTTTATTTATTCTTATAATGAGCACATACAGTTTTGACTGCCTACATCTAATTTACCTAATCAGTTTACGGTTTTGATTTGTTTCTTATATGACTTGCGCATTAGTTTTTCAATCTATCCATGGTATGTCTTTGCATTTTCCTCAGAGGCCACATGTAGACTACCATTAGATGTTTTAAAGCTTGCCTGCTCATTGTCTACGTGTCACATCCATGCAAAGGTACATGTTATATATAGCACTTTTACACTCTTTCTCGTTTCATTTACATTTTTTTTTATTGGTCTGTATGTTGTCCATCTTGTAAACATGGCGGTTCTTGTTCTAATATTTTCAAGGCATCTCCATTCAGATGTTATGCCTGTTCCGAGATAGATGTACTGGTTCACATTAATTCGTGGTTCATCAAATCATATCTGAGTTGAGTTGAGTTGAGTCAAGAAGCAACATCACAGTACTCGGGACATTCCTATAAGTGCTCTGTCCTCATCTACAACAGCCAGCGAAGAGTCCCAATACTAATAGTAGCATTAGCAATCTAATAATATGTCTGTCTGGCGTTTCCTCGAAGTTTTGAGTGTCGGCCAGATCCTCTGGTTACTCCCTGCAGCACCATTCGCTGCAAGTGATGATCTACCCGTTCTTCTGCACTAAACACATGATCCCAAAGGACCCCGACCACATCTGCCTTATCATACACCAGTACCCCAGCAAGGAGGGCATACCCAGCCAATATGTTCTCCTGCTCGGTTCCCACCACACCAGCATGTCCTGGGTGGGGACTGAGGTGGTGTGGGGGGGGGGGGGGGAGAAGATCCAACAGGTGCTTCCTAATTTTATTGTTGAATGTAAGCCTGCCACTTTTCTCGAAGCATGCCTATCTTCACCTTTCCCATCATACGTTGTGAGTCCGTTACAATAACGATATACGTGTGCTGTTGTTTGCCAGCCAGAGACACGCCGCCGTGACTGCCTCCACCTCCATTTTCAGTCTAGATGTTGTTGTATCATATGCCAGGCTCTCCTGCACCAAACACTGTCCACCAACATTCGCCACGAACCCCAATCATAACTAATAACGCCAGCAAACAATTACAAGTTCATATTTGGAGACCATGCATCTTTCCTGTGGCAACATTGATATGATTGACGGACATTTCCGCAGTCATTATATATATATATTGTGTTGCGTATCCCTTACGGGACGTTGCAGTCAACACCAGCATTTTTTCAGCTGCTGTTGATGTACTAGGCAAGTGTTACGTTCAGTAGTTTGCCATTGCTTTCTGAACGACCGGCCCCTATACCTTTTTCGAAAAAAACAGCATTATAGAGAAGATATAATTGTGTGACCATAAATGTTGCAGAAACAGTCTTAGAATCTCTTGGACCAAGAAAGTGGACGTGGGATATGAAAGACACGCTGGACATGAAACCGAAATAAATAAATCACATCGTCGTGTTTGTAAATGCCACCAGCATCATCACCATGTGCCAAGCTGGTATGCGTGGGCGGTCATGTTTCGCCATCTTACTTAATCACCAGAGTCGTGGATCAGCTTTGTGTTCTTGTCCCGACCATGCCATGTAGTCAAGCCATCCAGATATATACTTCTCTGCCTTCCCCTTGTCACAACGATGACTTTAAACAAACATGTTGAAAGGATTAATTACGCTACTTCATGTTATGTTGAACGTTTCTTTTTTTTTCTATAGTACACACATGACGGGATACAGCGAAATATACCTGGCAATAAATTATGCACTTAAACAGTAACAATGGCAATATCAAAGAAAATGGTGACACCAAAAAGATGCATAGAAATAGTAAGGAAAATTCGTAAAACTGATTCAGTGCCGAGCGCCACTTCAGTGACAAAAGGTATCGACACTTGAGTGCCAAACGCCGTTTTCGTAACAGATTCTGGATAGTTCGTTATTTGTTTAATTTCGCGTATCTTCCTTAATGTTAATGCTATGTAAATGATGTTTTACACCGGAAGAAGGTATGTCATATAAAAACAGCCCACGGGAGAAAGAAAATATCTAAACTTAGAGCAAACATTCTTAGTTAAATTGTGCTTTCTTTTCTGATTTTGGAAATGGCAACGCCCTTTGTTTTCGGCCTCGCATATTTACATTAGATAATAGTTTTAAACAATGTTAGATTATAGTTATTCTGATTTAAAGGACTTTGTGAAATGTTCTACACTGATAGCACGTGGTTAATGAGGTTATTCAGTTTAAATAATTATTTAGCAGGCATTCGGAGTGGAAAACAAAACTAACCGTGAAAGTAGTCATCATGTTGAATTATGCTCTCACTAATTGGCAACACTTGTGCCCCTAAGTTTGCTATGCCTAATACAAATAGGCTGAAGAATACTTAAATAATTAAATTTACAAGAATAATAATTATAATTAGATAAAAAATAGTGTACATATTGTTTCTCAGTAGAAAACAGTCAAAACCTGACTTATGTTTTCCTGACATTTTCCATTTTGTGTGACAATGATGCGTTTCAAAATGTGATGTTTTAATTGTGTTTTATTTGTGTTATGGGGCAGTTCTAGTGATATTCGTGAAGAACATTGGCGCATTTGAATAACAGGTACACACTGTAGAAGTCACACAACATAACCTAACGAGATGCAGTAAAATATGTCAGGCAATAAATCGTACAATCTATGGTTTGTGTCTTCGTTATTCAAATTCACTACAGGAAAAAATTGGCTCTTTATTATTATTCAGTAAATCTCATTGGATCAGCGATTAAGATGTAGTGCCTTGGTAAGTGGAAATTTCACGTAATTATCACGCCTGTCTTCATTTTTTTTAACATCTGCTAATATTATTATTATATTTCTAACCTATAGTACTAGTAGCAATACCACGTGTTCCTTGTGCAGTCGTCTTTAATTTGATATATAATACAATTGAGCATAGCCTACGATGGGTAGCGTTGTGATGTTCTGTTGTGATAATTTGGTGTGTCCAGTGTGTGCCGCGTGGTTACACACCCGCTTCACACGCGTGATCCGGGACTGTTTCCGGATCCGGTCAGGGATATGCACTACTGACGAGCTCAAACGAGGGCGAAACTCGAGTATAGTGCTTCCATATTGACGTGGATAGGCCTTAGGTTCATACCAGAATGCGATCGGCGTTGCCAGTAGTGGGTTGTGCTCAATTTTTAAATTTCAAATCCCGAAACAACCACATAATCAAGTTATTATTGCTCACTGGATTTAGGAGGCCTGGTGTTCCTTGCCAGTGAGAAGTCCTGATCGTTCGGGTCCCATCGATTGACGGACGTCGGTCGCGGCGGTTGGGCAATCTTGAGCATAGCCTACGATGGGTAGCGTTGTGATGTTCTGTTGTGATAATTTGGTGTGTCCAGTGTGTGCCGCGTGGTTACACACCCGCTTCACACGCGTGATCCGGGACTGTTTCCGGATCCGGTCAGGGATATGCACTACTGACGAGCTCAAACGAGGGCGAAACTCGAGTATAGTGCTTCCATATTGACGTGGATAGGCCTTAGGTTCATACCAGAATGCGATCGGCGTTGCCAGTAGTGGGTTGTGCTCAATATTTAAATATATAATACAATTTATCTGCTACCGTTTTAAAAATTCTTCTCATTTTCTGCTATCAATTTCTGATTGGTCCAAACCTACGTTTTGTTAGTAGGCACTGAATCAGTTAACCAAGTGAATGATTTTAGATACCTAGTGGCATTTATAACATTGGATGGAAGATGTACAACAGAGATTAAGAGAAGAATAGGGCAAGCTAAAGCCGCATTTCAGAAAATGAAGAGTATCTTATGCAAAACGTCACTATCACTGAATGTAAGTAAGTGCTAAAATGCTATGTATAACAAGTTTTGCTGTACGGCAGTGAATATTTTGGAATTAAATTAACAAATTAAGAAGAACTTAGAAACAACGAAAATGTAGTTCCTGAGACGAATGATGCCAAAGTAACTTACAACTATTGCATGAAAGAGGCTAAATGAAACTATAACATTTTATACAACAATAAGAAAGAGACAAACAACTTTCTTTGGTCATGTGATGAGAAGAGAATCATTGGCGAATATCGAGACGGCTGGAAAAATCAAGGAGAAGAGAGGCAAAGGCAGACCAAGAGAAATGATGCTGGATAGATTGAGGCGGTGGCATGGAGGAATATCAGCAGCAGAGTTGATCCAGAACACCAAAGACAGAGATCTGTGGAGAGCCATGAACGCCTACGCCAGCTGGCAGCGCACATGATGATACTGATGTTGTTTGCTTCTTCGTTATTCAAATTCACAACGGGAAAACTTGGTTTAGAAAGAAGTATAATTGTATTTGTTTTTCCAGTAATCTCCAATAATCCGTTCTCTTATTTCTGTTCTCTCCCCCCCCCCCCCCCATGTCTTCAGTGAATTAGTCTCTTTCTGTTTCTATTTGTGCATAACAAACAGTACTAAGGAAGCCACTATGGAGTAGCAGCTAGTCGCTCGCCTTCCGACCCGACACTCATGGGTTCCATCCGATTGGGGGGGGGGGGGGGACGCAGAGGTGTTTCCAAGGCACCAGGGTCGGGTTATATACTGGCCAAGACCTATTGACGCGTCCTCGTCGAGCGTCCTGGGCAACAGGTCCCTTCGGGGTCCTGGCTGAAGTCAATAGGATCGCCGATTCCTCCGAAGTCGGAGAGTGTCTGCCTGTACGGCGAGGAACCACCAGTCTGCACACCAATAAGCCAGACATGGGACAACGGATACTCACGCAAACCTCAGGTCCTGTATGACATCACACTGATGTTGGACAACAGGATGCCTTCATCCGACATACAGGACTTCGCGTTGGAGCTCAAGCCAACGAACACAAGCAAGCAAGCAAGCAATCCGATTGGGGGACATTTTTTTTTTTATTGATCTGGGTCCCAAATCACCCAGTCCTAAAATTGGTACAAGGAAATGTCTTGGGAAGTAAAAGGATAATGTTAGCATGTCTTAAGGCGAAATAGGTATATAGTGCCAGTTCCACATTTTAATATCCAGTTTTGAATCCGGGGCGTCGTGTGGTTTGTTTTACACGGGATAATGGTTTTGATATTAAAAATGGGAACGGCACCATGCTCAATGCACCTGATGACATGTTAACGTTAAATTATACTGATTTGTCATACGTTGTAGTAAGAGCTGACCGGGAATAAAGGAAATGAAGGGACACTGGTTTAGAATATGTAACAATACATTGAAATGAATAACTATTTGGTGGAGAACAAAGGTTGTTCTAGAGTGGGTTAATGCAACAAATGGCCGGGACAGAATGAGTTAAAATCACTACTGACTAGGGTATAACAGGTGAAAATAACAAGAGAAAGGACAGAACGGGTAAAAGTAACAATTGGCTAGGATAGAACAGGCTACCGTAAGAGTTGACTAGATCAGAACAAGTTAAATTAAAAAGTGGCTAGAACAGCGCAAGTTAAATTAACAACTGGCTGGGATAGAACAAGCTAAAGTAACAACTGCTTAGAACAGGTTAAATTAACGACTGGCTGGGATAGAATTAGCTAAAGTAACAACTGCTTAGAACAGGTTAAATTAACAACTGACGAGAACAGGACAGGTTGAAGTAACAACAGACCATAACAGAACAAGTGAAATAAATAACTGGCAAGAACAGAACCAAGTGAAATTAACAACTGGTTAGAACAGAACATATTAAATTAACAACTGGGTAGGATATAGTATGTTAAATTAACAACTGGCTAGAATAGAACAAGTTAAATTAACAATGGATAGAACAGAACAATTTAAAATAACAACTGGCTAGAACAGAACATGTTAAATTAACAACTGGCTAGAACAGAACAATTGAACTTAACAACTGATTAGAACAGAACATGTTACAGCAAGTGGCTAAAAGAAAACATGTTGCAGCAACAAGTGGCTAGAACAGAATATGTGAAAGTAAGAAATTGCTGGAACAAAAGATAAAAAGGTCAGATACCCAACTGTCGGAACAGAAAAAGATAAAACAGGAAACCAATGGAACAGAAAGGGTTAAAGTAACAATGTACATAAACGTTAGGATTTAATGGAACAGTTTATGGTACAGAAAGGGTTAAAGTAACAATCTACATAAAAGGTAGGATTTAATGTAACATTTTCTGGTACAGAAATGGTTAAAGTAACAATCTACATAAACGTTAGGATTTAGTGTAACAGTTGCTGGTACAGAAAAGGTTAGAGTAACAATCTACATAAATGTTAGGATTTAATGTAACAGTTGCTGGTACAGAAAAGGTTAGAGTAACAATCTACATAAATGTTAGGATTTAATGTAACAGTTGCTGGTACAGAAAAGGTTAGAGTAACAATCTACATAAATGTTAGGATTTAGTGTAACAGTTGCTGGTACAGAAAAGGTTAGAGTAACAATCTACATAAATGTTAGGATTTAATGTAACAGTTGCTGGTACAGAAAAGGTTAGAGTAACAATCTACATAAATGTTAGGATTTAATGTAACATTGTAGTACAGAAAGGATTAAATTAACTTGCAGGGATATACAGAGTTACGGACTATTCTAGGTAACGTGACCTTTGAGTCAGGGGGCCGCTTTGAAATAATACTGCGAAATAAACCCATTAAGAAATTACCTATTGGGCTTTTATATTGAAATAATCCTGTGAAATAAACCCATTGAGAAATTACCTATTGGGCTTTTATATTGAAATAATAATGTGAAATAAACCCAGTGAGAAATTATCTATTAGGCTTCTACTTTGAAATAATCCTGTGAAATAAACCAATTGAGAAATTACCTATTCGGCTTCTACGTTGAAAAAATCCTATGAAATAAACCCATTGAGAAATTACCTATTGGGCTTCTATATTGAAATAATGCTGTGAAATAAACCCAGTGAGAAATTACCTAATGGACTTCTATATTGGTAAAGGACAGAGAAACAGATAAAAGAGCTGGCCACCATTTCTAATTCCACAATATTTTCTTTGTTTGTTTGTTTGATTGTTTGTTTGTTGTTTCGTTCGCTTGCTTTGAAATCAAGTATAGTCCATACACGTCCTACTACTTCTAATGCACCGGACTTATATTTGCGTGTGGATTAGCTTTCCATATTACCAGTAGCCATCGCTATCAGGCGAACCCACTCCGACTTCTTAGGTACTTGTAATTTACATCCCCAAGTCAAAGACGAGAAGACAACATTTTGTCCAACTGGCCGGTGTTGAGGATATAATGTACATAGGAAGTCACAAATAGTTGCCAAATATATCCTCATCTGTTAAACAGAGATTACTTAGTTGTGCTCCTATGTACACGTGTAGCTTCAGCGTCGTTCTTTTACGATCTGGAAGAGAGTGGTTCGAATCTACAGCTTCCAATGTCTACAGTCTAGTGTATGTATTTGTGTCGACTTTTTTGTTCATGTGAGTGACTTCACTAATAATTTTTCTGCACCTTTAGGAAAAGATTTTACCTCGTTTCGAAGTCCACACAATATCCACAAAGAAACACGCACGGATACGCTTAAATACTCCACACAAATTCCACTTTTATATAGATGCAATATTCTAACTCACATAAAATTATATAAATACAAAAGATGTCCCCAGAATCTACAACGGCCGGTACAATTTGTCCCCCACATCGACTGTTTGTGCTCTTGTGCTCGGTTTCTGCCGCCCAGTGGTAGGTTCTGTCTGCTGGGTAACATCAGCCGACGTATTAGAGAACCCGCCGAGCTATTCAAGCGGGAAAATTATATCTGGCGTTCGGTTTAACAGCGTGTAATGGTGTCCATGTGGCTAGGAAAGGGTTGTCAAATCAATTGTGTTGCCTTGAAAAATAAGGTTTAGAAGTAAGATTGGATGTTAACAAAGTTGCACTGTATTGGGTGACACAGTTTTGAAAACTAAGTCTGAATAAAAAACACAAAATTTGACCAAATAGCAAAATGATGAAACAAAGCAGAGGTACAGAGAACGCTTCGATCGAAATCGTTATCATACCAATTTAACAACCTATCCATGATCTTTGTAGCGGAGGGGGGATCACTGAGTTGGTGGGTTTATTGGTTGGCTGATTCGGTGGTTGAGTATTTCATTAGTTGGTTCTTTCGTTCATGAGATGGTTGGTTGGTTGGTTCGTTCGTTCGTTCGTTCGTTTGTTCGTTGGTTCGTTCGTTCGTTCGTTCGTTCGTCCGTTCTTGGATGCGATGGGTGTGTGGGTGAGTGGATAGGTTGGTTGGTTAGTTGGTTGGTTGGTTGGTTTGTTCGTTGGTTGGTGCTTTTGTATCGCTTATGTTCCACCCATTGAAGTTCGGGACATCTGAGCCGTGCAAAGAGCTTGCATCTCTCAGAGTTCTAGGAAAGTAAGGTTAAGATGCAAGATTGTCTGCCTGTAATCTATTGCCTATAGTACCTTACGGTGTATTACAGGGGGATCTTGAGCCTGGTGAATTAAGGCCGCCTGACGTGTGGACTCACCCACCGCGAACTGTGCAGGTTAGGGTTTTCTTTTTTGCCCCCGACAGAAAAATCCACAACTTACCGATGATTCGAACCGATGTCCGCCGAAGGAGAAAGCAACATTCGAGGTACTCGGTCAACCGCTCCTCAGAAGTAAGACTGAGAGTTAAGTAACCCCTAGGTAATGAGGCTGTAGTCATTGAGGAGTTTACTTTGCTAAAAATGATAGAAGTCATCAGTACAAAATAAAAAATATGCCATTTGCAACGAGAAAAAGAGTGTTAAAGTGCTACATAGAACCTGTACTTTTGTGTGGATGTGAAGCCTGGACAATGAGTAGGCAAGCTGAAAAACATCTGATGGCTGTGGAAATGTGGTTTCTGAGGAAAATGCAAAGAATACATGGATAGATAGAAAAACCATTAACCAAGTCCTACAAGAAACAAAAGAAAACCGTAAACTGATTAGAGAATTTTTTGGTCATGTTATGAGAAGGAATAACTTGGAGAATTTGATGACAACTGGCAAGATTGAGGGGGAAGAGAACAAGGCGAAGGCAGAGAAGTAAATACTCGGATGGCTTGGCCACATGGTATGGTCGAGATAAGAACACTGAGCTGATCCACGACTCTGGTGATCGAATGAGATGGCGAAATATGACAGCCCACGCTAAAAGGCATGGCACATGATGATGATGATTCATTAAAATCAAGCTCAGTGTTGCCAGATGTGGCTAGACAGCCATCCCTCGTTAGTTTACATTGCCTTAAAGCGAAAATGTTAACATGATGCGAAAATTCTAAATGTGAGAGAAAAATGAATCAATTAGGTGCAGTCTCACAAATGAAGCTTGCTGCAATGGATCTCCAACGCTGTCTCTCTCGCCCAGCTGTACATTCTGTCAAATTGTTGTTCGTCTATCTCTTGATGTTATCTTCCCACTTGTATCGTTGTCTACCTCTTGCTTGCTTGCCTTCAACCTTGCCCCCCAGTATGGTTTTTAAAGTGTGTTATGTCTTTTGACATGGCCGAAATATTTCATTGCCACTTTGTTATTTCTTTCATCTACTTTGAGAGGATTGTGCTCTTATAGTTAACTGATTCAGTGCCATGGGATGATTAATCCTATACGACTTCCCGTATCTGTGACCTTGTGTACAGTAGATTTCCTTATGTAACTCCCTTTAATTTGATACATACCCGGGAAGGTAATCAGGCCAACAAATACCTGAAGAAGTCGGATGTGTCGGCCGAAAGCTTCAAATATCGCCTCTCTGCTTTAAACAGGCACAACTTAATTACGTCTAAAACAACATTCCTGACGAACGCAGAAGAAGAAGAAGAATTTTATACATAATACAGCGTGTCTAATACCGTATTAACAACTGTTAAGTCCCAGCTGTGACACGCAGCTACTTCCCATTTCCTCCATCCATTTATGTTCGGTTCTAATATACTTTTTATTTGGCACAGAATGTGCTAATTGTACAAGCCACAAAGAGTTAAAGCCAACAGGATCAATTGCATTGGGTTCTATCCTATAAGCCTCTGTCTTCTTTCCTCAGAGCATTCTGCAGAGAGCGTCGCACAGTGCACGAACTCTCACCTCCATCCATCCATCATGTGCCATGCCGGTAAGCGTGGGCGGTCATGTTCTACCATCTCACTCGATCACCAGAGTCGTGGATCAGCTCCGTGTTTCTGTCTCGACCATGCCACAAGGCCAAGCCATCCAGGTACTTGCTTCTAGGACTTCCACTTGGTCTGTTCCCCTCGATCTTACCAGTTGTCACCAAGTTCTCCAAATTATTTCTTCTCATAACATGCCCAGAAAATTGTGACTGTCTACGTCTAATGTCTCTAATCAGTTTACGATCTTGATTTGTTTCTTGAAGGACTTATTCATTGGTCTTTCTGGCTGTCCATGGTATTCTTTGCTCTAACATTCCAAGTTCCTACTTTCAATGATATTAATCTTTTGCACCTAGTAGCCTGTTGACGGTCTGGAGTCATCTGGTGCGCATGACTATCCCTACCGGGCGAGGGTGCTCCTAAGGAGCACCCATTTACGCCGTTTCTTTTGATTATCGATGATTTCACACAACATGATTTTCTTGGCATGTGTAAAGAAGGTAGTTTGCCATTGCTTTCCTTCCTAGCAGTGACCATACTGGTCAGTTACCGTAGCCATTGTCTCCTCAAAAAAGAGATCCTCTGTCTACCGTCGTGAAGGTGGAGACCATAACCTACAACTATATGTCGGCTGCTCTCCATCTTCATCCACCACCTGCACCCATTGCTTCACATAACCCTGATCGGGGGGCTAAACGGGTACTCCACCTTGCCCAAGGGTGTCCCGTAGGCTAGCGGAGGGAAGGGGGCGCCTTACTTCTCCTGTGATAGGGGATACCCCTACCCCTCTACTCACCTCCATTGGCCTCAAAACAAAATTTCACTAATGTGCCGAATGACAGAGTTTGGAAACGAACCCACGATCTTCGCAGTGAAAGGCAGGCGGTTTAACCACTTGGCCACGGTGACCTATAGCAACTTACGATCCACAGTGTCGTGGAGTCTCCTGGACATAGCAAATACTAAAGCCAATAAATAATACGGTATAGGGTATAGGAATTAATATCAAACTGGAGGTCGGCATGGCCGAATGGGTAAGAGAGCACGCTCTTAAAAGTCCGGTGTGCTGATTCCGAAGTAGCGGGTTCAACCCCTACACCCGTCAGTTGGACTGAAATGCTGACCTCTCGTCATTGACTTGCGGTCGTAAATACAAATACCTCAGAAGTCGGAGTGGGTTCGCCAGATGGCGAGGGACACTGGTAATAACGAAAGCTAATCCACACGCAAATATCAGTCCAGTGCACTAGCAGTAGTATCACGTGTATGGACTACACTTGAGTTCAAAGAGAACGAAAGAAAAACAAAAATATCAACATGATTACAGCAATGATGTTCACTGGAAGGAAAGAAAGTTGTACTGATGACATAAATAATGTAATACTGTCGACAAGCGTGGGCGGTCAGGGTTCCTCACCTCACACGATAACCAGTCTTGGGTCTGTGTTCTTGTCCCGGTGATGAGGTGTGACTAAGCTGTTTAGATTTCGTTACGTTGTCTTCCCCTTGGTTTTATTCAATCATATTTGCCTATTTTTAATACATTTTCAAGTTTATTTCTCCTCATAACGTTTTTTCTTCAGATATGTTTGTGTTGCCTCATCCCCGATGAAGATATGTATAATCGAAGTGTCGTTTGTTTTGTCCTAGAATAATTATTTTTGTTTTATTATTTTATTATTATATATTTTCTGGATTCTCTCTCTCTCTCTCTCTCTCTCTCTCTCTCTCTCTCTCTCTCTCTCTCTCTCTCTCTCTTGAGGAGAGAGAGAGAGAGAGAGAGAGAGAGAGAGAGAGAGAGAGAGAGATAGAGAGAGATTTCACTCTGTGATTTATGTTCACTCTTATGAAGTCCATTGCAAAGTATGTACGATGTGTCCGTGTTTAGTATGTCTCATCTTTTCGCAGGAGCTACACATACCTAAGGTTTCCAGATACGTGGGCACCAAAAGGAGGACATAATAAGACAAAAAGGAACGAACGAACGAACGAACAAACGAACGAACAAACTTTATTTTCAAAGGGTTAAGAATTGGGCACGCAGGCCCGTCTAACATTCTGTCCTTCTATCACTCTCTTTCATACATTATTTCATTCACACATCATTCAAGGCTAACAGAGAACAGCAACAATATAAAAGATATGCATTATAAAGGCATGGGCAAAATGCGAACATCAAAACTACACGATTCAGTAATATTAGATAATGGTCTGACACTTGTTATTAGCCATGTGGAATATACTGGCCTACCAAAAGGGGACTGGCTGTTATACTAGGGTTTTGTTATTATTATTATCTCTATTATTAAGGGGGAGGGTAATCCGTACTGAGATAGTGTTCGAATAATTTGCGATTATATGAATAGGGATTGGTGATGTCTTTGATTTCTTGTGGAAGATTGTTCCACAGCTGAGCTGCAGAGTACGTTAAGCTTGTTTTGTATAAGTCAATCCTAGGCTTCGGAATGCGTAATATATTTAAATGTTTACTGTGTCTAGCATTATATTTAAACAATGGCCAAAGGTAATTTGGGGCATTCCGATGCAGGATTTTGTGAATTAGTTAAGCTTTATTGAAAAGCAGGCGTGGTAGTAACTGAAGGCGTTTATACAGGCTAGGATTGTCAGATAAATGATTGCTATAAATTAGACTCATGGCCCGTTTCTGGAGTGAGTAAAGTCGCTAGGTGTTTGAATTAGAACAACCGTCCCAGATTGTAGAGCAGTAGTCAAAGTGTGTCTATATATGAGAAGTATAGAATAGTTTCCTTGTGTCCTCATCAAGGAAGCTTTTAATTTTGGCGAGTTGGTAGACTTTTTTCGCTGTTTGTTTAATAAGCGCTTGAACGTGAGAATTAAAGGTTAGGTTTCTATCAATGATTAGGCCTAATGTTTTGTGCTCAATTACACTTTCTACTGGCATGTTATCGATGTTAAGTTGAAGTGATGTGTGTGAGCTTAGAGTTTGAAGTCTTTGTCTGGTTGTTAATAACATTGATTTTGTTTTAGTGATGTTAATTTGCACACGGTTTGAATAGCTCCATCTAACTACATTATTTAATTCTTGTTGTAAAGGCGACTCTAGTAAAATACAGTTTTCAGCGTTTGTGTACACTGTACAGTCGTCTGCAAATAGATCGCAGGACGACGAAAGATGCAAAGGTAGATCGTTAATATATATGGCAAATAATAGAGGGCCAAGACAAAGGAGGACATAATAAGACAAAAAAGGAGGACAAAGGAGGATATATTGAATGTTTCATTTAAATCGTTCCAGATTAAACCCACAATCAGTACAATTTTATTACAATAGCTGCCAATAAATTTGTTATCATTGCAGGTGGTTGGTTTACAGAAAGAAAATATTCTTTCAAAGCAGTAAACAGCTTCAAAAGCCTCTCAACAGCTGGAAACAAACTGAGCCATCTAGCTTTAGATTGATAGAGTAGTTGCTAATAGCTCATGTTGACATAGTCACAAAAATCCTTTAAAGTTTCTTTTCTGACAGTGTATATATGTAACGGAGTGTTTCGGGTTCACCTTGGGTAGTGAGAGTGAACCACCCCCGAGGTGTCTCTAGCACTCCCGTGTATTCTAGCCCCAGGGGTTGGACAAGCAGATACACTTTATTTTTTCTCTGTGGTTGATCTCAGGTTATTTAGTTACGTCTACACACCCCTCCAGATTCTAGACCCCCACTAACTACCTACACCTGTTGAACAATGAACACTTAGGCATCGTCCGAGACCACACTCAATCATTATACAAAGAGCAAGTCAACTTACATAAAGTTTATTCTACCCCTGAGAATATAGAACTGAAATGAACATCCTGATAGAAGAATCTATTTACACAAATAGGAGATAGAGTAGAGACAGAATTAGAGATGTAGGTGTCTTCATCGAGTTGAGAAGTAGAGTGGATGCAGATGTCCCGTCCAGTCGGTCCGCCACTCACCCGGCTTCCTTCCAGTGAGATGACTAGAACCTTGGAGACCACTCCGTCTCCCGAACGTGGAACCCCAACAATAGAATCACTGCTGGACCACACTTCACTGGACCAACTGCATCTATAACACTCCCACGGAGTCACTGGTAATACAGTTCTCGAACACTACCGAGTTGGAGACAATCTTCCTGGACTTGGCTCCAAGTATTGATTACTTCGATGAACTAAATAGTCACTAACCAATCGAATGGTCTGTCACTCCTAGCACAGTCCCACTGCAGAACCGAAATGGCATTGACCAATTCAATGGTCTCTTACAGTCACACTTTGTAGGATCAGATATGGCTACTGAAAAGTTACTGAGTCCTTCTAGAACACAGTTGATAATCTGGATACGGTAACAGTACATTAATAGAATCAGACATCTATTTTACGGAAACAATTCAGGTTGGACTATAATCCCATAGTCCCTTCCACCGTGTTACACTTGACACACAAGTCAATAACTGGTGTAGTTCTTCTCAAGACCTGCCCCTAGAGCTGTCCAAAGAACCATTCAAGTGTCTGAAGATTAGTTACTTCTGCGTTTAGGCAGAACCCCCGTCAAACCAGACGGACCGGTGTTCCCTGTCGAGCATGATTACTCAACATGCTGAAATGTTCCTGGCAAAAACAGAGTATCTTCTATTTTAAACGATCACAAACCATCAGCTCCCACACGTGCACCTTCAGGGCAGTTGTATGTCTTGAGGCAAACTTCACGCATGGTGAATCACATTGGGTACCTGGTGTGATGGAGTCTGGCGTGATAAGTAAAGAACTGAACCCTTCGCTCTGTCACACGAAGTGGTTTCCTGCCAACAACAATTATAGTTGACTGGTTCCTCAACAGGCAAACTCCTGAAAAGGAAGAGCGACCGGTGAGAGTATACTGGCCCAAACATTAGTCCACATGCATCCTACCAATAACTACTCAACTCTCAGTCATGCTAGTTAGTTATTCATATAACCAAAGCATTATCTCTATATGGAGAGTAGTACAGCATGGGTTTACAAATGTCAGCTGGCCTCACAGAACAGCCCGTCAAACAGAGCAAGAAATCAGAATGACGAGTCTGATCCTAGGTCTCACCTATCCCTAATCATCTACCAGTCGTCGCTAACGTCAGTAATGATACAAGGCTGTTATTGTTCTAATTTAATCGAACTAAACAACTAGGTAAAGAGTCCCTAGACTCGTTCCTAACATCATCAATGTACATTAAGAAACATAAACTTGATCAATATACCATCCCTCGGGATATAGGAATAGTACATGATCACATCCAATATGTACACAAGCCTGTTTGCTGGTGGGACCACCTGCCCACGCCACAGCAAACTCTTCTTATCAGACTCTACCTTAGAGTCAAGAAGCCTTCTTGAGAATACATGTTCCCCCCATGTTCCAAGGGTACTGTTCCAGTTCTGTCCTCCCAAGTGGTTTAGCCTTGGCCTGGACTGAACTTCATCGTTGGTTTGGTCTACCAACACATACTTTCATAACTTGCTTTCACATCCCCCATATTCTATATTTCCCCAGTCTCATACAGCCTCCTGCATCCTTCCATACTTCCAGCACCTTAGCATTCACTCGCACTAGCGCCAGTATGAAAGAAACAGGATAGCTTAGACAAGATTTCAGAACGCATATTTACATCGCGACGGCACGCAGTGTTATCACGCGTCCAGCTATTCGGTGTTCGGAATTACCCCAGGAAGTATCCCATGCCATGACCTAATATATATACACAATGTCACATCATATATATATAGATATAGCACCAAAGCCACTTACCTTTCCACAGAAATCCGCTGTTCCACACAATGAATTCACTATTAAGTTACTACACTATAGTTACATCATTCCTGGTGGCACAGAACTAAGTTCTTCCTTTACTTAGTAACTAAGCACAATTTTGTCTGAATCTCCACCTACCAACTTACCTGGTTTTCGAACCGTTCTTCTGGCTTCAGCAACTGACTGACATAATCTAAGTTTCCATCCGGCACAAGTAACTAGGTTTTATTCTAACACAGCAACCTAATAGATGCAACGATTGGCAATATATGGTACATATATTTGGAACCCAAATCGCCCACATCACATTACGGCGTTCCTAACAGCTGATTCGCGAGCACACGGTAAACAAACACACGCTTAATTGTCACCGGCGTTATCGATCGGTTTGCTAATTAGTATGCGAGGGCATCCGCATAGGTAATGAGGTTAGAACAATGGCGTGTGGAACACACGTACAAAGTTAAATGATTTAACCAAATATCTACCTGGATGGTGAAACCAGCTCTCCAGTCAGCTTCCGAACTGTTCAAGGGCTTCTCAGCTTCCTTTTCATAACAGTCAGCCGAATCATGGTTGAGGTGAGACGCAACACAAAAATGGCTCACATTCAGGCCAGCGTCTGTTCTCTTCGAACAAAAGTAAGTGAATGGCTGGTTTAGCCAATTTCCCGCTTCGTGCCAACCCCATGCGCACAAGAAGCGAGTGCTTCTTGAGAAAAGATACTTTCTCGGGAAAACGTCATTCCCCGCCTAGAGTTTCTAGATCTCTCTGCACGGGAAGTTAGAGCGATACCCAGCATCACGGGTTACTCGAATTCCGGTGTTTCGAGACGATTCTAGATAATAAGTCCTCCATCGGCTTCCCTCAGTCTATTTTTAGCTGGGAAAGTCCCCGATGACGCGCCAAAATAGTGCGGGATCTTTGACGACCCAAGACAGATAAACGCGTTTCGTCACATAGGCCCCCACTTTAAGAGGATCGACCCCGTCGTTCCACTTCTACGCAGAAGCTGTCTATGTCGTTCGTTCTTCTTTCTAAGAGACCGGATGGCGGGTGAGGAAGTCTAACCCGTCAATATTGTATAGAATACTTTTACCACATTCGGTGGGGTGGCAAGCTATTCAGTATCACGGGTGATCAACGCCTACTCCGCTACTGCGATCGGGCATCTCGCAGTATCTTGCGGACCAGAGCTCCTGTCTCGACCTGATTTAACGATCGTTCCTGCCAGAGTTTACTGGACTTCTGCAACTCCAGCTTCCCCTTTCGAGGACCCAGCTGGACTGCAGTCGGTCGGATTGAGGGACCAAGGGTATGTGTCCGTTCCGACACAACCCACCTCTTCCTACCTCGGTTCTCAGTGTAGCTAGCACTGCGGGTGTTCCTTTGGCCGGTCATGTTCCCCCGAGCACCGGGCTGAACCGAAGAAGGTACCTGCACATACATATAGGACTTCCTATGGTGTGACAGGCTTTCCGCTACCTGACCTGAACCCCGAACCGTTATTTCAGCGAATCTCTGCGCCCTTGGGCTGGTGGACTTATCATCGGGCTTCCCCTCATAGCGCATGAGGAGACTGGAATGGAAAGTAGTAGACTTTCCCAGGATCACCACTCCATAGTGCTTGTGGAGCCCCACTTTATCCACTAGGAATGGGCCCTGCCACCCGATTTCGAATTCGTTCCCCTCGATTGGGAGGAGTACTAGAACTCGGTCTCCAACCTCCAAGGATATCTTCGTCTTCGTCCGTTTCTCAGGTGTGCATTTACGGCACTCCGGACAAGACCTAATATACCTGCGCACGTCGCCTGTCATTCCCGGCCACCAATAGTACCGGGATAGACATTTACTGGTTGTCCCTACAGTCAGATGTCGGGTTTGGGGACCTGACATGTACCGTTCGCAGCAGATTAGCTCTGAAGCTCTCAGGAACCAACTTACGTCCCCTCTGCCTTTTCTCTGTTCCAGTCTGAATTAACTCTGACTGGTTATCAGAGTTGAACTTACCCTGAGTTAACGGGTTTCCATTGTTGGGCAACCATTCCGAACAAGGACACTCCGTCGCATCCTTGCTCCGAGCATTACTCATTCTATCCGGGTGAGTATTTCGGAGACTTACCTTTTCAAGACCCTCTTCCTCTGTATCTCTGACCTGCCTAGACTTAGGGATGCTAGGGTGTTCTGGTTCGCCCAGAAACACGTACTTCCGGCCCAGAATTAGGGGATAGAGAGGATCCGGTACGACTGCCGCCTGAATGCGTCCAGTAACGTACTTGCTCCGAATCTCCACATGGGCAATCGGGCAACGTAACGCCACAGCACTCCTACTGGCTGGCTGTATCTCCGTCATCTCCCCGGTGAGTTGCTCTGGGCCTGTCAGGTGGGATGCAATTACAGCTGAAAATTGCAATCCCGTGTCGTAGAGGCACGACACCTGTTGCCCATTCACTTCTACTTCCTCAACCACTGGAGGTCGTTCTGGTTCCCCATTCCCATCAACCGACTTCACTTTCCTGCACGATCTATCCCTAACCTCAGCAAGACAAGCAAAGTGAAAGTCCTTGGGCTTACTCTTACACTCACTCGTATTGTGAGTGCTGGACTTGCAGAATTTGCACCAACGTTCACTCCACTTCCTCTTTGGAGAACTAGGTGGGCTATTCTTACCTTGGTTGACGTTAGAGATCTTCTCTAAAGAGCCTACCTGTTTCTTTGGTTCATCAGAACCTTGGGTCTTCTTTGACTTCTTCTTTGACTTACCTTGATCCGGATCTTTCGATCTCGGATCTGTTGGACTGGTGTCCCCAGTCTCGCCATAGACTTCAACGTATCTTTCGGCTAACTTGGTGACTATATCCAATCTCTCAGCCCCATTCTCACCTAAGAAGTTTCGCAAGGGTTTAGACATTTGCATTCGCATCTGATCTACAACCATCAACTCACGCAAACTTTCATACTCCTCCTCAAATCCGGCCAAGGCCATCCATTTAAGAAGGTATGAGTTCAATCTCACACTGTATGCTGAAAACAGTTCACCAGGTTCTCGCTTCGCTGTCCGAAACTTCCTTCGGTATGAGTGCGCTGTGATCTCGAATCTCTTCAAGAGAGCCGCTTTCAAGGCCGGGTAATCATTCTGTAAACCCGGTGGTAAGCGTGCATACACCTCATAACCTTCGGCACGGAGTCCCTGGGAGAGTTTCAAACACCATTTCTGTTTGTCTAGACCCATTGCAATAGACATGGCTTCATACTTCTCTAAGTATTGGTCTATCCGTTCCTTCTCGGGTTCGAACGGCGGTAAAGGCCATTTCATAGCCTGGTAGTCACGTCTACTGGTTGACTCTGAGCCAGGAGGTACCCCTCCTCCCATAGCTCCATCAGTTCCACCTGTAGCAGGCACTTGTGCCTCAAGTAGCTTCATTCGATACTCATGGTCACGTTTTTCTTTCTCGGCTTCCAACTCAAGCCGTTTCATTTCAGTATCAGCCGCTATCCTCTTTTCCTCAAGAGCCACTTTACTGGCTTCCAGTTCTCTTTCTGCTCTCCTCCTCTCTCTTTCCTCTTGGCGAAAATTTCTTTCCACCTCTTGGACATAAGATTTCAAAGCATCTCCTTCAAGACCAGACTTACGTCCAGTTTCCTGAACTTTGTCCAAGTCTATCTCTTGGGTAGTCATGTTGACTATGATAGGTGGGTACTCAAGTATGTGTGGGTGAAGCAATACAATGAATCAATAATCAATAGTACTAACTAATCACCACAACACAAATGTCCGTCAGACAGTTAGGAGATAGGTAGAAGTAGTAGAATCTTATGTAGACTGAAGTAGAGGATAAAGACTAAGTCCCTATCCCTATGTGAGAGGACTACAACACACAAAGATCTTGGAATAATCCCGGACGGGCCCCCACTCTGTAACGGAGTGTTTCGGGTTCACCTTGGGTAGTGAGAGTGAACCACCCCCGAGGTGTCTCTAGCACTCCCGTGTATTCTAGCCCCAGGGGTTGGACAAGCAGATACACTTTTTTTTTTCTCTGTGGTTGATCTCAGGTTATTTAGTTACGTCTACACACCCCTCCAGATTCTAGACCCCCACTAACTACCTACACCTGTTGAACAATGAACACTTAGGCATCGTCCGAGACCACACTCAATCATTATACAAAGAGCAAGTCAACTTACATAAAGTTTATTCTACCCCTGAGAATATAGAACTGAAATGAACATCCTGATAGAAGAATCTATTTACACAAATAGGAGATAGAGTAGAGACAGAATTAGAGATGTAGGTGTCTTCATCGAGTTGAGAAGTAGAGTGGATGCAGATGTCCCGTCCAGTCGGTCCGCCACTCACCCGGCTTCCTTCCAGTGAGATGACTAGAACCTTGGAGACCACTCCGTCTCCCGAACGTGGAACCCCAACAATAGAATCACTGCTGGACCACACTTCACTGGACCAACTGCATCTATAACACTCCCACGGAGTCACTGGTAATACAGTTCTCGAACACTACCGAGTTGGAGACAATCTTCCTGGACTTGGCTCCAAGTATTGATTACTTCGATGAACTAAATAGTCACTAACCAATCGAATGGTCTGTCACTCCTAGCACAGTCCCACTGCAGAACCGAAATGGCATTGACCAATTCAATGGTCTCTTACAGTCACACTTTGTAGGATCAGATATGGCTACTGAAAAGTTACTGAGTCCTTCTAGAACACAGTTGATAATCTGGATACGGTAACAGTACATTAATAGAATCAGACATCTATTTTACGGAAACAATTCAGGTTGGACTATAATCCCATAGTCCCTTCCACCGTGTTACACTTGACACACAAGTCAATAACTGGTGTAGTTCTTCTCAAGACCTGCCCCTAGAGCTGTCCAAAGAACCATTCAAGTGTCTGAAGATTAGTTACTTCTGCGTTTAGGCAGAACCCCCGTCAAACCAGACGGACCGGTGTTCCCTGTCGAGCATGATTACTCAACATGCTGAAATGTTCCTGGCAAAAACAGAGTATCTTCTATTTTAAACGATCACAAACCATCAGCTCCCACACGTGCACCTTCAGGGCAGTTGTATGTCTTGAGGCAAACTTCACGCATGGTGAATCACATTGGGTACCTGGTGTGATGGAGTCTGGCGTGATAAGTAAAGAACTGAACCCTTCGCTCTGTCACACGAAGTGGTTTCCTGCCAACAACAATTATAGTTGACTGGTTCCTCAACAGGCAAACTCCTGAAAAGGAAGAGCGACCGGTGAGAGTATACTGGCCCAAACATTAGTCCACATGCATCCTACCAATAACTACTCAACTCTCAGTCATGCTAGTTAGTTATTCATATAACCAAAGCATTATCTCTATATGGAGAGTAGTACAGCATGGGTTTACAAATGTCAGCTGGCCTCACAGAACAGCCCGTCAAACAGAGCAAGAAATCAGAATGACGAGTCTGATCCTAGGTCTCACCTATCCCTAATCATCTACCAGTCGTCGCTAACGTCAGTAATGATACAAGGCTGTTATTGTTCTAATTTAATCGAACTAAACAACTAGGTAAAGAGTCCCTAGACTCGTTCCTAACATCATCAATGTACATTAAGAAACATAAACTTGATCAATATACCATCCCTCGGGATATAGGAATAGTACATGATCACATCCAATATGTACACAAGCCTGTTTGCTGGTGGGACCACCTGCCCACGCCACAGCAAACTCTTCTTATCAGACTCTACCTTAGAGTCAAGAAGCCTTCTTGAGAATACATGTTCCCCCCATGTTCCAAGGGTACTGTTCCAGTTCTGTCCTCCCAAGTGGTTTAGCCTTGGCCTGGACTGAACTTCATCGTTGGTTTGGTCTACCAACACATACTTTCATAACTTGCTTTCACATCCCCCATATTCTATATTTCCCCAGTCTCATACAGCCTCCTGCATCCTTCCATACTTCCAGCACCTTAGCATTCACTCGCACTAGCGCCAGTATGAAAGAAACAGGATAGCTTAGACAAGATTTCAGAACGCATATTTACATCGCGACGGCACGCAGTGTTATCACGCGTCCAGCTATTCGGTGTTCGGAATTACCCCAGGAAGTATCCCATGCCATGACCTAATATATATACACAATGTCACATCATATATATATAGATATAGCACCAAAGCCACTTACCTTTCTACAGAAATCCGCTGTTCCACACAATGAATTCACTATTAAGTTACTACACTATAGTTACATCATTCCTGGTGGCACAGAACTAAGTTCTTCCTTTACTTAGTAACTAAGCACAATTTTGTCTGAATCTCCACCTACCAACTTACCTGGTTTTCGAACCGTTCTTCTGGCTTCAGCAACTGACTGACATAATCTAAGTTTCCATCCGGCACAAGTAACTAGGTTTTATTCTAACACAGCAACCTAATAGATGCAACGATTGGCAATATATGGTACATATATTTGGAACCCAAATCGCCCACATCACATTACGGCGTTCCTAACAGCTGATTCGCGAGCACACGGTAAACAAACACACGCTTAATTGTCACCGGCGTTATCGATCGGTTTGCTAATTAGTATGCGAGGGCATCCGCATAGGTAATGAGGTTAGAACAATGGCGTGTGGAACACACGTACAAAGTTAAATGATTTAACCAAATATCTACCTGGATGGTGAAACCAGCTCTCCAGTCAGCTTCCGAACTGTTCAAGGGCTTCTCAGCTTCCTTTTCATAACAGTCAGCCGAATCATGGTTGAGGTGAGACGCAACACAAAAATGGCTCACATTCAGGCCAGCGTCTGTTCTCTTCGAACAAAAGTAAGTGAATGGCTGGTTTAGCCAATTTCCCGCTTCGTGCCAACCCCATGCGCACAAGAAGCGAGTGCTTCTTGAGAAAAGATACTTTCTCGGGAAAACGTCATTCCCCGCCTAGAGTTTCTAGATCTCTCTGCACGGGAAGTTAGAGCGATACCCAGCATCACGGGTTACTCGAATTCCGGTGTTTCGAGACGATTCTAGATAATAAGTCCTCCATCGGCTTCCCTCAGTCTATTTTTAGCTGGGAAAGTCCCCGATGACGCGCCAAAATAGTGCGGGATCTTTGACGACCCAAGACAGATAAACGCGTTTCGTCACAATATAAAAAAAGTAATTGAATATCTTCAAGGCAATAGATTCAACGTCAATGTGCATTAAATCTGTGCGATGTTGGATGCAGTTGTGCAGAACATGAGCAGAACATCCAACGCCTACTAATGGCTTGCTCAAGGCTTCCTTCAAATGCGAGAACACATTTCTACCTTCTCTTCTGTTAAAGGCTCCAAAATTCACATTGGCATTGTCACCAGCAAACGCAACACGTTTGGAGTACAAATCATGTTTTTGGAGTGTTCCCAAAATATACTGTGATATAGTTTCTGAGATTTCATTTGGTGCATTGTCTAACTCGAGAATCTTAGTTTGGAATCCACCTGCTTTCCAGTCAAAGTACTGAACAACGATCGGAAATATTTTCTGCGAACCGTGATTACTAACATCTGTCGAAAGACGGAAACATTAAATACCATTTTTGCCGGACGGAGGACATTAGGTTAAAAAGGAGGACATGTCCTCTCTTTGCCGGACCTCTGGCAACCCTACACATACCTAACTGTTTGTATGTGCTATTGTTATTTCCTTCAGGACTGGTCAAGACACACTCACTCTACAGATCTACCAGCTAATTGAGCTATGCTGGCGAGAAGGACAAGTCCCACAGGATTTCAAAGACTCAAGCATCTTATCATTGTACAAGAACAAGGGCGATCGGAGCGACTGCAACAACTATAGAGGTGTCTCACTTTTGTGTATTGTTGGAAACGTATTTGCCAGAATTGTTCTGCGCAGACTTCAAGTCCTGGGAGATCAAGTCTACCCCGAATCACAGTGTGGATTCCGACAGAACCTGTCTACCATTGATATAATATTTTCATTGCGACAAATGCAATAAAAATGCCACGAACAGAATCAACCACTGTTTATTGCCTTCATCGGCCTCACAAAGGCGTTTGATTTGGTCAGTCTTGAAGGTCTGTTCAAGGCACTAAAGAAGATTGGCTGCCCACCAACTCGTCTGTCCATTGTGGAATCGTTCAACACAAGCATGAAGGGTATAATCAAGTTTGATGGTGTAACTTCTGAAGAGTTTGAAATCAAGAGTGGAGTTAAGCAAAGTTATGTACTAGCTTCCACCCTATTTGGAATATACTTTTCACTTCTACTGAAATATGCCTATCGTGATCAGGATGGTGGTATATACATTCACTCACGCTCAGATGACGGACTCTACAGTACTCACAGATTGAAGGCCAAGACCAAAATTAGGAGGGTACTGATCATAGAGTTGCTTTTTTCCAGATGGTGCTGCAATTACGACGCACTCTGAGGAAGAATTACAATGTCTACTATCTGCATTCTCCGATGCTTGTTCTGAATTTGGTTTAATAATTAGCAAAAAGAAGACACAAATTATGCCACATAGTGCACATGAGGTACCATCAATCTTTATTGGCGACGCTGAACTGGAGATAGTAGGTAGACCATTTTACATAACTAGGATCAGACATAAATAGCAAATTATCCCTAGATCAAGAAATCAACATCAGGATTGGAAAGGCAGCAATAACAATGAACAAGTTAACAAACACAAAAAAATTCGGGGAGAACAGGAAGCTTACCGCGACAAGAAAAGCCCTTGTCTATCAAGCCTGTGTCCCGTAGTACTCTTATTTATGGCAATGAAGCCTGGTCAACTTACTCAGACCAAGAGAAACGTTTAAACAGCTTTCATATGCGGTGTCTGGGATAGTAGTAGGCCTCTTTCAGTCCTGAAGGACTATAGAGTTGTGCCGCTTGGGAAGTACCTGGCAGCACCGCTGGTGACTGTATAGTCCAATGCGAGAGTGACAATCCCTGTCACAGTTTCCGCATCTGTAAGACGAGGCAAGTCCCGCAGTAAGTGACTGTGCTTTGAGCCTGTGCCGCCTATCCTCAGTTTGTTGGATCAGATTGCGCTCAAAGAGCACCAGTCCGTTTCGTACATTTCTTCTCCAGGAGCATCTGTCTGTTGCAACTCTCTCCCACGTGTCTGGATCTATTCCAATGGTTTTCATATCTTGTTTACACACATCCCTATATCGCATTTGGGGTCTTCCGGTTGGCCTCTTTCCTGTGGCTAGTTCTCCGTAAAGGAGATCTTTGGGAATACGTTCATCCTCCATTCGAGATACGTGGCCCAGCCACCGGAGGCGTCTCTGCTTGAGGAGGGTGTGCACTGTGGCAATATCTGCTCGTTCAAGCACCTGTTTGTTTGTTATGTGGTCTTTCCATGTTATGCCCAGGATACGTCTCAGACATCTCATGTGGAAAGAATTCAACTTCCTTTCCTGTCTTGAGTACAAGGTCCAGGATTCAGCCCCATAGAGTAGTGTGCTAACAACACAAGCTTTATATACTTGAGCTTTTGTACGCTCTGTTAGTCTATTATTCTCCCAAACTCTTTTAGCTAGCCTGGAAAATGTTGTGGCCGAATTTCCAATGCGTCTGTCGATTTCTGTCTCTAATGAAAGATTATCTGATATTGTCGACCCCAAGTACACAAAATCGTGGACAACCTTCAATTCGTAATTAGCAATTTTGATTGACGGGGTCGCACCAGCGTCTTGTTCCATCACCTGTGTTTTATTTAGGCTAATGGTGAGCCCAAAGTCTTTGCAGGCGGCTGCAAAACGATCTATGAGCCTTTGGAGATCTTCTGCTGTATGAGTAGTCAGTGCTGCATCATCTGCAATAAGTAATTCTCTAACACATCTTGATCTTATTTTGGTCTTTGCCTTGAGTCTTGATGGGTTAAAAAGTTTGCCATCAGATCTTGTGTGGAGGTATATGCCTTCAGTGGCAGTCCCAAATGCCTGCCTTAAGAGAACAGCGAAGAAGATACCAAAGAGTGTAGGAGCAAGCACGCAGCCCTGCTTTACTCCGCTGCTGATGCTGAATGACTGGGATGTTGAGCCGTCAAATAAAATGGTCCCCTGCATGTTTTCGTGGAATGATTTCACGAGACTAAGAAGGGTGGGTGGACATCCAACCTTTTCAAGGACCTTAAAAAGGCCGCTTCTGCTCATGAGGTCAAATGCCTTTGTGAGGTCGATGAAGGCAATATATAATGGCTTCCTCTGTTCTCTGCACTTCTCTTGGAGCTGCCGGAGTGAGAAAATCATATCGATAGTGGACCTGTTGGGTCTAAATCCGCACTGCGATTCGGGGTAGATTCTTTCAGCAAGAATGTGTAATCTTTTAAGGATTACTCTGGCAAAAATCTTGCCTGTAATGCTGAGTAGGGAAATGCCGCGATAGTTGTTGCAGTCGCTTCTGTCGCCTTTGTTTTTATAAAGGGTAACGATGTTTGCGTCTTTCATATCTTGTGGTATTGATTTTTCTCTCCAGAAGAGCTGAAATATTGCATACAGTTCTGGGATGATTGTTTCTTTGCTACATTTTAAAATTTCAGGTGGAATACTATCTTTTCCAGGTGCCTTGCCGGATTTGAGAGAGTCTAGTGCTTCGCTGATTTCTGTGAGGCAAGGTTCGTTATCCAGGGCATGCATGTCAGACTGTTGATCGATGGCTTCCAGAGCTTCTTCGCTGACAGTGTTATCCACTGGGTATAGCTCTGAGTAGTGTTCTACCCAGCGATCCATTTGTTTTGCTCGATCTTTTATGATTACCCCCTCAGTTGATCGTAAAGGGGCCATCTTATTTTTTGATGGACCGACAGCTTGCTTGATGCCCTCGTACATTCCTCTTATATTTCCAGTGTCTGCACAAGTTTGAATTTGAGCAGAGAACTGTAGCCAGTACCTGTTCGCACATCTTCTTGCCATCTGTTGTACTCTATTTCTGGCCGTTCGCAATGCCTGCAGTGTTTTCTCTGAAGGTGATATTTTATACATTGAGAATGCATGTCTCTTTATCTCCAGGACTGGGAGCATCTCTTCAGAGTGTGCTTCAAATCAGTCGGTTGACTTAGTTTGCTTCTTGCCAAATGTTGATAGTGCTGTATTGAAGATGGTGTCGCGAAAATGACTCCATCTCTCGGTGGAATTTCCGTTTGTGGGGCCAAGCAGAGAATCCGCTAGAGCCTGCATGAATTTGTTGACCTTCTCTTTATTTTGGGTGCCTCTGGTGTCAATGCGTGGTCTTCCGTCTGTTCGGCTTCTGTAGATTCTCTTGGGCTTTATCTTCACCTTGCTGGAGACGAGTGAATGGTCGGTGTCGCAGTCAGCACTATGAAAGCTGCGAGTCAGCCGTACATTCCGGAGGTTGCTGCGTTTAGTGAGCACCAGGTCGAGTTGGTGTCAGTTCTTTGATCTGGGGTGCCTCCATGACACCTTGTGTTGAGGTTTCGTGTCAAAGAAGGTGTTGGTCACGCACAGATTATGGTGGCTGCAGAATTCCAAGAGACGTTGTCCATTGTCATTGATCTTCCCAACGCCAAACTGTCCTAGACATGAAGGCCAAGATTTGTGGTCGGAGCCAACCCTGGCATTGAAATCCCCCAGGATAAAAAGATGTTGTTTCTCTGGTGTTTCACTGACTTCTTTGCTAATGTCGTCATAGAACTTGTCTTTAGATTCTGATGCTGCAGTTAGTGTTGGGGCGTAAACGCTTATAATACTAACTGGGCCTGCCTCTGTCTGGAGTTGGAGCTTCAGTATTCTTTCAGTGCCATCACTTGGTGGTATGATGGAATTAAGCAGCTTGTTTCTGATAGCGAAGCCAACCCCATGCTCCCTGGTCTCTCCGCACGGCTTGCCATGCCAGTAGAAAGTGAAGTCCCTCTCTTTGATGCTTCCAGATTCTTGGAGTCTGGTCTCTTGCAGGGCGACAATGTCTATCCCCAGTCTTAGTAGTTCGTTGTTTATCACTGCAGTTTTGCGGGCATCCACAATCTCATTTAGATCGTCTGAGATGCCAGGGGTCATGGTTCTTACGTTCCATGGTCCCAGCCTTAGGGCCGTTTGTTTTGTTTTTTTCTTGTTGCTAGGTGTATAGATTGCGGTCCATGTGTCAGGATTTTCCCCTAAGCTCCACACACCCTCAGAAGCAGATGAACCGTGGCGAGACAACACCTTATTGACTGGGGGATGCCCAGCTTAGGCGGGCGGTAGTTGTCTAGTGAGATACGATGATCTCTCCCACCGTTGGAAGTAGCCCCTGGCGCCTTGCTCTACACCAATTGAGCATTAAGACTTATAACCGGCAAATGCTGCTTCCCGTGTTGTGTCACCGCTTTACACGGTGCTGAAGTGACCTCTTCAGGGCACAAGCCTGGGCAATGGAAATCGGAGAAACAGCTGTTGCCCAGTAGCAGGTTCCCCCTCTCCACGTCGCCGATGTTGACCAAGGGAAAGGCAGTAGCCAATGCAACTTGGCATCGGTGCCGTCGCAGGAGTTGCCAGAACTATGTTGTTTACAACATGGAACTGCCTTAGGGACTCCATCTCCGGATTTGTCCTCAGGGTTTACTCCCGAAGCCTTTCCCATATGGGTATACCCGCAAGGCAGCGGAGGTTTGAGATTTAGAGTTCCTTCTCTTAGAAGAGATACCAACCAAGGCTGACGAGCCTCCTCTGCCCGGGAATCAATAAGGAGGGAAGTCTACCATTCTTCCTTCCTGGCAGTGATCATACTGATCGGATGACCGTAGCCATTCTCTCTACTGAGACTGTCTGGGATAAATACTTGGTATTAAGTGGCAAAACAAAATCAAGTTATGCGACGGTTTGTTCCATGCTTAGTCTTCGTAGACTTAGATGGATAGGACACGTTAGGGGGATGGATGATGGTAGAATACCAAAGGACATATTTTTTTGGTGAATTACAGATGGGTAAGAGATCTCAGGGTCGGCCTCTACTACGATACAAAGATGTGTGTAAGCGGGACATGATTGATACAGGCATTGATAATGCACACTGGGAGCAAGTCACCGCTGAACGTGTTGCATGGAGGGCAAATATCAGAAATGGAATAAAGACAAAGGAGAAAATGATTGCAGATAAGTCACACACCGAGCGTGTGAGACGTAAGATGGTGCATGATAGTGGAAATGACCATGTGTTCACATGCATCCACTGTGGACGAACATTTACAGCGCTAATTGGCCTTATCAGTCACATTCCCTACCACAATGGGTTGTAGTTATTATGCTTTTTGAAGCACAATGTGGATGTTCGTCCATCAAAATTGATGATGACCATTCATTTCATACAAGTTTGTCCATCAGGAATGATGAAGACTATAGGAGAAGAATGACTTGGGCGATGAATTTGTTTATAGTGAGGAAGAGATGCGCAACTTCATCGGCCTCACTCTCTCGCCTGCATCCATCTGATTCCAGTGGCAAAAAATGTCAGGACGACTGGAGACGAACGCAGATGCAGTGGACGTTAGGCTGCCACATGCCAGTTATCCCTGTATATATTGGCTCTCAAAAACAGATGGTAGCCTAGAGCCTCGTGCAAACGGCCCTTCCGTCAATTCCTTTAATTTTCAGCTTTGAGACAAGCGTAGAGACAAGCGTAGAGACAAGCGTAGAGACAAGCGTAGAGACAAGCGTAGAGACAAGCGTAGAGACAAGCGTAGAGACAAGCGTAGAGACAAGCGTAGAGACAAGCGTAGAGACAAGCGTAGAGACAAGCGTAGAGACAAGCGTAGAGACAAGCGTATGACTACTGATAGGATCAACCAGGTGTGTAACAAAGTATCGTCTGTCAAGACGACAAGGTACCAATGTAATGATTTATCCTTCTGCTACCGCTGCTTCACTTATTTAACAAAAACGTTGACTGTCTACTTCCAAATTCGCTAATCAGTTCACAGTTTCTATTTGTTTCTTGTAAGACTTTCTCATTGTTTTTCTGTCCGTCCATTGTATTATTTGCGTTTTATTCAGAAATTATATTTCCCCTGTCATTTGATGTTTCTAAATTTTCTAGTTTATTTTCTTTGTTTCACATCCACACGATAGTTAGTATAGATTTTACATATCGCGTCAACACTATTTTTCTGACTGCAGTTGACAGCTTTTTAATTGGTGAGTATATTTGACATTTAACAAAAGGCTGCCTTTATTACAACGATACTATATCTACCGTATTCAAACAATGACAGAACATGACATAGAAATGACAAAAGAATTGAAATGACAAATCGCACATTCAACAACAAGAGTACAAGTTCAAGAACCAACATCATCGCACTCAGGACATTCCAACGCGTGCTTCGTCGCCTTTGTCACTAGCCAGCGACGAGTCCCCGTGCTGACGTCCGTCATCATCATGAACATATGTCTGAAGGCGACGTTCTGCATAAGACCTGCGGTGATCATGGTGACCATGGTGATCATGGTGATCACGGCGACCATGTCGCTCCACAGCCCTCTGTCCCGTGAGCTGCCAGTAATTTCTGATACTGATGTTCCTCTCTGCCATATTTCTCAGACATACATTGTCCACATATTTCTCAGCCATACAATAGCCATATACTCCTCACGCATACAATAGCCACATATTCCTCAGTCACACAATAGCCACATATTTCTCAGATATACAATGTCCACATATTTCTCAAACATAAGATGTCCACATATTTCTCAGACAAGTGATAGCGACATATTTCTCAGATATACAATAGCCACATCTTTCTCAGTCATACAATAGTCACATATTTCTCAGATATACAATAACTACTTATTTCTCAGATATAAAATAGCCACATCTTTCTCAGACATACAATTGCCTCTTATTCCTGAGACATCCAATAGCCACATAATCATGAGACATACAATAACCACACATTTCTCAGACATATAATAGAAACATATTTTTTAGACATACAATAGCCACACATTTCTTAAACACCTAAAATCCACATATTTCTCAAACATACAATAGCCACATATTCCTCAGACACTCAATAGCCACATATTCTTCAGACACTCAATAGCCACATATTCCCCAGGCGTACAAAGATGTGATGGTCTTCACATTCTCACAGCAGGCAGGGACTGTTGTTCTTTTATACGCCTTAATACCCAGTCTACGGCTATACCACGTAGAAACTACCGGTTATTGTCCGATCACCGAAGTCAAGCAATGTCGGGAGTGGTTAGTACTTGGATGGGTGCCCGCTTGAGAACACCACGTGTTGTAGACATTTAGGGGATTTTCCGTGGCAAAGTAACCAAGCCGTCTGCATCGGGCTCCGAAGGTTGTGGGTTCGATTCCGGGCTAAGTCTTTCGGTTCACGAGTGCATTTTGCTCGGAGCCTCCTGGAGGACTTCGCTGGAGCTACGGAGTTCCTGCTTTGTGCGACGCTTTCAGCAGGCCACCCTGAGGAAAGAAACCGAGCCATTTGGGATAAAACCCGGGGCAATCAAGTCGTTCCTCTCGACTTTTAAGACTTTTATACGACTCCTGATTACGTATTGGTCGTCTGGTCAGTATAGTTTAACGCCAGAAGTTTAAGAATTACTGTTGAACCAAACGTTGCGGTTTATAGAAGGCGAGATAACCCACGTAATTATTTTCTATGTTGATTTACCACGCCAGTTATGTTTTCTTTATTCCAGGCTGTCCTGGTTGTTTGTGTGCTGGCTGATCAGCCAGCGTGCTAGCAAAGTTGATTGGGAACTGCGCTGAAAATGTCTTGGGCACGGAGGGTTCGACGCCTGCTAAGTGTGGGAAAGGTTGGCCGCCTATTCCTCCATACATTTGCGCCAACAAAACGGCGACAATGGCACATACATTTAGTAGAAAACTGCTTTGAGGCACATCATTTTATTGTTTATTTTATAATAAATGGACCATTCTTTTATCAGAGAATTATTTTTTATTTTTTTTTTAATTCGCATATCCTTTACAGGACATTGCTGTCAACAGCAGAATCTTTCAGCTGTCTGTTGATTTCTTGGCAAGATTACGCTCAGTAGTTTGCCATTGCTTTCTGAGCGGCCGGCTCAGTTATCCCGCAAGTCACCAGCGGGGGACGAACCGCTCCCAGTTCTCGCCCGCTACGAGACTCTGCGTGATAAACGGGATTACGGAGAAAGTGTTGTAACCCCTCGGCCAGAGAGACCGGCAGAGAATTATATGGGAAAGACAAATAACTAGAATATTACTGGTCGGTATGTGACATTATCTGACCTAGAATATGTGATAGCCTGAAACCCAGTGGCGGACTAGCCAGGGTGCCAGCTTGCCCGGTGGCAAGTGGGCACTGCTGACCACTGATAAAAAAGGCCACCCCTTCAAGATAAGACAAACTGTGTACAATGTAAACGTCCCGTCAGCAGCTGTGTCTAGTGGCAACCAGTATTTTCAGACCCAGTCCGCCACTAAACTACTGAGCGTAACCTTGCCAAGAAATCAACAACAGCGGTAAAATGCTGGTGCTGACAGCGTTGTCCTGTAATAGGATATAGTTAGTTAGTTAGTTAGTCTTTCTTCTTGATCCCAAAGCGAAGCATAGGTCAGAAGTCATGGCTCTCGTTGTCTGACGGTTCGCTGCCACCTGTTGTAGATCTTGGATGTTGTCAGAGTGTTGGGGAATAGAGACAGGACATATTGAGGACAAGAGACATAATAGAGACAGGACATAGTTCGAGAGGCAGTGATGTCAGCGACAGAACATCTACAGGACCAGAGAGATAGGATAGACAGGACATATATAAGGACGTAGAGATGTCATAAGACAGGACATCTACAGGACAATAGAGATACTAGACACAGGTCATAGACAGGACATAGACAGGACAAGACCCAGTTATAAAAGGGGACACAAGTCTACGAGACTCTGTTGACTAGACAGCATTGCACTGTACGACCCGACCCAGCACGGGCAGACAGCAGTCCGACGTGACTGGTGGGACAGCCCTGGTTGTCTCGAGAAACACAAGGTCCAGTACCACGAGACCAGCCGGTCAGCGTGAAGAAAGGACAGACGGAGACTCGACAGTTTAGGGGAAGGATGTGTTTTCTGGAGCGAGTGTTTAAGAATTGCGGGAGTGCTAGCTGGCTTTGCCATATGTGAAGATAGCTGTGATTTGAGTGCTATTATTATGTATTAACAGCACTATGTATATACTGATGTAAACACCTTGTGTGCACATTGTAACTGTAATCAGGTTCTTCTGAATAAACCGCATACCACGAGTGCTACTGATGTGTTCTTGGATGTGTGACGGGACAGCCCCGGCAGCATCCGAATGACACAAGTTTGAAAGGAATTAAAGAGCCCACAATATTTTTCTATCATTCTCTAAAAGCATAAACGTCCACCAGAAAATGATAGAAATGCAAGAGGATTGAAAACAAGAGAAAAATACATTTTGACCACGCAAGCCCCATCATTTCTGTAATGCTAGGTCTGAGAAAGCTTTGATATACAGATCAAACGTAAAACCCAGACATCACGGCACCAGTCGGCGGGAGCTATCAAAGGTTGAAAACTCATTGTTTTCAGTACAGGGGAAGAGAAAGACGAAAAGTGTGAAATCTGGGCTGGGGATGACGTTGATATGGCGGTTCTACTCAGGGGAAAACCCGTGTGATCCAAAGATGTCAATTTAATGCAGGCCTAACACCTATCTAAAAGTCCAGACTTTGGGGAGCCGGGACAACGTCTGTAGTGGCCACCACAAAAGAGCAATTAGGACCAGATGCTTAACACCTCTCCGCAATACTACGGGGCAAAGTAGGAACACATGGCTGACACATTCCTGCCAGCAACCGGGAAGGCTTGTGTTAACAACAGATTGGTATGTAGTTATGACGCAACGTCTATTGCATCGCTAGCGAAGCATGTTTTATTGTTTCAGGCCATGGGGGGGGGGGGGGGCATCGGTCAATTTGATTGACAGATGAAACTATCCTTCACAGGAAAGGAGGAGGGGTGAAAAGAATTTGGCACTTAATCCATCGGGGTAAATCGTCCAACATGAAAAATAGGTGGAGCTAACAGGAACTTGGACATAGTAATTAGCTAACGTGGAAACTAGCCAGGGATGAAGAGAATAAAACTACAAGCATGGCCAGCAAGACTTCAGACGCATTTACAATAGCATTCTTAGGATACCTACTGGAGAAATATTAACATTTCGTTCTGTTGGACTTCTATACGAAGTCGTATGACAGGATTTCCTAGCTATTACCCAGGTAATACCATTACTCTGATTAGTTTGTCTGCTAGTCTGAAGGCTTGTGTAGTTTCTTGTTCTGCATATTCTCCAAAACTTTACACTCGTGGATTTTCTTTGTACTTAATGTTCCAGTTCTAGCTTTACGATTTCACTGAGATCTATCTTCTTCTTTCATTCACCACTTGGTTGTCTGATTTGTTGTATGTGATAATTTGGAGAAATCCATTATCCAAGCTACATGAGCGTGTGGCTATGCTTGTACAGGAGATATATTTAGATTCATCCTGTATGATGTTAAACATTGGGGAGACTGACTACTTAGGAGAAATTCCTGAGAGCTACCAGTCTCTTGATAGCGTCCAATTAACATTGATTATTTGGACCAACACTTTGAGTGCCTACCAAGATTATGGTGAAACCACTTGGTTTGAGGAATGGCACCAGTTCACCTTGTCTGCATGATGTCTGCATGAGGACAGACATGACTTAGGACATTCAATATCCCAGACAGATTCAGGGAAGGCATTTAATGTTCGACAGGACTGTGCGACCAGCCCTTCCGACAAGACAGTATGAATGAATCAGAAAGGGAAAGAGTAAGTGAGGTGAACTTATATGGGAAACACACCATTACATAAATGTATGTGATGATGTATGTTTTGAGCTATAGATGTTCTAAAGGGTTTTATGAATATATACATATATATTTATTTATTTAGAACTGATATATGTTTATGTAGTATGCCATCATCTATCATCATACCATCATATATTATGACTTGTATGTATGTTTATATGAATGTATAGACATATGTGTTTGAGATGTGTAGACGTAGATACTACCCATCTCCGTTCGTTTCATTCCAGATCTCTTAGGAGCAATGGACAGTCAACAACCCATATCAGGAAGTGACTTAGCCTTGTGAAGGGACCACTTTGGACTCCTTCAATCTGACAGTGAACTGCGTCTCACTGGGGGAAGCATGACCTATGTGACCTCTTAAGTTACGTATACCATAATATAATCATCATCATCATCATATGATCATCAAGGCTAGAAATAATAAACACAGTTGTTGTATTTTAAAACTCAATTTGTCCGTATAATTCTAAATGTTTATAAATGTTTGTGTAGCGTAATCAAGTACACACATTTTGTATCATTTAGTGGGGGTTCACACATATTGTCCAGAAGTGGGAATCTATGTCCGGGAGGTATCTTGCCTATGCAGTCATAAGTAACCAGATTACGTTGCATGTCTTAACTCCTCCTTTCTCACTTCTGGTGATACCAAGTACAGCCAAAACTATATAGATATATTCTATCTTCAACGAGCCACTTCTTGGCTGTTTTCTTGAGTATCGGGGACAGTGTCTTAATCAGCATAAAAGACATTTGTTCCACGTTTTCTCTCTGGGATCTGGGGTGGTAATTAGTCCCTTCTGACAGAGTTAGGGGATCTTAAACTGCATCCAGAACTAAACACCAGTAGAAGAAAATGATTTTGGCTGAGTGGTTGCCCATCTGGGATCTAACCCCAGCCAGTTGGTGACATATTGGTCTGCTCGTCCGCTATAGAATCCGGGAGTAAACCCTAGAACCTATTGGTCTGCTCGTCCGCTATAGAATCTGGGAGTAAACCCTAGAACCTATTGGTCTGCTCGTCCGCTATAGAATCCGGGAGTAAACCCTAGAACACTTTGGTTCGCTCGCAAGGAACGAACCTATTTCAAATCTGTTAGTCTGGTATTATTCCGGTCTTGCCCATGGATAGAACCTAGGTCATTCTCACTTACATTCTTAGCAGCATTAGTTAGTTATAATTTATTTCTAATGTAATAGCTTGCTTGATTGTAGGCAAGATTTTGACACATTAGGACTTCTCATCCATGATAGAATCAGAGAATAAATTCTAGACTATTGATTTTCATAAACCATTCTTTCATTCTTCACCCATTACATTTGCTAAGAATTAACTTAGGAATTTGTTTCTAGGGAAGTCTGTAGAATTTAAATAACTTATTAAAACGTTAATAAGAGATAATATCATATGAGTTAATTTACATCATTCACCACTGTAGAATTAATAATCACATTAATTAGTGATATTAATTAGTTTATTGATGCTTTACTTGATGATTTTTTGATTACATGCTTTATCATTTGATTTAATCATGAATAATTTGATAATGCTTAGTTAATTCAGTGTATGACGGACTGCTTTGCATCAACTTTCTCACTCAAATTCACTACTATCATTCTCATAGCAGTGTCTGTTCCTCTTGTCACTATCCTGCTCTAGTATAAATCTGACTAGCTCTCTGTAGGGTAATAATATAATTATTTACCTCAGTTTAAGCTGTAAAAAGATCATGGATGCACGCACAGATTTCTTAGAGTCCGCTAGAGGATGGGGCATAAGGCTTGACTTAGTAGGAGAGAAGCTAGAACTATTTATTAGAGATGAAATGGATTGGTGGGACAAAGAAGATGAGCAGATGATGAAAAGACTTGCAGAATTAGAAGCAGATATGCGTCACGAATCTGAAGAAGATGAGATTAAGAAGAAGCAAATTGAAATACTGAACGTGGAGGAATCTACCAGCTCGACTGAGGAAAAGCCAATCACTCAAGCCGAAACTCTGATAGAAAGCGGGGAAGCTGACCGTCACAAAGAAGAGGCACGCATTCCTTCGCAAATCCCCATGGCTCAGAAAAACAAAAACTTGCGCACAGAAAGGCAGATGCTTCCCTACTCAATTCCGAAAAATAAACGGAATATGGAAAAATGTACCAAGCGTACAGTAAACAGTCACAAACGTGATAACTGTTTACACCGCAATGAAAGCGGATTCGCTGGCTTGGCAACCCAGCAACCTCAGAAGCTTCCTAAGACTTCCCACAGGAGAAAAATCCAGGAGGAGGAGGATCTGAGGAAAACTATTAAAGAGATCGAAGGCGAGACCTTACCCGATTCTCTTAATCCCTTCAGTTCAGAGAAACTAGGAGTGGAAATGAATACAGCTGAGACGGGAATGGATGTAAAACAGGATTCCATTGTTTCTCACGGTGTGGCCACACAAGATGAAATAATTATCAGTTTGAATTACTTATCTCAGGTGGGAGATGGCATAGAAAATGACATCCCACAACATTCACTTCGTTTGGATTTGGCACAAGAAAACCAGACCAGGGAGAGAATACTTCAATTGGACTTGTCACAAGAGAGCCCAGCCATGGAGGAAAAACAAGACACGGAGGAGAATTCTTACGATGTCAGTATCTTGGAGTCTTTCGAAAAGGAAATTCAAGATAAAGAAAGCATTCATGTAGGTTATACTACGGACTCTGATTCAGGGACGATAATCATGTTTGCTACCAACAAAGAAGAAAATACTTCTTTGGACAAGATGAAGGTAATACCTATCATCAACACAGCTAAAGCTAACAGGGGATCACAAATGATTGACTCTGCAGCGGAACAAGCCAGGAGCGGTTGGTATACTCAACACTCAGGACCTTGTTTACCTTTCACTTCAACCAATGTTGGATGTGTAGAACAGCTGTTTATGTATACTTCTACAAGGAGTGAGACAAATTCACAGTTCTTGGGGAACCACAGGGTTTCTCAAAGCTGGACAACTGCTACTAGCCTAATACTTTCAAACACAGATTCAAAATGGAAATCTGTTGAAGAGGAACTCACCTGGATAAAGAATTATCAAGGGAAGAAAACTCTTAAATCGGGAGGGAGTAAACTGACATCCTACCAAGAAAGAGGCAAGTATGAGTTGAATGCACATCATAAAATTATGATGTTTAGCAATTTTCCTGCCAAAAGGAGGAGATTAAAGGATTTTATTATAATCTTTGGCCGACGGAGGAAAAGAAAATGGAGCAACAATACTGCGACCAATTCTTTTAAGAAAACACTGATGGCACTTCCTCTGCTTATAGGACAAGGGCCAGAAATTGAGTGGACAATAACAGTCTCTCTGCGGCGCAGGAGAATCTTGTTATACATTTTGCAATTTCCCGGCTGGGAAAAAGTAAAACCTCCAGAGGACAGGACATTACCGAGCAATAGCCCGGAAATCCGACACAACACCAGGAGCAAAGATTTGCAAGATTTATCCTGGGATTATGGACATGGGATGTTTCTTGTGACTCATAGAACAACCCACTGCCACAAGGAATATTGGGAACCCAGACTGTGAGGCAATTCTGGAAGAGAGAGAACTTAGACACATTCTTGAATGCTGCCGAGGCTCTGTTATAGGCTTAATTAATGAACCTACTTAAATTGGGGAGCTATGTGACGGGACAGCCCCGGCAGCATCCGAATGACACAAGTTTGAAAGGAATTAAAGAGCCCACAATATTTTCTATCATTCTCTAAAAGCATAAACGTCCACCAGAAAATGATAGAAATGCAAGAGGATTGAAAACAAGAGAAAAATACATTTTGACCACGCAAGCCCCATCATTTCTGTAATGCTAGGTCTGAGAAAGCTTTGATATACAGATCAAACGTAAAACCCAGACATCACGGCACCAGTCGGCGGGAGCTATCAAAGGTTGAAAACTCATTGTTTTCAGTACAGCGGAAGAGAAAGACGAAAAGTGTGAAATCTGGGCTGGGGATGACGTTGATATGGCGGTTCTACTCAGGGGAAAACCCGTGTGATCTAAAGACGGCAATTTAATGCAGGCCTAACACCTATCTAAAAGTCCAGACTTTGGGGAGCCGGGACAACGTATGTAGTGGCCACCACAAAGGAGCAATTAGGACCAGATGCTTAACACCTCTCCGCAATACTACGGGGCAAAGTAGGAACACATGGCTGACACATTCCTGCCAGCAACCGGGAAGGCTTGTGTTAACAACAGATTGGTATGTAGTTATGACGCAACGTCTATTGCATCGCTAGCGAAGCATGTTTTATTGTTTCAGGCCATGGGGGGAAGGGGGTCGGTTAATTTGATTGACAGATGAAACTACCCTTCACAGGAAAGGAGGAGGGGTGAAAAGAATTTGGCACTTAATCCATCGGGGTAAATCGTCCTACATGAAAAATAGGTGGAGCTAACAGGAACTTGGACATAGTAATTAGCTAACGTGGAAACTAGCCAGGGATGAAGAGAATAAAACTACAAGCATGGCCAGCAAGACTTCAGACGCATTTACAATAGCATTCTTAGGATACCTACTGGAGAAATATTAACATTTCGTTCTGTTGGACTTCTGTACGAAGTCGTATGACAGGATTTCCTAGCTATAACCCAGGTAATACCATTACTCTGATTAGTTTGTCTGCTAGTCTGAAGGCTTGTGTAGTTTCTTGTTCTGCATATTCTCCAAAACTTTACACTCGTGGATTTTCTTTGTACTTAATGTTCCAGTTCTAGCTTTACGATTTCACTGAGAACTATCTTCTTCTTTCATTCACCACTTGGTTGTCTGATTTGTTGTATGTGATAATTTGGAGAAATCCATTATCCAAGCTACATGAACGTGTGGCTTATGCATGTACAGGAGATATATTTAGATTCATCCTGTATGATGTTAAACATTGGGGAGACTGACTACTTAGGAGAAATTCCTGAGAGCTACCAGTCTCTTGATAGCGTCCAATTAACATTGATTATTTGGACCAACACTTTGAGTGCCTACCAAGATTATGGTGAAACCACTTGGTTTGAGGAATGGCACCAGTTCACCTTGTCTGCATGATGTCTGCATGAGGACAGACATGACTTAGGACATTCAATATCCCAGACAGATTCAGGGAAGGCATTTAATGTTCGACAGGACTGTGCGACCAGCCCTTCCGACAAGACAGTATGAATGAATCAGAAAGGGAAAGAGTAAGTGAGGTGAACTTATATGGGAAACACACCATTACATAAATGTATGTGATGATGTATGTTTTGAGCTATAGATGTTCTAAAGGGTTTTATGAATATATACATATATATTTATTTATTTAGAACTGATATATGTTTATGTAACATGCCATCATCTATCATCATACCATCATATATTATGACTTGTATGTATGTTTATATGAATGTATAGACATATGTGTTTGAGATGTGTAGACGTAGATACTACCCATCTCCGTTCGTTTCATTCCAGATCTCTTAGGAGCAATGGACAGTCAACAACCCATATCAGGAAGTGACTTAGCCTTGTGAAGGGACCACTTTGGACTCCTTCAATCTGACAGTGAACTGCGTCTCACTGGGGGAAGCATGACCTATGTGACCTCTTAAGTTACGTATACCATAATATAATCATCATCATCATCATATGATCATCAAGGCTAGAAATAATAAACACAGTTGTTGTATTTTAAAACTCAATTTGTCCGTATAATTCTAAATGTTTATAAATGTTTGTGTAGCGTAATCAAGTACACACATTTTGTATCATTTAGTGGGGGTTCACACATATTGTCCAGAAGTGGGAATCTATGTCCGGGAGGTATCTTGCCTATGCAGTCATAAGTAACCAGATTACGTTGCATGTCTTAACTCCTCCTTTCTCACTTCTGGTGATACCAAGTACAGCCAAAACTATATAGATATATTCTATCTTCAACGAGCCACTTCTTGGCTGTTTTCTTGAGTATCGGGGACAGTGTCTTAATCAGCATAAAAGACATTTGTTCCACGTTTTCTCTCTGGGATCTGGGGTGGTAATTAGTCCCTTCTGACAGAGTTAGGGGATCTTAAACTGCATCCAGAACTAAACACCAGTAGAAGAAAATGATTTTGGCTGAGTGGTTGCCCATCTGGGATCTAACCCCAGCCAGTTGGTGACAGAATGCATGTGAAGGATTTGAGAATACCTGTTTATGTGAGACGCTGTATAACACCGATGGTGTCAGAAGTGGCGGACTGACCAGGGTGCCAGTTTGCCCGATGGCAAATGGGCACTGCTCACCACTGATAAAAAAGGCCACCCCTTAAAGATGAGACAAACTGTGTACAATGTAAACGTCCCGTCAGCAGCTGTGTCTAGTGGCAACCAATATTTTCAGACCCAGTCCGCCACTAAACTACTGAGCGTAATCTTGCCAAGAAATCAACAGCAGCGGTAAAATGCTGGTGCTAACAGCGTTGTCCTGTAATATGATATAGATAGTTAGTTAGTTAGTTAGTTAGTTAGTTAGTTAGTTAGTTAGTTAGTTAGTTAGTTAGTTAGTTAGTTAGTTAGTTAGTTAGTTAGTTAGTTAGTTAGTTAGTCTTTCTTCTTGAGCCCAAAGCGACGCATAGGGCAGAAGTCATGGCTCTCCTTGTCTGGCGGTTCGCTGCCACCTGTTGTAGATCTTGGATGTTTATTTGGCCATTGAATATGCCCTCTCTGATGATGGTTCTACGCAGGGTCTCTCTTGGTCTTCCCCCCTGTTTTCTTTTCCCTAACGGTGTCCATATGAGGGCTTGGTAGGGGAGTCTTGTCTTGTCCATTTTAGAGTACATGGCCGATGTAGTTCCAACTGCGTTTTCTTATAAAATTGGATACAATATCTTGCTTGGTCTCTTCTCTTATTTCGTATTGGTTCAGTAGAGGTTTAGAATTCTTCTAAGACATTTGTTCTCAAAATTGTAAATAAAATTTATCTAAAGCTACCGTTGACTTCCAACTTTCACATCTATACGTTAGCACTGGAATCACACAAGAGTTGAAGATTTTAAGTTTCGTGTGTTTGCTGAGTGTCTTTGACTTCCAGATGTTTGACAGTTTATTGAATGCACCAGATGCCAATGCGATTCTAGATGATATTTCTGGCGTTGAGTCCCCTGTAGATGTCATTTTGCTTCCTAGGTATGTGAAGCTGTTGACTTTTTCAAGAACGTGATTGTTTAATTTGGTGTCATCTGAACTGTTGGTAAGATCAATAGTTTTTGTT
>OY992879.1:78632006-78642006 GCA_963921405.1 Cepaea hortensis
AGAGAAAGAGACTGAAACAAAGAGAGAGATATAAACAAATAGAGGGAGAGAAAGAAAGAGAAAGAGAGAAAGAGAAAGGGAGAGAAAAACATAGAGAGCGAAATAGAGGGAGAGAACATTTATATACAAACATGTGGAAATATCCCGCAATAAACCGAAGCCAGACTTCACATGACGAAAAGTCAGTACACACACGTAAGTTAGGATAGGGCTCTTTTCACATGTCCTAAAGTGTCCTAAAGGAGCCGTGATAGCGTAGCGGCTAGACGTTTCCCTGCCGTACCGGTAGTCTGGGGTTCAATCCACATCTGATTCCAATGTTGTTTAACTGACCTAGGCTCCCAGGCTGACCCAGCCTAAAATGAGTACCTGGACATGTGGTGGGAAGTGAAGGCAGCCGGAAGGATATAGATCACATCAGCCACTGAGTGCCGTTTGGTCTATACAAATATGGGTCTAGCACCATATGTGCAATGCGCCTGAGGGTTGGACAAGGGCTCGGTACTTTAAGGAGTCTGTGGTATATAGTGCCTGATCCATGTATAGAAACCAATCAGTACCCCAAGTGTGATGCCGTTAACATCACCTCGGTAGAGTTTTGTGATGCCAATTTTAGGCTGGGTAGGCATTGGTACACGTACATACCAATTACACATACATACCAAGTACACCTACCTCAGTAGACATACATACCAAGTATATATACCTTAGTGTACATAAATACCAAGCATACATACCCCAGTGTACATAAATACCAACTAGATATACTTCAGTACATATACGAGGGTCGTTAAAACAGTAATGCACCAAATAGTCTTTCTCAGCATATTATGAAGATAGAAGCATGAAATTGTGCACTATTCAAATATGGCATGTGCCAGTTGTGTGCATTAAATTGCAACCCAACTGGCCAAATAATGCGACTGCTCTAAACCGTTGAAATGGAGCCTTTTGGCAAATTGCGTTATAGCGAATTGCGATAGAATTTTTCGTTCCAGGGAAAAAAATGTTGTGAACATTGCCAAAAGGAGAGACAATCAATTCGCAAGTTTACATTAAGACATTGAGGAAACTCAATTGACGTTTTCGTTGAGTTCGAACGCACAAGAATCCAGCAGTCCTGCTTCTCCTTCACGACAGTGCGCGCCCTCACACAAGTCTGGCAACACATGAAGCAATCACCATATTGGGTTGGGCTGTACTATCCCATCCACCTTATAGTCCCATCAAACATGGGAAGTCCTGTCAAACATCTGGAAGTCAAAGACACTCAGCAAACACACAAAACTTAAAATCTTCAACTCTTGTGTGATTCCAGTGTTAACGTATGGATGTGAAAGTTGGAAATCAACGGTAGCTTTAGATAAAAAAAAAATTAGATAATTTTGAGAACAAATGTCTTAGAAGACTTCTAAACATCCACTGGACAGACTTCAGAACCAATACGCAAATAAGACAAGAGACTAAGCAAGATATAATATCCAATTTCATAAGAAGACGCCGTTGGAACTACATCGGCCATGTACTCAGAATGGACAAGACAAGACTCCCCTACCAAGACCTCATATGGTCACCAGTAGGGAAAAGAAAACGGGGAAGACCAAGAGAGACCCGCGTAGAACCATCATTAGAGAAGGCTCATTCAATGGCCAAGTAAATATCCAAGATCTACAACAGGTAGCAGCGAACCGCCAAGCATGGAGAGTCAGGACTTCTGCCCTATGCACCGCCTTAGGTTCAAGAGGAAAGACTAACTAACTTATAGTCCCGATTTGGCACCTTCTGATTTTCAACTATTTGGTCTAATTAAAGATGCACTCCATGGGACAAGGTTTGAAAATGATGACGGAGTGATTCTTGTAGCTAAAAAATGGCTACATTATCAAGACAAAATCTGGTACGGGCAGGGAAATCATACACTTGTTTCGCGCTGGCATAAAGCCACGTATATTGTGAATAAAATGTCATGCTTTTTTAATCAACAGCTCCTGAGAAAAACGATGTGGTGCATTAGTTTACGAACGCCCCTTGTACATACCAAACATACATACCTCAGTACACATACATACCTCAGTACACATACCTCAGTACACATACATACCAAGTATGGATACCTCAGTACGCATACATACCAAGTATGGATACCTCAGTACGCATACATTGCAAGCAAATTTGAACAGAAAGCACAATCATATTCTACATACGGAAAACAAACATGTACTGTGATATTCATGGCATCCTAACACATCCAATAATGTACTGGTGGGCAGAGAATGAATGTGAGTTGTAATACATGGGAGGTGGACGTCATGGATAAATTAATGGATGAATTACAGACAGACAGACAGACAGACAGACAGACAGACAGACAGACAGACAGGCAGACAGACAGACAGACAGACAGACAGACAGACAGACAGACAGACAGACAGACAGACAGACAGACAGGCAGAAAGAAAGAAAGAAAGAAAGAAAGAAAGAAAGAAAGAAAGAAAGAAAGAAAGAAAGAAAGAAAGAAAGAAAGAAAGAAAGAAAGAAAGAATAGGTGGATGGATGGATGGATGGATGGATGGATGGATGGATGGATTGGTGGATGCATGCATGGAAGTATGGATGAATACTTGAAAGAAAGTATTTATTAATTGATGTTTCAAAATGCCTAATGAAATGGATTAAATAATTCATGAATAAAAGAAATGAATGAATTAACGAATCAATCAATCAATCAATTAATCAATCAATCAATCAATCAATCAATGAAAATCAATCCATCAATACACTGTGCCGAAAGAAGCTAAGACAACAAGCGATTGTTCAAACAAAATGCCTATGAAAAGATATACAGTAATCTTATGAATGGCCAGCTCCTCTGACTCAGGGGTAGTGAACGTGCATCACAGTTCCCTATCATACCAAGTCCAGGTTTCGATATCAGCAACAGACGACTTAGAATTAGACCGCATTGCGTTGATTTCTAAATTCGATGGTGTGAGCATTTGTCGTTCAGAAAGTAATGGCAAACTACTAAACGTAAACATTGCCTAGCAAACTAACTTCAGTAAATAAAAATAAAACTGCGGTTGAGTGCGACGTCCTGTAATGGACAAGCAACTAACTAGCATGTGAATGACACACATAAACTTTCATTCATAAAACTGCATACTGTACATAATAGGATTCATTGTTTCCCCGTGTTTCTAAACTCTCCTTGATCTGGCTTTACGACATTCATAGGGAGAAAACATGAATTCTTTCCTCCCCGTTTGGAAAGTTCCACTGGGAATTGTAAAATAAATGGACAATATACAAGAATTGTCAGCTGTGAGAAGATCGTTCTCAAAATACAGCAGTGTTTGTGACGCGCGGGTGTCGTGCTAGAGAATGGCAGGTGTGGCGGGGAAATATAGAGATATGAAGGATTTTCAGGAATGTTTACCCACGTATATTTGAAGGTGGTATTCTCATTTTTAAATGTAAAATAATTCGATGAATATTTGTAGATACATCAATTACACGCTCCTAATTTTGTAGATTTTAATCAGTATAGTTAATAATATCATCTCATCATCATCAAGTGCCTTGCCGATTGGTGAAGCCGATCCTGCTTCTATACGGAGGTGAAGTGTGGCTTAAAGGTTTAACGCGCATAAACTTTCTCTTCTGATCGAGGGTTAATGGGTTCGTTTCATACACGAGTCAGTTGGATTTAAATGTTGACTTCGCGTCCTTGATTTGACGACGCAAATGACAAACACCTCAGAAGTTGGAAAGGGGAAGCCTATGGTGAGGGACACGTGTAATTTGCAAAGCTAACCCTCACACAAATTCAGTCCTGTGCATCACTAGTAGTAGCAACCATTAGTGTTAGGAGGACGTATGTGGACTATGCTTGAGGTCACAGCGAACGAACAAAAAACAAAAATCCTCTTGACTCCCACTGATGTCCAACAGAATGCATTAATTTGTGTGCTGACATGTTCATTGCCCGGATCAAGGACTGTCACGAATCTTCTGTCGCTGTCCTCTTCTACCTATGTTTCTCATAAAGCTGTCCAGATGTTACAGTCATCATGATCATGTGCCCTGGCACAAAGCGTGGGTGTTCATGTCATGTCTCTCCACAGATCTCGGTCTTTAGTGCTCTGGACTAATTTGTTTATGACACTCCTCCATGCCGCCGTCTGAGACCATCCAGCATCATGGCATTCCTCCGTGGCACCTTCCTAGACCCTCCAGGAGGATGACATTCCCCCATGCCACCGCCTAAGACCTTTGGTTCTCTGGACTAATTTGTTGATGACATTACCCCATGCCGCTGTCTAAAACCATCCTGCATCATGGCATCCCTCCATGGCACTGTCTGAAACCATCCAGCATCACGTCATCCCTCCATGGCACTGTCTAAAACCATCTAGCATCACGTCATCCCTCCATGGCACTGTCTAAAACCACCCAGCATCACGTCATCCCTCCATGGCACTGTCTAATACCACCCAGCATCATGTCATCCCTCCATGGCACTGTCTAAAACCACCATCACGTCATCCCTCCATGGCACTGTCTAAAACCACCATCACGTCATCCCTCCATGGCACTGTCTAAAACCACCATCACGTCATCCCTCCATGGCACTGTCTAAAACCACCATCATGTCATCCCTCCATGGCACTGTCTAAAACCACCATCACGTCATCCCTCCGTGGCACTGTCTAAAACCACCATCACGTCATCCCTATTGAGGTCATGGAAGTAACTAAAGCTATTGCCTGACTGGAGACAGACTTTAATCCAGAATGCTTTCTTGGTGACATAATGAGAATGCAATGCTCAAGAAGACCAAGATGGGCTGGGCGCGAAGACAGTGGGTGGAGTCTCTAAGGCGGTCAAGCCTGATATAAATCAGGTTTATTTGTGTGCCATGACACGGGGGTGTAAGAGGAAATGATCAAGTGGGTGTGGCTACTGTGGAAAGCAGACCAGTAATGGGGCAGGCCGATATATTGAAGGATCTTACAGAGACGGTCGATTAAACGAATCAAAATATGACTGTGAATTTACAACCTTGACCAGTCTGCAAGAAGTTCAAGTGAAATGGATGACGCCAGACAAGAACAACAAGTGAAATTGATGACGCCAGATAAGAACATCAAGTGAAATGGATGACGCCAGATAAGAACATCAAGTGAAATGGGTGACGCCAGACAAGATCATCACGTAAAATAGATGACGCCTTGCAAGTACATCAAGCGGCGAAGTAGTCAGGCCATCTAACATGGGCTCCGAAGGTTGTGGGTTCGATTCCGGGCTGCATCCTTCGGTTCACGGGTGCATTTTTTTCAGAGATTCCTGGGGGTCGTCGCTAGGGCAACGGAGTTTGGGTGCGACATTTCGGCAGTTTGCTGCGGAAAGAGACTGAGCCATATGGAATAAAAACCCGGTGCAATGAAGTCGACCCCGTCGACTTTTAAGCAACTTCCTTTTTAAGTACATCAAGTGAAATGAGAGATCAGTTTGGGGACCAGTTGAGGCCGCTGAAACAGTTACATAAATAAACACACGTAGTATTATTGGCGCTCACAGAAGGAGAGGAAAGAAGTGAAGACTAGAGGACGCACTAGACAACATAAAATTTGAAAGCTATAGTTACCGACTGGGATAACGCCCTTTCAACAACATTCACCAGTACACTCTCGAGCCACTGATTACCTCTACGGCCAGCAGCGCTATCTTGGAGTAGAAAGGGTGACTACGTAGAGCATCCTCTAGCCTCAACAAGCCTACATAAGACCGCAACGTTTGTTTGTTGTTTTTTTTTGAGTGTCTAGTTGGTCATTTGTCGAAGTACACTTATTCCTGCAGCGAGGCGCTGTCGCTATTTGGAGGTGACAGGTTCAAATCCCGGTCGGCAACTATAGCTTTCAAATTTTATGTTGTCTAGTGCGTCCTCTAATCTTCACTAGTTTCCTCTCCTTCTGTGAGCACCAATAATACTACGTGTGTTTATTTATGTAACTGGGTGAGGCCAGACAAGAACAGTTTGTAGGTGGTCACAGAAGACAAGTCAACCAACACAGAACTGGCGACGTCGACCGCTGCACACTGAGGGAGATACTGTGGAGGGTGGGGGGAGGAGGTCCGAGCACTTATGGATTCTAGAATGATCTGATGTGACGTCTAACTAAGAGTACCGACAGATAGTTATTGGTCTGTAGTTGGCGAAAGTAGGGTAACAATCTCTTTAAAGAGACAATAGCCGGGGTCATAGACCAGTATGGTCGCTAGCAAGAAGGAACGCGATGGCAAACTACCCGCTTTATGGAAGCCTGGCATATCATGATTTGACAACTCACACAAAGGCTTAGGCACAATCAGGACAAGAACACAGACCTGATTCAGGTCACTAGTAATCGTACGAGTTTGCGACACGTGACCGATCATGCTTATCAGCCCGGCACATAATGATGATGATTAATTCTGGGGAGGGGACTCCTCGCATCCGCACAGAGGAATGAACCATGCATACATCATTATAATCACTTACATACATAGCATATTCTTCAGCCAATCTTTGGAACTCATAGTAATATTCCTGATTTTCATGTCCTTTTGAATTCAAGGAAATAATTTTTTGAAAATATGTATAGCGGTATTTTTACGGTTATTTCTATTCAGCTAAAAAATTCAGCGTTGTGCGAGAATATGTGTATGCCCAAAGCGCGTGTAGGATGTTTGAGAAATCACTCTTTACTTGGCGATTCTTTTTCAGTGTTTATTATTTGATTACCTCCCCTTTCCTGCTGTGAAAGGTGGGTTCCATTTGCATGTCTGATGAGATCGCGGTGTCACGTGGTAAGCGCAACGAGAGGACATCAATGCCAAGCTTAAGCAGAGAGAAAATCTATATAGGTCTCATGTCGAGTGGTGCTGGTGTGGTCATAACCTACGACCTTAATCTCCGTGCCCCCAAAGATCACTTCCAGGTCAACAGCACGGTCACGGTCGCCTGTCAGATCTGGCATTTCCACAACTAGAAAGCCACACTTCTCCACTCCTGGTTCATCCGTGTACTGGACCTTCTTGTTGGACGACCTGAAAAACTCAAAGATAATCCCTCTCTGGTTATTAATAATCGGCGTATACGTTTCCCGCCAGATCTCATTATGACCTATGACCTCTCCAGCTTCTGCCCAAGTTTGGAAGATGTGCTTGCATAGGTCCATTCCGTCGGAATCTACTCGAAGATCTTCACGATGGACACCATCTTCGAAAGGAAGGTAACTCCCAACACCGTAAGTAAATCTGCAAATTCTCTGGCAGATAGCGCTAGGGTCGTGCCCGAAAGCCACAGCCCCTTTGACAACAGAGAGACTGGCTTCTTCAGGTACAAGAATAGTAACACGCTCCCCAAATCTTTCCCTCATGGAGCTCTGAAGGCGGGTTGATTCAGCAAACCCACCAACAAGGAATATATTGTTCAAGTCTTTACATTTGGGTTTGTGAAGTAGAGTCTCCACGTGGTCATTGATTTGATCTAGCGCATCCTTGAACAGCGCGTTCACCTGACTAGAAGACATCACGAGTTTTCCGGAGGAAAATTTAATATCGCTGCTTCCTTTCTCAGCAGAGAAATTCTTGATCGCTTGTTGTACAGCAACGCCATTGTGCTTGTAGTTGCAGAAGTTGTAAGGCAGGGACACTCGGATGCTCTCGCATTCTCCTCGTTTCTTGATTTCGAAGTCCTGCAGCAGCTCGACGAAATCTTTGGGGTATTCTTTCTGGAAGGCTGCCATGTATTCTTCGCCGAAGATGCTCTCTAGCAAGTTCTGGAACTGCCTGTCGATGATAGTGCCGCCCCAAGCCCCACCGGTGGCACGAAACAACTCCCTGATCCGGCCATCTTTTCTGATTTTGTGGGATACGCAATCAATGGTTCCTCCTGAAATGACAACATCAACAATAAATTTATTTGCCATGACTGTAAAAAAAAAAATCCATGTACTGGATATTTGTGGTTTATTTTAGTGTGTTATCGTGGTTGATTTTGAAAGCAAAGAATAGCAACACTGTAACCTAATATGCATGTCGCTAGAGTCGATTAGGTAGCGTTGGTTTGAGACCTTATCTGGTAGAAAACTTAGTTGCAACGTCCAACCATGAACAAGACTACACAAGGTTTGGCACGAGTTGGTTCAGGACGTAAGCTCCACTGGGAGATGAAAGAAGAAAAGTATCAATTATACCATTACCCTCACCCCAATCAACCTCAGAAGAGAAGTTATATTAGGGTCCATCCCTGACTCAGATTAACAATCCTGTGACTAAGTCAGCCACAAGTAGGATATTAATTTGAAGGTTATTGTTGTCCACATGGGTAATGATTCTTAAGGAAGAAGAAGATAATGAAGAAGATGAAGATATGTGGTTTCTGATTTATAAATGATCACTTTCAATGCACAGATTCCTCCATAGGTGCTCCATTCTCTTCTTATAGATCACCCAATGAGAATCTCAGAATTGTGCACGAACTCCAAGGAACAAATGTTGTTCCTATTGTGCGTATACACCATATATAGATTACACATCTACATGTCGGAGAAAAAATGGCGTGGTGGCTAGAAAACATCTAGAAATGGAACAACAATATCTGGAGACATCGAGACTTTGTAGGTGAACATCTGGTTGGGAAAGTGACTGCCAATTCCATCAGGGGTGAACTGTACTGTTCGTAGAGGACTTCTGTGGTGACATTCTGGCAGTGGCTTTTTGCACGGTGTGCCTGAGCGGGCCGTTGTTTGTCGAGACTCGTGTCTTTTACACTTTTCACATTGGGCAGTGGGGAACATCTTATGTGATATTTACTGGCACGGGAACAGAGCATAATGGGGACGACCCTGTCCTGTGATGTTGGAACCGTGACTAATGACTAATGACTAATATATAGATTACACATAATATGACATCAATCTTTAGTTAATGTGGCACTATCCACATATACATCAATCTTAACTAACTGTGACACTACCCACAGATACATCAATCTTTACTAACTCTGGCACTACCCACACATACATCAATCTTTACTAACCGTGGCACTACCCACACATACATCAATCTTTACTAACTGTAGCCCTACCCACATATACATCAATCTTTACTAACTGTAACTCTACCCATACACAAATCAATGTTTACTAATTGTGACACTACCCACACATACATCAATCTTTACTAACTGTGTCACTACCCACACATACATCAATCTTTACCAACTGTGTCCCTACCCACACATATATCAATCTTTACTAACTATAACACTATCCACAGATACATCAATCTTTACCAACTGTGTCCCTACCCACACATATATCAATCTTTACTAACTGTGACACTACCCACAGATACATCAATCTTTACTAACTGTGACACTACCCACAGATACATCAATCTTTACTAACTATAACACTATCCACAGATACATCAATCTTTACTAACTGTGACACTACCCACACATACATCAATCTTTACTAACCGTGGCACTATCCACACATACATCAATCTTTACCAACTGTGTCCCTACCCACACATATATCAATCTTTACTAACTATAACACTATCCACAGATACATCAATCTTTACCAACTGTATCCCTACCCACACATATATCAATCTTTACTAACTATAACACTATCCACAGATACATCAATCTTTACTAACTGTGACACCACCCACACATACATCAATCTTTACTAACTGTGACACTATCCACAGATACATCAATCTTTACTAACCGTGGCACTATCCACACATACATCAATCTTTACTAACCGTGGCACTATCCACACATACATCAATCTTTACTAACTGTGACACCACCCACACATACATCAATCTTTACTAACTGTGACACTACCCACACATACATCAATCTTTACTAACCGTGGCACTATCCACACATACATCAATCTTTACTAACTGTGGCACTATCAAAACGAGCATTACA
>OY992879.1:78647006-78674506 GCA_963921405.1 Cepaea hortensis
TATGAAGCAAGAATAGCCATATCACACGAAACGTTCCTTTCTCCACTTTACTTAGCACACTCCTTGAGTCCGTGATGAAGAAAACGTGTGTTGCAGTGGTCACCTCTAACCAACGGAATGCCACTGTGACTGCTTCCACCTCCATTCTCATGCTGGAGCATCACAGAGTGCCTGGCCAGCTGGAATGAGCGATCATGTATCTCCACATCTTGCCCGCTCCGTGGCGAAGGCGTTACGAACGCGGTTCGTGATTCCGCATACCCGAGTTCGAAACTGCGCGATTTAGCAGCAGACCGCGTTTTTTTAACGAAATGGTATGGGTGCCATGTCGGTCAGAAAGCAATGGCAAACTACTGAACGTAAACTTGCCAAAAGATCACAACAGCAAACAATGCTAGTATTGACTGCAACGTCCTGTAAAAGATATGCAATTAACGTTTTAATGTAATTATTGCATTGTTTGTACTCTTTCATTCCATAAATCCATAATGTTCTTCACCAAGTTCCATTTTTATTTTCTTTCTTGTTCTTCTCATTATAATTCTGAGTAGAAGCTTATTGACATGGTTTATGAGGTTAATTGTATGAAAATTTTCGCATTAATTTGCTCCTGGTCTTTTTTGGTATAGCTATAAATACAGATTTCAACAAATCGCTTGGTATATAACCACTACAGTAAATATCATTCAACATTTTGGTTAATATATCTACTCCAAATTCTCCCAACACTTCTAATTCTTCTATTGTGATTCCATCTGGCCCAGCTGTTTTTCCTTTCTTCATATGTTTGATAGCGTCAGCGACTTCTTCTTTTAGAATAGGTGGACCTTCTAAGTTACTTTTTCCTGTTAATTCTTCCCTTTCTCTACATATAATTCTCTTATACACTCAATCCACTTCTCCATTATGGTATCCTGCTCCAATAATATTGTTCTTGTTTTTTTTTTATTTTTACTGAACGTAAATTGCCTAGAAAATTTAAGCTGATTTTGACTGCAAAGTCCTACAAAGGACATGCAACATGATTATTTTCCTCAATGAAGATTTCTTGAAAGAAGTTCACTCAACCAGAAAATTGGTTACTCACATCACAGCACGAAAAGTTAGTTAGTTAGTCGCAGTTCCAACTTCACAGCAACGGGTCGTCACCATTATGCTCCGTTCCTGTGCCAGTGAATATCACACAAAATACTCCCCACTGCCCAATGTGAAAAGTGGAAAAGATAGGAGTCTCGACAAACAACAGCCCGCACAGATACACTGTGCATAATGCCGCCGCCAAAATGTCAACACACCAGTCCCCCACGAAACACCCAGTTCATCTCTGATGGAATCGGCAGTCATTTTCCTATCTGGATATTTTCTAATGTTCACCCACACAGTCCACGAAAATGCAGTTCATCGCTGATGGTAGTGGCAGTCAACCAGAAGCCCAGCAGCCACGCATTTCTGCATAAGGAAAATACCGGTCAACTCTAGGACATAGCCACCTGCCATCGCTCCGAACATGCAGTCACGTTCCAAAAAACCTTGGGCAGATTCAAAAGCAAACTCACAGCTCACAGTGTCGCGCCACGCACTCACTCAGTAGCAGGGCGACGAAACCATCAAGCCTCCTTAGTCGCCTCTTACGACATGCGTGGTAGGCTACAGTACACCACGAAAAAAGACAGTCCACATTCTGTGGGCATGTCATGGGAAGAGGAAAGCTGAAGTATGTCATCACAACGGGAAAGATGAAGGGGAAGAGAGGCAGAGAGAGACCAAGAGAGAACAGGCTGGGCAGTTTTACATCATGGCATCGAGTAACATCGGTATTATAAATTATATGCAGCACACAAGACAGAAGGCTGTGGACAGATATGATCACCAACACCACAAGGCATGGACTATAAGAAGATTGGCAGTACACGAGACAGAAGACTGTGGACAGATAAAGGGTGTAATTTTAATAACTGTGCAGTGTTTGAAAGTATTGCCAGTCCAAGTTTTGTATTCACCCTCTGTAAAGTTCATGCAACATAACAGGTAAATACAAAACTTGGACCGGCAATATTTTCAAGCACTGCACAGTCATTAAAAATACACCCTGTATGATCACCAACACTACACGGCATGGACGCTCGCTGGCTCTTATCTCATAATGTAGCGCAAAAATGACAGCCACCTTGTCCTGATGTTTATGGTAAACTTTCTTTTTTCAAAACATCTAGATTACTCATTTTGTCTGTTAAAGGAATCTTGAGCATTCTGCTGTAGAACCACATCTCTGAGGTCTCAATGAGGCTTTGTGGTCAGCATAGCTGAATGGATAAGACCGCTCGTTCTTACACGAGTGAATTGGCGTGTGGATTAGCTTTCCCTATTACCAGTGTCCCTTGCCATCAGGCGAACACACACCGATGTCAGAGGTATTTGCAATTTACGTCCCCAATTCAAGGACGAGAAGTCAACATTTCAGTCTAAGTGACAGGTTTAGGAGTTGATCCCGCTACCTCGGCATTAGCACACCGGAAGTTTAAGAGCGAGAGTTCATATTTATTCGGTCATGCTGATCTCCAGGAATAATATTTTTAACAAAGTCAACAACAATATATATTTGATCGCGCTTACATTGTTGTTATAGAGCTTCATCTTGAACCTATCAAAGTAGTAGTAAGAACACGCTTCGTCCTCGGACAGCTCGTTGTACTTGGAGACAGCCTCGAATCCAAAAGCCTCGAACTGACCATCTGACTTCAAGAGGAGACAAGTCGGGGTTTTGTGCAGCAAAAAACCTGTTGATGAAAGAGGTAATTCCCCATTGTTTGTTTTAATTGCGTATATAGCTGTGTATTTAGTAATCTGTGCCAAATTTAACTTCAAAACAATGTATGTCCTTAGTGAATTTAAACACAGAAGTCACAAACAATATGTTGTACCATTTATTGCCTGGAATAGTTTTGAAATAAGTCGTTGTCCTTGAAAGTTAGAAAAAGAATTCTTGCATTTTACGTAGAACCAGTTTTAACATACTGTTGCGAATCCCGGACAATAAGTGCACAGGCGAAAAAAAATCACTGGAAGCCTTGGAGATTTGATTGTATAGAAGAATGCTGAAAATTAATTGCAGAGCCAAAATGAGCAGTCAGGGCGTTTTAAAGGAAGCCGAGTCGCAAAGACAACTTATCACAATCATCAGAAAGCGGCAGTCATCCTTTTTTGGCCACGTTATGATAAGACAAAAAATTGGAACACCTCGTGACAACCGGAAAGATTTGAGGAAAGAGAGATAGAAGAAGACAGCGTGAGAAGATTATTTTCAGTCTTATGTCATGGCACGGAAGGGAGCCAATGCATGCATTGATCTATGACGTCGGAAATCGTAATTTGTGGAGAGGCATGATAGCCCACGCAAGCTGTTAAACACTGAGTGATGATGATATTTTGCTAATGCTTAGTATTTCAGCCTAGTGTAACATTTATTTCTTCACTTCATATGATGTGTAATAGTATGCAGCTGACGAGCTATAGCGAAATATGCCAGACAAGAAATAGTACAATAGCTTGTTTATGGATTCTGTGTGTACTTGCACTAAAAGAACACAATTCATTGTCTTGAAACGTGTATATATATATATATATATATATATATATATATATATATATATATATATATATATATATATATATATATATATATATATATATATATAACCTGCTCTGGGGCGAAGGGGTTACAGGCGTAGTTTGTAATCCCCCATACTGCATTTGAAACAGCTGCGGGAGAGTTGGCAGCAGACTGCCTTGCGTTGGATCTCATATAATGGTATGAGTGCCGGTCGTTCAGAAAGCAGTGACAAACTACTGAACGTAAACTTGCCAAGAAATCACAAACAGCCAAACAATGCTGGGGTTAACTGCAACAGTCCGTAAAGGATATGCAGCTACCTTTTTTAGAAATAAAATAGCGATATTCTTTTTAAAACACCATGTATTTAAGTTATATAAACTAATAATAACTTTACAGCCATGTTGGCTAATGTATGCTTGTAGGATCCGCTTGGCGTTTCCAGCTAGTTATTTATAGAACTGCCTTCATTCAACTTGTGTTCTTGATCTTTTTATAGGTAACACGTCACGTATTCAGTATACGCTATTGATATTTATGTGTATGACATTTATCAATATACTGAATATCAGTATTATTAGGTAGACTTATAAATAGTACATCTCCGATACAAGTTAAAGGATTCAATTATATTGGACGTATGATCACAGAAGACGGCAGGTTGGACAGAGAAATCGAAATCAGAAGTCAAACAGCATGTGCGCTAGTATATTAACTATTACCCTTACTGAAACATCAAAATATGCCCACGGCCGTAACACGACAGATAATAAATAACATATTCACACCAACCCTATGCCACCAATATCACACTTGGACATTATCCAAATCACACTTACGTAAAATCAATGCATGTGAGATTAGATGCTAGAGGAGAGCTGCCAACTTAATTATCCGAGACCGAATAAGAAATAATTTTATCAGCAGACAGTGTGATCAACACCTTGTACATATATTTTGAAAGACAGACAAAAAATACAACACCAGCAACTACCAACAATGGCCCTACATCCATGAAGATATGCTACGAGAGAAAAAGTATTCCAGATAAGAAAATGGATTGTCGACATCTGAGACATTGTACAATAATCACACGGAATGACACTATCCAGTGCCACCCACCGGGCGCTGACACGCAACTATGCCTCCCCACGACGCTTGACGGCAAAATTGGAAGATGATGATGATGATGATGATCATGATGACGATGACAACAGTTGATGAGCCATGCTGGTGGTAGTTAATAGCCGTGCCAGTGTTGTGTGGTAAGATTCTAGAATAACTTCCAACAAATGTTTCGAACACAATGTTTATAAAGAAGGTCAACCACAGAGACGAATGGAGACGGATTGTATCTGCAGCAAAGAACCTCAATGGCTCGGGACGCTGAAGAAGACGAAGAAGAAGAAGAAGAAGAAGAAGAAGAAGAAGAAGAAGAAGAAGAAGAAGAAGAAGAAGAAGAAGAAGAAGAAGAAGAAGAAGAAGAAGAAGAAGAAGAAGAAGAAGAAGAAGAATGTTTATCAGTTAGATCAACTCTAATACTTATTTTAATGTTCCATATCCATTACAGGACGTTGCAGTCAAGGCCAGCATCTTTCAACTGCTGTTGATGTACTAGGGAAGTTTTATTTACCGGTCTCTGTGACTAAGGGCATGCGAACGCGGTTTGTGACCCCGTATACCCGGGTTCGAAACACAGCTGTGCTGGTTTTTTCGAAAAAGGTATAGGAGCCGGTCGTTCATAAAGCAATGGCAAACTACTGAACGTAAAATTTGCCCAGGAATCACGAACAGCGAAAATGTTGGGGTTGACTGCTACGTCCTGTGAAGGACATGCAACTTAATAAGTTTGCCATTGCTTTCTGAACGACCGGCTCACATACTCCCGTAAGTTACCAGCGTGGCGAGAACCGCTGCCGAATCTCGCAGCTGCTGTTTTCCCCCACGTGGATATACGGGATTACGAACAATGTCGTAATCCCATTGGCCAGGGAGACGGGAAACTCTAATAATAACTTCAAAACCATGATCGGCAATCCACCTAGTGGGGTCACGCATGTTTGGTGTTTCTCTCTAATTATGTCTAAGAAAGCCTTGAACTCGTATTCAACTTTTATTTTGGCATATAATCGTCCCTTTTGTGGAACATCTCTATGGATGTGTCAACAAACTTAAGCTGACTGCCGCTCTCTCTTTTTTGATTCATACTGACGTGTGAAGGTCACTGACGAAGAAGAACTTGAACTCTAGATCTTCTCAGAAAACGTCACTTATTCACGCTAACTTCTAAAACTTCTGCGCCGACTTTCGTGCACTTTACAAGTGTGGTCGGATTAAATGAAAGACCTTTATGATGATACAAGAGAAGAACAATATGATCATCGGAATAATAATGAAGGACCATCAATTTTGAAGATAGAAGTTCAGAATGCTCTTAACCATATGAAAACTGAGACCCCGGGTACGGATAACATCACAGTAGAAATTATCAATGATCATTGCCTTAGAAGAATATGAAATAGACCAAGTCACCAGACTGCTGAACGCAATATACGATACTGGAGATATACCTCCTGAATTATGTAATTCTATATTTATTGCAATCCCGAAGAAATCAGGAGCCATGGAATGCGATCAACATAGAACAATTAGTATAATGAGCCACATACGAAGATTCTGCTGAGAATTATCACGCAAAGAGTTAGGAAGAAAATACAACCCGAAATAGGAGAACAATATGGGTTTGTAGAAGGCAAGGGCACAGTAAATGCTGCGTATATACTGAGAACAGTAATTTAGCGTTCTATAGAAGTAAACAAAGATCTATATCTTTGCTTTATTGACTACACAAAGGCTTTCGATAAAGTGAGACATGTCGACATGATAAGGATGCTTGAAGATCTACAAATTGATGGAAAAGACCTTAGACTTGTAAAATACATATATTGGAAACAACAAGCTGCCATCAGAATTGATAACGATGTAGGTCAGTATCTCTTCTTCTTCTTCTTCTTCTTCTTCTTCTTCTTCTTCTTCTTCTTCTTCTTCTTCTTCTTCTTCTTCTTCTTCTTCTTCATGCGTTTATTCATGCGTTTCTTCTTCGTGCGTTTATATGCATGTGCGTGTGTGTATGTGTGTATGGATGAGTGTGTGTGTGTGTGCTCGTGTATGTATTGTATATCTTTGTATGTGTAAGTGTGCATGCATGCAGTGTATGCGAGGGAGTGTATATTCGGGTGTTATGTGAGTACGTGTAAGTATATGGATGTGTGCAGGTGTGTGCATTGCGTGGGTATGATGTGTGTGGGTGTGTGTATGTACATGTGTGGGAGAGATAAGAGAGAGAGAGAGAGAGAGAGAGAGAGAGAGAGAGAGAGAGAGAGAGAGTTGAGCGCACGCATGTCATCTAACATGCTGATCCATATGTTTTGTGTATTCTCATTTTTTTTCATATTATCATTTTGATGCACTTGATTTTAACATGCATAAAATGAATTCATGCAAATTACTGTAAAGCAAGTGAGAGAGTTAGTGAGTGTAAGTGAGAGAGAGAGAGAGAGAGAGAGAGAGAGAGAGAGAGAGAGAGAGAGAGAGAGAGTGAATGAGTGTGAGAGTGTGTGTATGTAAAGAGAGAGAGAGAGAGAGAGAGAGAGAGAGAGAGAGAGAGAGAGAGAGAGAGAGAGAGAGTTGAGCCCACGCATGTCATGTAACATGCTATTCCATATTTGTTATGTATTCTCATCTTTCATATTACGAGGTATAGTTTAATGCCACCTGATTGTCCTGTAACATGTCATTCCATATTTTATTTTTTTTTTTAATTCTCATCTTATCCTTTTGTATGCCACTTGATTTTATCATGTATAATATAACATTACTGTGATATGAGTGAGAGAGTTAGTGTGTGTGTGTGTGTGTGAGAGAGAGAGAGAGAGAGAGAGAGAGAGCGCAAGAGAGAGAGAGCAAGAGAGAGAGAGCAAGAGAGAGAGAGAGGGAGAGAGAGAAAAAAAGAGAGTTGAATTGCATCACTAATTTTTACGCTACATAATGTATATGTACAATGTTTTCTCCACTTCTTGCAATTGCGAGAATTCTCACGACAATCGTCAGTGTCTCAATTGTGTGTAAAGTGTGGGAGTTTGTTCTTATTAGTTTCAGTGATCATGTGAGGCATCATGTATTTGTCTAGATGTGAGGGTGTATGTATGGGTGTGTATGTGAGGGATATGTGTGTGTGTGTGTGGGGGGGGGGGGGAATGTGTGTGTTCCTGTGTAAGAGAGAGAGAGAGAGAGAGAGAGAGAGAGAGAGAGAGAGAGAGAGAGAGAGAGAGAGAATTGAGTGCTCGCATGTCCTGTAACATGCCATTCCATATTTTTTTGTGTATTTTCATCTTTCACATTATCATTTTGTATGTATGACACTTGATTTTATCATGTATAATATAACATCACTGTAATGTGAGTGAGAGCGTTAGTGAGAGAGAGATAGAGAGAGAGAGAGAGAGAGAGAGAGAGAGAGAGAGAGAGAGAGAGAGAGAGAGAGGGGGGGAGTTGAATTACATCACTAATTTTTAAGTTACAAAATGTATATGTAAATTTTTCTCCATTTTCTTTACAATTTTGCGACAATGCTCACGACAATCGTCACTATATGTGTGTGTAAAGTGTGGGAGTTTGATCATAATAGTAGGTTGGGGGATGGGGGGATGTGTGTGTGTGGGTGGATTCGTGATGTGTGTGGGTGGACTCAGGATGTGTGGGTGGGCGGGTGGGATTGTGTGGGTGGGTGGGGGATTTGTGTGTGGGTGGGTGGGGGATTTGTGTGTGGGTGCGTGCGAGATGTATGGGTGTATGGGGAGATGTGTTTGTGGGTGGGGATGTGTGTTTGTCTAGGTGGTTGTGGGTGAGTGGGTGGAGGAGGATATGTTGGTGGATGATTGATGGTGGGTTATGGGATGGGTGGGGGTATATGTGTGGGTGGGGAGATGTGGGTGTGGGGATATGTGGTGGGTGGGAGATGTGTGCAGGTGGGGTGGTTGTGGGTTTGGGGATGTGTGTGTGGGTGAGGGATGTGTATGGGTGTGGGATGTTTGGGTGGATGGGTGGGGAGTGTGTGTGGGTGAGAGATGTGTGGGTAAATGTGTGGGGGGATGTGTGTGGGTTGGGGGAGGGGTGCGTGATGGGTGTGGGTGATGGATTTGGAGATGTGTGTGTGGGTGGGGGATATGTCTGGCTGGGTGGGGGTGTGTGTGGCTGGATGGAGGATGTATGTGTGGGTAGTGAGGGTGATTGTAGTTGGGGGATGTGTGGATGGGTAGGAGATGTGTGGATAGATGTGTGTGTGGGTGAGGGATGTGTCTTGGGATGTGTGTGGGTGTGGTGTTGTGTGGGAGGGGAGCTGGGTGTGGATAAATTATGTTTGTGTGGGTGGGTGAAGGTGTGGTTGGGTTTGCGGGTGGGTGAAGGATGTGTGTGAGGGTGGGGGATGTGTGCTTAGATGGGTGGTTGGGATGTGTGAGTGTGGGTGGGTAGATAGGAGATGTATGTGTTGATGAGTGGGTAAGGGATGTTTGGGTGTTAGTGGTTGAGGGATAAGTACGTGTGTCTAGGGATGTGTGAGGGGATGAATGTATGGGTTGGGGATGTGTGTGTGTGGGTTGTGTGTGCGTGGATGGGAGGTGTGTGTTTGTGAATGGGGAATGTGTTGGTGGGTGGGGATGTGTGTGAGGGATTTTTGTATGGGTGGGGAGATTGTGCGTGGGTGGGGGTGTGTGTGCATATGGGTAGGGGTGTGTGGTTAAGGGATGTGAGGCTGGGGGAATGGGTGGATGGAGGATGTGTGGTTGGGTAGAGGATGTGTGGGTGGGTGATTGTATATGAGTAAGGGTGTGTGGTTAAGGGATGTTTGGTTGGGGGATGGGAGGGGGGTACGGGGTGTCAGGCATTGGTAGCACCTTTGGTAAGGATGGCTCTCATGTCCTTTCAGGACCCATCCCCCACTGGTCCAAGTCTGACACCCAGCTCGTGCCTGTGGCTCCTAGTAGCTGTCAGCATGCGACAGCGGCCACCCCCCGGGCAACAGCTGTGAGAGGCTGGCTAAACCAGGCATGGGTATCCGATTTGGTGTCAAACCAAGAGGTAAACTAGGGTATGCCTACCCAGCATGTGAAGACAGGATTCGGCAGACTGCGCGGAAGAAATCATTCCTGATTCAACGGGCAAGACGGCGTTTACCTGCAAAGCGTTGTGGAACGTAATGAGCACGGCAAGGCACGTAGAGCGCCCTGGTCATCCACTGCACCTGTATTCGTCTCCAATCGTCTCGACTTGTCTTGCCACTGGACTCAGATGGACTCAGGCGAGAGAGTGAGGTCGACGAATTGCGCAACTCTTCCTCACTTTAATCCAAGTCATCGCGCAAGTCATTCTTCATCCAACGTCACATATCACCTTCAAGCCCTGTGGCGATGGGCGAGCGGCAAAGCGGCAGGCGTGGGTACGCTGGCAGCCGTAGTCGCAGACCTGCACACAGGCGGCTCAGGCCATATGGTCGTCTTCTACTGACCGGAGCAGCAGTGGGATTCGGCAGCCCCCTGAGCGACTGAGCAGCCCTCTATAGGAACACACTGCTCACCCCCATAGCATGAGGAAGGGGCTAGAAAAGGTGCCCTAAACATTGTCTGCTTCATCACTACCTAACCAGCTAGCCGCGGTTGGTGAGTACCCTTAACTGCGGTCGACATACAAAGAAAGATAAAACAAGCAAAGCTAAAAGAGTAAACCATATTCCCTTAACAATTGGAACTTGGAATGTACGCACCCTACTTGACAGAGACGGCGCGTCGGGTCCAGAGAGACGAACAGCACTGATTGGGAGAGAGCTGGGCAGGTACAACATCGACATTGCAGCCTTGAGCGAGACACGACTTGCAGAAGAAGGCCAAATCTGTGAAATTGGTGCCGGCTACACATTTTTCTGGAGTGGAAGGAAAAGCGAGGAAAGACGCCAATCCGGTGTGGGATTTGCCATTAAGTCGGCCCTGGTCGGCAAATTAGCTGGATTTCCAAAGGCTATAAACGACAGGCTCATGACCATGAAGTTGCCTCTGCTGAATGGAAGGAAGCACGCAACCATTGTGAGTGTCTACGCACCAACTATGACCAACGAAGATGATGTCAAGAACAAGTTCTATGAGGACCTGCACAGTGTATTAACGTCTGTTCCCAAAGGAGACAAACTTATACTCCTTGGGGATTTCAATGCCAGAGTAGGCACGGACACCACCTCTTGGAGTGGCATTATTGGAAAGCATGGAGTCGGAAATTGTAACAGCAATGGACTCCGCCTCCTTCAGACATGTGCCGAACATGATCTCGTGATTACGAACACAATTTTCCGTCTCCCCATGAGAAATAGGACATCGTGGATGCACCCTCGCTCGAAACACTGGGACCTCATTGACTATGTCATCGTCAGGAGGAGTGACAGACAAGACGTTCGAGTGACAAAATCCATGTGTGGTGCCGAATGTTGGACAGACCATCGTCTCATTGTCTCGAAAATGAACATCCACATCAGGCCACCACGGCGTCCTCAAGGGGCGAAAATGCAAACAAAGCTAAATGTCACCCGCCTAAACAGCAAGAAAATGCAGCAGTCGTTTGAAAATATGCTGGAAGACCGCCTCAAGCCCAATGCTGAAGCTAAACAGGATACAGAAACAGAATGGAGAGCCCTAAAGGACACAATTTACAACACTGCTATGGAAATCCTGGGTCCAGCCCCCCGAAAGCATAAAGACTGGTTTGATGAAAATTCCGAAGACATCAACCAATTGCTGGCCGAGAAACATCTTCTCCTCAAGGCACATTTGAATGACCCAAAGTCAACATCAAAAAAAGATGCTTTCAAGAACATTCAGAGAGTAGTGCAGCAGAAACTTCGGCACATGCGGGACTCCTGGCTGAGCAGCAAAGCTGATGAAATTCAGGGCTTTGCTGACAGACATGATATGAAAAACTTCTACGACTCACTGAAAGCGGTCTATGGTCCTTCATCACCAGGCTTAGTTCCCCTCCTCAGTGCAGACGGGGGAACATTGGTCACCGATAAGAAAGAAATCCTCCAACGCTGGGCAGAGCATTTCAGCAAAATCTTAAATGCAACTTCCTTCTTCGATGATGAAACCATCAACTGCCTTCCTCAAGTTCCCACCAATGAGACACTTGGTGACCTGCCAACCATAGTGGAAATAAACAAAGCCATCCAGCAACTCTCCAGCGGCAAGGCACCTGGTCCTGACTCCATCCCAGCAGAGATATACAAGGCAGGTGGGCCGGTCATAACAGAGCAGCTTCACCAAGTCTTCACAAACATATGGATGAACGAGACCATGCCACAAGATTTTAAGGATGCGTCAATAGTCCACCTTTACAAACGTAAAGGAAACCGCCAATCCTGTGACAACCACCGAGGCATCTCCTTGCTTTCAATTGCAGGGAAGATACTCGCCAGAATTCTTCTCAATCGCCTCACGGCCCATCTCGATCAAGGTCTTCTTCCTGAGAGTCAATGTGGCTTCAGAAAAGAACGTGGAACTGTTGACATGATTTTCGCTGCAAGGCAGCTGCAAGAGAAATGTCAGGAACAGAACTGCGAAATGTTCTCCACTTTCATTGACCTTACCAAGGCTTTTGATACAGTCAACAGAGAAGGACTGTGGAAGATTATGGCAAAATATGGCTGTCCACGAAAGTTTGTCCAAATAGTGCGGCTATTTCATGACGGCATGCAGGCAAGATTACAGGAAAATGGTGAACTGTCTGAACCCTTTCCTGTAACCAATGGAGTGAAGCAAGGATGTGTCCTGGCACCAACACTGTTCAGCCTCATGTTTTCAGCCATGTTGACGAATGCCTTCGAGAACGACGACATTGGAATAGACATCAACTACCGTATGGATGGAAAGTTATTCAATCTCAGAAGGCTGAAAGCTAAAACCAAAATTGACAGCGGCACTGTCAGAGAGCTCCTGTTTGCTGATGATTGCGCTCTATACGCCAACTCAGAGGCGGACATGCAACATAATGTTTCAGCTTTCTCACATGCCTGTGCCAACTTTGGGCTCAATATCAACTTGGAGAAGACTGTAGTTATGTACCAGCCAGCTCCAGGGAATAATCACACTGTGCCGAATATCAAAGTGAATGATCATAGACTAAGTGTTGTGGACAAATTCACCTATCTTGGCAGCACTGTGTCACAAGCTGCCACAATCGATGACGAAGTGAATGCAAGAATCTCCAAGGCCAGTGCAGCCTTTGGCAGACTGTACAAGAATGTATGGGACAGAACTGGAATAAGCCTGCAAACAAAGCTAAAAGTCTACAAAGCAGTTGTATTATCCACACTGCTATATGCTTGTGAAACCTGGACTGTTTATCAGCGACACGCTAGGAAATTAAACCACTTCCACACAGTCTGCCTAAGGAAGCTACTGAAGATTAAATGGCAAGACAAGATTCCAGACACTGAAGTCCTAGAAAGAGCATCCATGCCCAGTATCCACACTCTACTGATGAAGAATCAGATTCGCTGGGCTGGTCACTTGACCCGCATGCCAGATCACAGGCTCCCTAAACGAATCTTCTACAGCGAACTGCGTTGTGGTAAACGCTCCCAAGGTGGCCAGAGGAAACGTTTTAAAGACACTCTGAAAATTTCACTGAATGCTTTTGGAATTCATCATGACACCTGGGAGGCTGCAGCCAGAGACCGAAATTCGTGGCGTGCATCATTGCGCAAAGGTGCAGTCATATGTGAGGCAACCAGGACTGCAAGAGCTGTGAAGAAAAGGCAGGACAGAAAAACCACTGCAGGAAATCCTCCTCCAGAGACGTCAAGCATTCTTTGCCCACATTGTCAAAGAACATTTCGAGCCAAAATAGGCCTTATCAGCCATCTTAGAACCCACGGCTCCACACCTTCAACCCCACTGGATGAATTGAATGGTCATCATCATTCTTGATGGACAAACAACAACAACACGTGTGTCTAGGGATGTGTGAGGGGATGAATGTATGGGTTGGGGATGTGTGTGTGTGGGTTGTGTGTGCGTGGATGGGAGGTGTGTGTTTGTGAATGGGGAATGTGTTGGTGGGTGGGGATGTGTGTGAGGGATTTTTGTATGGGTGGGGAGATTGTGCGTGGGTGGGGGTGTGTGTGCATATGGGTAGGGGTGTGTGGTTAAGGGATGTGAGGCTGGGGGAATGGGTGGATGGAGGATGTGTGGTTGGGTAGAGGATGTGTGGGTGGGTGATTGTATATGAGTAAGGGTGTGTGGTTAAGGGATGTTTGGTTGGGGGATGTGTGGGTAGAGGATGTGTGGGTGGGTAGAGGATATGTGGGTGGGTGAGTGTGTGCAGGTTAGGAGATGGTGGGGGTTGTTTGTAGGTGTGGGCTCGGGATCTGTGAGTGGGCTGGGGGAGATTATGTGAGTGAGTGCGGAATTTGTGTGTGGGTAGGTGCGGAATATGTGAGTTGACGGGGAGATGTATGTGTGGCTGAGGAATGTGTGTTTGGCTGGGTGGTTGGAGGTGTGTGGGTGGAGGAGGATATTGGGTGAGTGATTGTTGGTGGAAAATGGGACGGGTAGAGGATATGTGAGTGGGTGGGGAGATGTGTGTAGGTGGGGGATGTGTGGGTTATTGAATGTATGTGTGCTTGGGGTGTGGGTGGATGGGATGTGTGGTGGGTGAGAGGTGTGTGTGGGTGGGGAGATGTGTAGGTGTAGGGATGTGGTGGATGGGTGGGGGAATGTATTGTATGTGTGTGTGCTTGGGTGGGGGAGTTGGAGTGAATGGGGGATGTGTGGGTGGGTGGTGGATGTGTCTCATAACATAGTAATATGCATTGTTTATGTTTACAAAATTCATGTGACAATGTTTTTTCCTATGCACTGTTGATGAAAGAAAGATGAGTGATTGGAAGGACCGAATGTAAGACGGGCCTGCGTGCCCAATTTGTTACCCTTTGAAAATAAAGTCTGTTCGTTCGTTCTTCTTCTTCTTCTTCTTCTTCTTCTTCTTCTTCTTCTCCTTCTTCAGCGTTCCGAGCCATTGAGGTTCTTTGCTGCAGATACAATCCGTCTCCATTCGTCTCTCTTGTTGACCTTCTCTTGCCAGTCGTTGATTCCAAGTGTTTGTAGGTCTGTATATATATATATTATCTCTCCACCGTCTTCATGGTCTACCTCGGGGTCTACGGTCTTTTATTTCCTGAGTGTAAGCGAGTTTTGTTTCCCTATTGTAGGTCAGTATTAGCCTATTAAAAGAGGTGTGAGACAGGGATGTGTAATGTCTCCAGATCTTTTTTCCCTACACAGTGAAAATATATTCAGAAATATAGAAGATATGGAAGGAATCAATATTGGGGGACGATACATCAGTAACATTAGATATGCAGATGATACAGTCTTGATCGCAGACAATGAACAGGACCTGCAAAATTTAGTAGATGCGGTTGTTGCACACAGCGAACAACTAGGGGTAGAACTGAATATTAAGAAGACACAGATTATGGTCGTCACTGGGAAGAAGGAAATACCACAATGTGACATACGAGTAGATGGGCATATTCTTAAACAAGTGAATCGATACAGTTATCTCGGAACAGTCATAACATCTGATGGAAGATGCCTTGAAGAGATTAGAACAAGAATTGCCATTGCGAAGGTAGCCTTTTGCAACATGAAAAACATACTGACCAATACAAAGGTATCAATTGAAACGAGAAAAAGAGTGGTGAGGTGCTACATAGAACCTATTCTTTTGTATGGATTTGAAGCGTGGACAATAAGCAGTCAAGCTGAAAAACAGTTGATGGCTGTGGAAATGTTGTTCCTGAGGAAAATGCAAAGAATACCATGGACAGACAGAAAAACCAATGAACAAGTCCTTCAAGAAACAAATGAAGATCGTAAACTGATTAGAGTCATTAGGCGTAGACAGTCAAAAATTTTTGGGCATATTATGAGAAGACATGAATTGGAGAACTTGGTGACGACTGGCAAGATCGAAGGGATGAGATCAAGGGGAAGACCGAGAAGTAAATACTTGGATGGCTTGGCCATATGGCATGGTCGAGACAGGAACACGTAACTGATCCACGACTCTGGTGATCGAGTGAGATGGCAGAACATGACCACCCACGCTTACCGGCATGGCACATGATGGATGGTAGACGATATGTTGAACACGATTTAGCACTGCAGAAACCCAAGACAATAAAGACACGCATATACATGTTAGCGGGGTAGGGGTATCCCCTATCAAAGGAGATGTAAGACACCACCTTTCCTCCGTTAGTCTACGGGACACCCTTGGGCAAGGTGGGGTACCCGTTTAGCCCCCCCCCCCCCATGCCCCACCCCCACCCCCAGCCCTCTTTTCCATCAGAGTTACGTGAAGCATGGAAGAATGTGGTGGATGGAGTGTGAGAGTAGCCGACAGATTGTTGTTGGTTATGGTCTGCAATCTGCGGTGGTAGGCAGATGATCTCATCAGTAGAGACAATGGCTATGGCCTCCGACTAGTACAGTCACTGCCCAGAGGGAAAGCAGCGGCAAACTACCTTCTGCAAAACTTGCCAAGAAACCCTAGTAACAATGAAAGAAAACATAATAAGAAAGAGATCTGGTGGTGAGACCCTCAGGCCAGGCAGATCAGATAACACTGGGGAAGAGTGTGACGCAGGGGCCAGTACTAGTATTCGTGATGTCGGAGTTATTCCCGACGGTGTTACCAAGGACATCCCATGAGTAAAACTATGAAGCAGAGTGAAACTAGGAACGTGGAATGTGAGATATATGTCTATATGAAGGATAGCTTAAGGTAGTATGTGATCAGATTGAGATGTTAAATATTCAAATTTTATGAATTGGTGAACATCTCTGAGGAGGAAAAGGACATATTTAAAATGAACATGGAAGTCTTTCATATATTCTGGTAGAGACGTCGGAGGCCAGAGCGAAGTAGCATTTTGTTTAGATTTTTTTTAAATAGCAAAACCTTTAATTGGATATAACCCGGTTAATGAAAGAATCCTCAATATCAGACTTAGAGGCCATCAAAAAAATATAACTCTAATATAGATGTATGCGCCTACATCAACAGCAGAGGAGGGTGAAATTGAAGATGCTTACAACACACTACAAGACACATTAGATAGATTGGTCATAATGTTATCATACATTGTTCTTGAATTGTGCTGGATTTCAATTCCTAATCCTCCACTTCTTCTGTCATCTCTCTCTCTCTCTCTCTCTCTCTCTCTCTCTCTCTCTCTCTCTCTCTCTCTCTCTCTCTCCCTCTCTCACTCACTCTCTCTCACTGTCTCTCTCAATCTCTCTCTCACTCTCCCTCTCACTCACTCTCTATCACTCTCTCTATCTCACTCACTCTCTCTTAACTCATTCTTAACTCATTCACTCATTCTCTCTAACTCATTCTTAACCCTTTGAAAATAAAGTTTGTTCGTTCGTTCGTTCTCTCTCACACACTCTCTCTTTCTCTCTCACTCTCTCTCACTCTCTCTCTCTCTCAATCGCTGTTCTCTCTCTCTCTCCCCCTCACACTCTCTCTTTCTTACCACTTCAGTCTCTCTCGCTCTCGGTCCTCCTCGCTCTCGGTCTCTCTCTCCCTCTCTCTCTCTCTCTCTCTCTCTCTCTCTCTCTCACACTCTCTCTCTTACCATTTTTCTTTCTCTCTCTCTCTCTCTCTCTCTCTCTCTCTCTCTCTCTCTCTCACTGGAGTAGAGGTCCAGAGCCACCTCAGGTCAAGCCCTCCCATCCCGTGCTGTCTCCCTCAGATCTATTTAAATTTCATTTTTAAATTGTTATGTGTTTCGAAGCAGTTTCCCGCCATGAGTCTGTCATGTGACAGCGCCATCACATTATCTAGGCCCGAATGCACGGAGAAATATGTGGCCCATCTTTTCTCTTATTTTCTCAGGCGACGAGCCCAAGCGGCTAACCTCATCCGACCGTCCCAGTGACATTATGAGCATAGTTCGCTATCTACTTTGCTAACGTTCCCGCTCCCTCCATTTGACTGAGTGACACCTTGCCGTCTTGACAGACGATAGTTTGTAAAATGGAGTTATATCTCTCCATAACACAAAGCCTGGATGAGTTTAGAAACCATGTGTTCCCCATGCAGCATGATCCCCCTCTCTCTCTCTCTCTCTCTCTCTCTCTCTCTCTCTCTCTCTCTCTCTCTCTCTCTCTCTCTCTCTCTCTCTCTCTCTTGGCCTGCCTAGTTGACTCCAGAGGAAAGGTAACACATTACGGTTGGAACAAGGCAAGCTGCCGAAGCTGCTGGATCAGCAAAGCAATGCTCTAACTGTCCACCTGTTGGAGATTCCATCCTAGACCAGTTGCCGACAAAGGCTTAGGGCCAGATCTGCACTGCCTTGATATTTAGTTAGTCTTTAGGTTAAATTTCCTCGCGCTAGGGTAAGGCTTGTACCATCCCAATTGCACTCCTCCGCCCGAAGCCGTTGGCAAAATGTGGGGTGTCGGGTTTGATGATCGCCGTCCAACATTCGGCGCTAACAGAAAGATGGTAGTACCGTCTACTGGCATACGATAGCTCAGTCATGTCTGACTAAGACCTGATACTCTGCATTTAATCCCCATATTATTGATGAGGCGTTAGTCACAGGTAGTGGAACGTCATGTATCCCTCCCTCCTCACGACGCCTGACGACACAAGTGGAGGGAAGACAACAACAACAACAGCAACAACAACAACAACAACAACAACAACCATAAATTATGTCTGCAGTTTGTCAGTTATTGTTTTAGTCGTTTTCCCTGTCTCTGATCCCTACAGGCGGTACTGATTTGACGTTAGAGTAAATATTCTAAGCTTGATAATAGACTCATGTCTTTACCTTCAACAAATTTCCTATTGATATCCTCTGATCTTTTGTATATTCATTCTAACATCTGAATCCGTCCCTCAGCCTTGTCCACATGGTCTCAAATACATTTGTAAGATTCCTCATCTTGAATTGAGGATTCCTCAAGGGAGATTTATTCTTACCAGCTGTGTTATTACTCTTAAAATCTGTGGATCTGAATGGTCGTCACCTCACCTATCAAGTGTGTTTAATTGATATTGCATCTAATTTCGTGTGTGGGTCCGGGAAGAGAGGAGGGGGGGGGGGGGGGGGTCCACAAATTTCGCTATCGTCAAGCGGCTCTGTCATTTGAATTTCAAGTAGTCGTATGTTAGGGCTGTGATCCGTGTTAAATCCCCAGTCGTCGTATGTTAGGGTAGTCATCGTGTTAGTCCCCCAGTAGTCATATGTTAGGACAGTGATCCGTGTTAAGTCCTCCAGTAGTCTTATGTTACGACAATGATCCGTGTTAAGTTCCCAGCAGTCATATGTTAGGACAGTTATCCGTGTTAAATCCCCCAATAGTCGTATGTTAGGACAGCGATCTGTGTTAAGTTCCCAATAGTCGTATGTTAGGACAGCGACCGGTGTTAAGTCCCTCAGTAGTCGTATGTTCGGGGAATGGGCCGTGTTAAGTCCCCCAGTAGTCGTATGTTAAGGCAGTGATATGTATTCCTCTGCTTCTTCGTGTCCCCTGTGGCGGGGAGTACGTCGCACCTCATGGATCAGAGAGTTACCAATTATCGACAGGCATTTGTGTGAGATTTGTTGAGAGTCTCCGTGGCGAAATGACTCTCCTGCCGTGTGCTCCGAAGGTTCTGAGTTGGATTCCAGGCTAAATCATTCGATTCACGAGTGCAATTTTCTCAGCTGGAGCTACGGGGTTCGTGCTTTGTGCGATGCTTTCGGCAAGATACATGGTCAAGAGGGATCAAACCGGTGGCAATGAAGTCGATCCTCTTGTTTTGTAAACCCTTATTAATCCTTTTAATACCCAAATAATACTAGGGACATGGCTGAAGTACCAACATGATAGTACTGCCATAACTATGATTCAGAAATCCAGGCAAGCAAGATAGCAACTGCGAAATACAGCCAATATCATCTCACTGTGGATCACCGGGAAACGAGAGAGCTGGTCGATTAGCTAAGGAAGGAGCAATAGAAGAACAACCTGATGTACTCGTTACCCAAATAATACCAGGGACATGGCCAGAGTACCGACATTACAGTACTGACATAACTACGATTCAGAAATCCATCTCACCGTGGAGCACCGGGAAACAAGAGAGCTGATCGATTAGCTTAGGAAGGAGCAATAGAAGAATAGCCTGGTGTACTCGTTACACACCGCCAAAAGAAAAAGAATGGTCAAATCAGTCGGAAAGTCTTCAAAACCCGCTCAAGACGACCAGAACAAGTCATTATTCTGCTCCTCAGAACAGAACACAATAGATTACCCAACCACATGTATACAAAATTCAAGATTGGTGAATCAGCCATGTGCACATGTGGATTGGCGCCGCAGACAGCAGATGACATACTTCAAGACTGCTCAAAATATGACATATGTAGGCAAACCTTCTGGCCTGGAGACACAACAGTGGAAGATAAACTCTAAGGACCACGGAGTCAACTAAGAAGGACAATTAAATCCATACAAGATACAACATTGCAGTTATAGACCGTACCGTGTGTTAGATTTTCTCAGTATGATGCAAGTCTTCGAAATGCTGCCCCTTACATGTTTTTTTCCCATTAAAAATGTCGCCCCTTACTGTGCCGCCTGGTGCGGCAGCCTCTTTGTATCATGGCACTGCACGGCCCTGTAAATAGACAAATGTCAAGCGACCGAATGAAGAAGAGGAAACATTGCTTTACTCGGAACCAGTACGGTTCGTGAAATTATTACCAGACTATCCAGATTTTACTGGAAAGTGGGAAGGAAAGGTAGCGAGACAGAACCTGGTCTTTCTAACATTATGTCGTGACCTGGTATAAGTCAAGGTGTAACGTTTCATACCGTTCCACATGAAATGTTACGAACACCCTTTACTGTCACCTTTGATGATATAAATAATATTTTTGGACGTCTGGTAACGCAGCAGGCGAAATGCACTCAAAGTCATGACCTAGGTTGTCCAACCCCCAGAGGGTGTCGTGAAGGTCAAGAACCAAAACATTCGGGGGGGGGGGGGGGAAGAGACAACTTCTGATGACCAGAGGTCCCCCATAGTACGTGCTCCATGTCGGAGTTTTTATCACATCACACGATCGTCACGTCTGCAGTTTTAACAATGTGTGTTTACGTGTCTAGGGCCATTTACAAATAGAGAGTAGGTCAAACAACAAAATGGAAATCTGTCATTTTACACAACTTAGACACACTAGGCAAAGGGTTAAATTAGTTGCATGTCCTTTACATGACGTCTCAATAAACCGCGGTGTTTTGAGGCTGTGACTTTCTAGAAAATGTTACATTAAGTAGCTTGCCATTGCTTTCTGAGCAAACAACGCACATACCATTGGCACAATCTGCGCTAGGCGCTTCCCAATCGCCGGCGACTGATATCGAACTCAGAATGGGTTACTGAGAAACTGCGTTCCCTATCCCCGCAGCCACAGTTGCAGATATATGGTGTTGACCAATCGGCACTGGGTGGCTGATGAGGTCAGCACCTGGCCGGACACCTTTACTTCTACGATTTTTCCTGGCACCCATTGTACGCGAGGTCGACCTGAGAACCCAGGTACATTTTAAAATCCTCCCGGATGCCGATTGGAACTCTAGACCACGGGGATGGCAAGCGAGTGTTTGGCCACTACACTACCGCAGCTTCCAAACACAGAGTAGGCTGCATGAATCTTTCATGTGCTCGGCCTTCGCCGGAGACCTTTAGTTTTGTCGCCAGTATCTTAGAAGTTTAGGCATCACTTCAGTTCACTTTAGTTACGTAAGGTTATGATGATAATGTTTTAATCAGTTGAACATCAATGATAACCCCAATGTATTTGTGATAGATAACTGAACATGGCTGGCTGTAATGTAATTTAGATTATGTGAAATAACATAACATTGATAACATTAATGTAATTTAGATTAGGTGAAATAACATAACATTGATACCATTAATGTAGTTTAGGTAACTGGGGTGAAATAACTGAACATTGATAAGCCTCAATGTAGTTTTGTTAACTTATGTAAGATAAGTGATTCTATAACGTTAACGGGATATATATTAGGTGAGAAAATGGAAAAGTTAGACAAAGGGAAAGAAAGAAGGAGAGTGAATGCTACAGAGGCAGAGGTGGGTGCCAGATTGAGAGAGGAACAAATAGAGAGGAAAAGGGGGTGGGTAGAAGAGAGGGATAATGGGGGAAATACAAACTGCAAATTTAAAGACAGAAGTGATACAGAGAGAGTATGAGTAGGAGTGAAAGTGAAAGAGAGGGGGAATAGAGGAGAATAGATAGAAAGGATGGAAGTGAAAAAAGGAGAAGAGGCGAGAGAGGTGAGAGGGAGCTTGGGACTAGATATTGAGAGAGAGAGAGAGAGAGAGCGAGAGAGAGAGAGAGAGAGCGAGAGAGAGAGAGAGAGAGAGAGAGAGAGAGCTTGCAAGTTTAAGAAGACAATAGGAGAAGAGAGGATAAGAAGAGAGAGGGGAGAGAAAGCCACATAGAAAGAGGAAGAGAGGCTGGTGGGAGATGAAGAAACAGCGGGAAAGAGAGATAAAGAAGAAGAGAAGAAGGGTGGAAGTGAGTTGTAAAGACAGACAGACAGACAGACAGACAGACAGACAGACAGACAGACAGACAGACAGACAGACAGACAGACAGACAGGCAGACAGACAGACAGAAAGAAAAAAAGAAAGAAAGAAAGAAAGAAAGAAAAAAAGAAAGAAAGAAAGAAAGAAAGAAAGAAAGAAAGAAAGAAAGAAAGAAAGAAAGAAAGAAAGAAAGAAAGAAAAGGAGAAGAGAGTGCTAGATAGATCATTTGAGAACCTCAGCTAATCCTGTCGCTAAATATTTGTAAGGCTTTCACCTTGCATTCCATGTTGTATCTAAACAGCACATGCTACATTCTCTATAGCAACTGGCAACGTGGGGTGGGGGTGGTGAAAAAAAAAAGTAGGGGGTTGAAAGGCCATATAAAGGGTTATAAATTAATTTTATGCAATATACTCTATTGGGGAAATCCCTGTATGTTTGCCTCTGCTGCGCCGGGAAAATGCTTATATGTTTGTCTCTGCTGCTATACTTTTCCCGGGGAAATGTTTATCTGTTTCCCTCTGCTGCTATACTTTCCCCGGGAAATGATTATATGTTTTCCTCTGCTGCTATACTTTCCCCGGGGAAATGATTATATGTTTGCCTCTGTTGCTATACTTTCCCCTGGGAAATGCTTATGTTTCCCTCTGTGCATACTTTCCCGGGGAAAATGCTTATATTTTTCCCTCTGCTGCTATACTTTTCCCGGGGAAATGCTTACATGTTTTCCTCTGCGCATACTTTCCTCCGGGGAAATGCTTGTTTAGTTTCCTCTGCGCACATTTTCCCGGGGAAATGCGTATGTTTTCCTCGGCGCATACTTTCCCAGGGGACATGCTTATATGTTTTCTTCTGCGCTAGTGTAATGGCTATTGCCTATTTTGAAGCCAATGGGTTCGAATCCGTATCGAATTTGAAAAACTGGCCTGGGCTCTCAGTTAGAATTGGCCTAAAATGGCTACCAGGGAATGTCTTGGTCAGTGAAGGCGGGCGGTGTGGTTCTGATCACCCACCAAGTATAGATTGGTCTAAACACTATGGAGTCTAGCACCGTATGCCCAAGGCCTGTATAATGGTCCTTTACTCTACTTTTTACCAAAGTCATTGAAGACGTGTTGTGTGGTGCTACAGTTTACGTAGTTCATCTCTCTGCTGGATCCAACATTGTAAAATGATAAACGAGTAATTTTCAGAACATTCTCAACATTTTCTGGATATAATGTTGGCGAGTAAGATAACTGGCTACCTAACACACGTCATGACCTACTGTAAGAAAAGCGGTAACATTTTATAGCCTGTTCTTCTTCTTACTGTCAACTCCCGTTAGATCATAGGCATTCAACCAACTCATTCTAAGCCATCCTATCTGATACCATCTCCTGCAGTTCCCTCTTTGTGTGTATCCACAATAGTGTAGTTAACTGGAGTCATGCAAACCGCGTACAAATTAACATTTCTAAAACAAAATCTATGTTAATAGGAACCAGGCAAAGACTTCACACTCTAAACTCGCAGAGAACTCTTCAGCTGCACATTAGTAGCACGCCTATAGAAAGTGTAACCGAGCACAAGGCGCTGGGTCTTATCATAGATCAAAATCTAACCTTTAATTCCCATGTTCATGCTCTAGTTAAACAAATAGTCAAAAAAGTGTACCAACTTGCCAAAATTAAAAATTTCCTCGACGAAAACACAAGAAAGATATTCTATACTTCCCACATACAAACACATATTGATTATTGCTCCACAATCTGGGATGGATACTCCAAATCAATAACAAAACGCATTTATTCACTCCAGAAAAGGGCAGTGCGTTACAGACAATTCTAACCTACATGAACGTCTTCAGTTAATGCCACTCCGCAAACGCCTACTTTTTAATAAGGCTAAGCTAATTCACAATATCCTATTTCAAAATCCTCCAAGTTACCTTTGACTATTGTTTAAATATAACTCAAGACATAGCGAACGACTAAATATACTTCATGTCCCTAAACCTAGGATAGACTTATATAAAATAAGCTTACCATACTCTGCTACTCAGTTGTGGAACAATATTCCACAAGAAATCAAAGACACCACCAATCATTATACATACAGTCGCAACCTGTTTGAACACTACCTCACTACAGACTACATGCCCCCTAAAAATAATAACGGTAAATTATCTCAAACGACAACTAGTTCATAAACATTCCCACGTGTATGGCACGTTACACCATCCTTGGGTATTTATCATGCCCTTGGTAAACATTGCCTCAATGAGTCATGTATTATTGATTATTTTTCATGCGTATTAATGCTTATTGTTCTTTTCTTGTCTAAGATTAGCTTCATATGTGATGTTGAATGAAATAATGTACGAGAGGAATTAGAGAAGACGGGCAGAATGTCAGTCGGGCCTGCGTGACCAATTCTTAACCCTTTGAAAATAAAGACTGTTCGTTCGTTTTTCGTTCGTTCTGTGTCCTGTTATAAATTGTCATGTTTTCTCAATCTCTATCAAGAGACTTTTTTTTTTCTCTGTCCACGATATTCTCTACATTCTTCTCTGTCGTGATATTCTCTATATTCTTCTCTGTCCACGATATTCTCTACATTCTTCTCTGTCCACGATATTCTCTACATTCTTCTCTGTCCACGATATTCTCTACATTCTTCTCTGTCGTGATATTCTCTATAATCTTCTCTGTCCGTGTTATTAACAATATTCTTCTCTGTTCACGTTATTCTTAACATTCTTCTCTGTTAACGATATTATCATCATTCTCATTTGCCCACAATATTCTCAACATTCATCTCTGTCCACGATATTCTCAACATTCTTATATGCCCACGATACTCTCAACATTAATCTCTATCCATGATACTCTCAACATTCTTCTCTGTCCTCGAAAAGCTCAACATTCTTCTCAAAAGCCATATTTCCAATGGCACAATTGTCAACATTTCCTGACTGACTGTCCAGCATTCACATCCTCACACAAGCATCGGCCACACACAGCGGTTCAATACCAGGATACTTGACGTGATATTTCTATGACAGATATGTTAAACGCAGAAGCCACAAACAATAGGTTGCACGATTTATTGCCTGGCAGATTTTCTTGCATCTCTTCAGGTGCAAACTGCAGTGTTATATATTATATGAAGTGAATAGATGCATCATATTTTGGCTGAAATGTATAACACACATAGCCATTGATACTGTTAGAATGTGGGATTATTAGACAGATATTTTATGTAAGACTATACATAGTCGATAAACACTTAAGGTTTTGGAAGGCTGGGTGGGGGTAGGGGGGAGACAATCAGTTTAGATACAATCATAGAAGTACGAGTTTTTTATTTTTTTTTTTTTTTAAACGACGTAGAAAGGACGCAGAAATTAGACGAGAAAGACGTGACAATTTGAAGAGAAAGTCGTGAAAACTAGAAGATAAAGTCTTGAAAATTAGAAAAGAAAGTGTTGACAATTACAAGAAAAAGAAGTAGAAACTAGAAGACATACTAAATGTGTCTGCTTTCTCGAGTAACCTCTAATTCCAAATTCTTTCTTAAGGGTTCTGTGAGTGCTTATCACTACCTATGCACAGCTGACTCTGTGCTGTTCCATTATAAACGTCGAGTATAAACGTTAAGTGGCAGCAACATTAAATGTACGAGCTACGGTTCCATGCATTCGCCAGAAAGACAAAGGACACATACAATCGGATGAAGACAATCTGTAAATGTTCGAAAGGTCGTTGCATTTTGTTTACTTCCTTATGACTTAACGTGACATAGTTGTTCTTATACATTTTAAAACTGTGGATGCGCGCGTGCGTGTGTTAGTCGCGGAACAATGAAATAAATCAAGATGATAATTGTGATCATGATGATCTTGTTTATGATGTTAATTATGGTGATAATGATGTTGATGATGGTGATCATGATGATGTTAATGTTGTTATTGATCGTGATAATGATGATGATGGTGATCATGATGATGTTAATGTTGTTATTGATCGTGATCATGATGATGTTAATGTTGTTATTGATGGTGATAATGATGATGATGATGGTGATCATCATGATCACGTTCATAATGTTATTTTAAAAAAGTCGACAGGGTCGACTTCATTGCACCGGGTTGTTATCTCATATGGCTCAGTCTCTTTCCGCAGCGCGGAAAGCGTCGCACAAAGCACGAACTCCGTAGCTCTAGCGACGACCCACAGGAGTCTCCGAAATAAATGCACTCGTGAACCGAAGGACACAGCCCGGATTCGAACCCAAAACTTTCGGAGCCCGAGGCAGACGGCTTGACCACTTCACCAGGGAGACTCCCAATGTTATTATTAACACTCATAATGTTATTGATGGTGATCGTGATGATTGGGATGTTGATGAAATGCTGATCATGATGATATAAAACTATGTAAAGAGAGAAAAACTTTCGTTTCAAATATGTTTCCTGCTGAATAAGTTACAAGCAGTGTATTAAACCTTGCGACTCACCTTGCGTCTGGCCCCAGTTCTTGTTCACGTGTATAGCCTGTTTGTTGGAGGCGAAACTGTAGGCATACCCGCTGAACGTTGTTCCGAAGTCAATGGCAGCCACTATCTGGTAGTCTGCGGCTTCATCTCCCTCGGTGTCTATCCTGGAAGTCGCCATGGTCATGCCAGCATCACTGGCTGGACCAGAAGACTCGCCCAGAGATGGAGTCTTCGTTGACAGTTTGGCCTTTGTCGGTGAGTGCTTCTTGTTCGGGCTTGATTCGGCCATGTCTGCGTTGGTAGGTTAACTTTAACAGTTCTTTCTTCTACACGGAAGACATTATAAAAATTGTATAGTTTATCTACAGTTCACAATTTAGAACAACTGAACAAACGCCTGTCCGCATTTCCAGAAAACGTGTCCCAAATGAGAACTGGAATAAAACTAGACTCGCACACGCACACCCAGTCTAGTATTGGGTAAACACAACACCCAACCTTGTAAAATCGACCGAAAACTCCCCGCTATCTACGCTGGATGGAACTACCATGATCAAATATTCTGAAGTGATGGCAGCAGTGGTTGTAGCTGAAGCGATGAGCGCGTGCGCCAGGCTTTTATCGATTTTTCTCTGCGCTTTCCCTCCCAAAGAATAACGGGAAAATTCCCTGCTGGAAGT